>OW679194.1:25612090-25796912 GCA_940337035.1 Agriotes lineatus | reverse complement strand
GTATGCCACATTGCGATGGCCCTCACCCAGCCAATTACAAAGGATGCATAATCTACCAACAACTTCAATCTGCAAGATGAAATACCAACGCTGGCGCTGCAACCAGAATGCAAATCCCACGAACTCCAAGGACGGTTACAATGGCACCAAATAGAATGTACAGGCCCTCACTAAGTTATGCCGCAGCTACTATGGGACAACAGCTTACGACAACACCAAACTCATTCAACAACATTCAAAACCAAAACCATAACAATAATGACATATCACTGGCTCAATTTCTATCAAAATTCGAAGCTATGTTCACTCAGTTAATGCAACAGAATTCGACGATGCTCAGCCTACTTACAAGACTGATAAACAAAATTTCAAATTAATGAATTCACTAAGAGTAGCCGCATCGAACGCAAATGGACTCTTACAACACCGTCTGGAAATAGAAGCCTTTCTCAATACCCAAAAAATTGATATACTGCTAATATCCGAAGCACATTTCACCAGCTACAGCTACTTAAACATTTATAATTATAAAACTTAGTACACCTGTCATCCCGATAATACAGCCCACGCCGGAACAGCAATAATCATTAGAAATAAAATATCGCACTATGAAATGGATAAGTTTGAAACAAACCATATACAAGCTACAAATGTCAAAATTAAAGACCATGTTGGAGATATGGTAGTCTCAGCAGTATACTGCCCACCCATTCATGCAATAACACAAAATCAGTTTGAATGCTTTTTCAGGACACTGGGGAGCAGATTCATAGCAGGTGGTGATTTTAACTCTAAGCACCCCTCCTGGGGTTCTAGACTAATCAATCCAAAAGGAAGGCAGCTACATAAAACCATCATTGACAATCACTTTAGTGCAGTAGCTACAGGTAATTCCACCTACTGGCCAAGTGACCTGAACAAATTACCAGATGCTTTAGATTTCTTCATTACAAACAACTACTCACCAAATTATATGGACATCAGTGATTGTTACGACTTAAGCTTAGATAATTCTGCTATAATATGTACGCTAAGCATATCAATAATAAAAAAGCCAGTAAGGCCACACTTACACAAAGTCATACCGACTGGGATGCTTTTAGACAACATGTTAACGATCACCTATCGGCCCCATCGGGACTTAACACAGCAACAGAAATCGAGGCAGCGGTAGAGCAACTAACGCATATCCTTCAGCACGCATCTTGGGTAGCCACGCCTATAAAATTATGGCAAAACTACAACAGTACTACCAACAACTACCCATTAAAGATGAGGCAAAATATTGCTGAGAAAAGAAAAGCAAGACGGATTTGGCAACAAACACGACACCCTAGTGATAAAAATAAACTAAACACTCTAACTATGCAACTAAAAAGACTAATAAAAGAACAGAAGAATGAAACATTCAGCGACTACGTTAGCAACTTATCTCCGAGACAACACGATGATTACTCTTTATGGTGAATAACCAAGAAACTGAAGCAACCCATTTCTCATATTCCTCCTATTCGTAAGCCTGATGGCTCTTGGTCCCGCAGCGATGAAGACAAAACAAAAGTATTTGGCGAACACTTAGCTGCGACTTTCCAACCACACGAATCAACAAAAAATCCAATAGACGACTCTGCAATACTTGAATTTCTTGAAGCACCATTTCAACTCGACCTGCCCATCAAGCACTGCACACTCAATGAAATACAAAAGGAAATAAAATGCCTAAAAACCCATAAAACGCCAGGCTACGACCTCATCACAGCCGAGTTACTTCAGCAGCTGCCAAAGGAAGCATTGGTAGCTATAACACAAATATTTAATGCTATCATACGAACCCAATTTTATCCAATTCAATGGAAATTTGCGGAAGTCATTCTCATAGGAAAACCTGGTAAACTAGCTCAATCACCAGATTCTTATCGACCGATTTCACTACTACCGGTACTTTCTAAGCTATTTGAGCAAACACTATTAAGAAGACTCAGTCTTATTATGGAAGAAAATCACCTAATTCCACAACACCAATTCGGTTTCCGCCGAAGATACTCAACCCTGGAACAAGTGCATAGGGTAGTGGATAGTATAGAGAAAGATTTTGAAGAAGAACGCGTGTGTGCAGCTGTGTTCCTGGACGTAAGTCAGGCATTTGATCGAGTGTGGATACCAGGCCTACTTTATAAGATAAAAAAAACCTTCCCTATCACTACTACCTGCTATTTAAGTCGTATCTAGAAAACAGATATTTTCAAGTCAAACTAAACAATAGCCGTTCTCCAATCCAACCTGCTCAAGCTGGCGTACCGCTGGGTAGCGTCCTGGGTCCCACATTATACCAGCTATTCACAGCAGATTTACCTAATCCTGACAACGTTATAATTGCCACTTTTGCGGACGATACGGCCATACTATCTTCCCACAATGACCCAATCCAAGCAACAACAAACTTACAAACTACACTAGAGACTCTTGAAAGATGGACAACAGCTTGGAGAATCAAAATCAAAGAAAATAAATCAACGTCCATAACATTCACGCTTCGGAAAATTGACCCACGTCCAGTAACCTTCAATGGAATTCGTATACCATACAAAGAAGACGTAAAATATCTTGGCATACATCTTGATAACAAACTCAATTGGAAGACACATATAAAAACCAAAAGGAAAGAATTAGATATCCGTGTGAAGAAGATGTACTGGCTTCTTGGGCGAAAATCTCAACTAAGTTTGACAAAGTATTGCTGTATAAAATCGTGATAGTGCCGATATGGACATATGGGATCCAGTTTTGGGGGTGTGCTAAGTCATCCAGCATAGAGATTCTCCAACGCTTTCAAAGTAAAACACTTCGTGCAATGGCAAACGCCGAATGGTATATAAATAACAGAATATTACACATTGACCTGAAGATCCCGTGGAGAAAAGATGTAATTCAAGACTTCTGTAACAGGTACCAATGCATTAGTGACAGACTTGTTAAATATAGTTAATGTAACAAGACGTTTGAAACGGACAAAGTTTAGTGATCTAACTAATTAAGCTAGTAACAGGAAACCACCTTATGGTTTAACTCCCCACACTCCATGTACATCAGCTCATTTGCTTGTTAGTCTATTAGACTAGTTGTAAATACGCAATAAAACTTTAAAAAAAATATTGACGAAGATGACATTAAATAATATAAAAAACAAAATAAGGTCCATGGAAACACATTACCAATATTTAAAATGTCAAAAAGATTACATCAGGCAGTGCCACTGGTTCCGTTCTTTTCACTAGTAGTCGTAGAAAAATAGTTACGGGGAGTAAAATAAACAGATATTATTGTTTATTTAACAATAGTCATCAACGTCTTACATATGCGATTTCACTGGCCAGTGAAACAATAAAGAAGCCAACCTGCGATTGATTACTAATAATAATCAATGGTAGTACAATCGCAGATCAACCCCCTTATCATTTATACACCACGGTAGCTCTGTAATGTTTGTACTCACCGTAATGACCTAGCTAGCTTAATCTCGGTGGCCTTGGGTCGCAGATTTCTATCATCAGCTGTACTACTACAAGCTCTTTTAATAATAAAAAACACAGGGCGTCAGAAATGACAGATTTAGAGAAATAAATAAAATTACAGCAACAATTAGGTTTATTTAATTAATAAATAATAGTTGCTTGCAACATCGTTATTCAGTCCTTAAATTGTTTGTCACAGTATTAAATTATTTGAAGACAATATATTACATACGCTGAAAATGCAACACGCACAGCAAAAATATGTGAACCTCTTTTGGGCTCTTGGATTGAATGTGATCACAACTCCATGAAGGGATAAGCTTACCACTGTCATATGTATTAACCGTTATCTCGGTAATGATAATAAAATGGCGTGAAAGCACTTTTTACAAAATTCTTAATATGTATTCAATTAGCAAAACTATAAACTTGTGAATTGTAAATTTAGGAACAATTAATACATTACGTTTTAAATTTATAAAGCGTAGTTTTAAATTTGTAAATTGTAAAGCGGAACAATTAATACATTAAGTTTTCAATTGATAAAGCGTAAATTAAATTTGTAACTGGTAAATCAGTTAACGGTGATGAAGCGTCGTTGATATCGATTCCGCCAACAATTCATGGGCAGGCGAAGTTATCATCAAAAGTTGTAATGAGACTAACCTGGGTGGTAAAAAAACGTTGCCGGCAGGCACTAATGGTCCTGGATTAGCTTAACGTAAGCCGACAGCAATCTCGAACTCGTGGCCGAATTTAGGTAGAAATTCCAGAAGCCGGAGGGAACGACCGCACAACCACCAAACCCCGCTCGGGCATTCAGCCAGTCGTCGCAGCAAGATGGAAAAAGCGCGCCGGTGACGGACTGAATGTGGCTCCCTCACTGAGTCGAATGGCAACTCAATCGCTCGCCCCAACCCCCAGAAATCTTCACAAGGCCGAAAAAACCAACCCAAATAACAATAACATTTAAAAAACCCCAAACAAGTATAAAATTGTCTTGAAAAAATCACATCAAGAAAAAACAACATAGCTAAAAATCCATGAACAACGACCTGAAAATCAAATCTGTTAAAGTCCTAAGCGAACACAAGCACGGATGGGGAAAGCACTCTTAAAAAAATCCCAAAATATGGAGAGAAACGACCCCAACTGCTAGCGTTGTTTAGAAAGAGAACAAGATGACGTTGCTCCTCAATCGTGACCCTCACTGCATGCCCAACCAACCACCCTATACTCAAAAAAAGGGAAAGCAAGATGACAATGCTTCCTATTGTGACCTTCCCTGCATGCCCAACCAACCACCCTATACGTTACAAACAGGAAGAACTAGATGATGACGTTCTCAGACAGTGACCTTCCCTGCATGCCCAAAAAACCACCCTAAGTAAATCGTGCAGGTCTAGAAACTCTTTTACAACTAATTCCATCGTCAGAAAGACACACTTCGAAAAAGTAAAGAAGACTCAAGCACTCATCACGAAAGCAACTCACCTAAACACTTGCTTCACTATCAACAAAATACTCAAGAATAGTTCGACAAAAGGTCCAATCGCTATCTATAAGGAAGCGAGAAAATCCGTCACTCAAAAGGGTTTCACCTAATATAATCTAATGATAGGGAAAAGTACCATCAAATCGGTAATTGGGAAATCGCTCAAGGTGCTTAACTAGCACACAAAAGCGAAAAAATATGCGGCTTAAAAAGCACGCAATAAATAAGAGTAATCATAATAATATAAATTGGTTATCAAGTCGAAAAGGGTGAGAATAATGTTGATAGTATAATACTATCCGTAGGGTGAATAGGGGAGATAAGCTAAACATGCACATACATCATCTTATATATATTTCTAAAAGTCCTGACTGACTCACTGACTCATCAACGCCCAGCCCAAACCCTTGGACCTAGAAAGCTGAAATTTTGCACAGAGGTTCCCTTTATGATGTATACAAGGAATAAGGAAGGATATTTCGAAATTCAACCCCTAAAGGGGTAAAATGGGGGTTCCAATTTTGTATGGAGAAATAATATTAAATAGACATTTCGACTTGACACTTCGTAGGAGTACTCCTAAAAACAAATAATCAAACACGTATTTCGTAATTTTCCGAAAATCAACCCCTTAGGGGGTGAAATGGGGTAAGTAAGCCTAAAAATCGATATGGGTGTCGTTATTGAGGTTTTTTGGGACGTTGATTGCGAAAATTTCATTTATTTTTAAGTCCAAGACGGTGAACATGACATAAGGGAAGAAACGGGACGGGACGGGACGGACTGGACGGGACGGGGCTGAGCGGGACGGGACTGAACGGGAAGGAAAGGGACGGAACGGGACGGGACGGGACGGGGCAAAGCGGGACGGGGCGGGGCGGGACGGGTCGGGGCGGGGCGGGACGGACGGGACGGAAAGAGAAGGAAAAGGATGGGATGGTAGGGGAGGGGATGGGATGGAAGGGGAGGGGCGGGACGGGACGGGAAGGGACGGGACTGGACGGGAGGGAAAGGGGCGGGACGGGACGGGACGGGAAGGGTCGAGACGGGGCGGGGCGGGGCGGAACGGGATGATACGGAAAGGAAAGGGAAGCAATTGGATGGAAGGGGAAGAAACGGGACGGGACGGGAAGGTACGGGACTGGACGGGAAGGGACTGAACAGGAAGGGACTGGACGGAAAAGGAAGGGACGGGACGAAAAGGAACGAGACGGGACGGGACGGAAAGGGAAGGGAAGGGAAGGAATGGGATGGAAGGGGAGAGGACGGGACAGGACGAGACGGGACGGGACGGGACGGGACGGGACGGGACGGGACGGAATGGGACGGTACGGAGACGGGGACGGTGAAAAGGACGGGGACGGGGATAGGATGGGATGGGATGGGATGGGATGACAGAAAATAATTAGTCATTCTTTAATACACAAATAACGAACCTCGCGCGAACGAAGTCGCGGGTAAAAGCTAGTCATACATAAAATCACATACATGCAATCAGGCACACCAGAATTCACTCCTCCACTTGTCCTTCTCCAAAGTAAGGTTTTAAATCTTTAATATGCCAAACTCCAACGTTCTTATTGTCGGGGACTAACTGATAGGTAAATGGGCCGGTAACTTTTTGTACTCTGCCTTTGACATATTTAGGAGCCAATTTCTGATTGAAGGATTTAGATGCATCAGATAAGACGTAGTTCCCTTTCCAAACCAGATCATTGACATTAAATTTTAATAGACGCTTACGCAAGTTATAGTGCTTGGAATTGCGTTGGTAGGAATTATTGAGGCGTTTAACAACGTCTTGATAAAGTTCAGAAAGTTGGTTAACGTCTGAAGCCAGGTCTTCACGAGTTTCTAAAGATAATTCTTCTTCTTGGAAGTTCTTAAGACGACCGTAATAAGTCCCAGAAACTGGTACAGTCCTCCCAAAATTTAAGAAAGAAGGGGTGTAACCCGTCACCTCATGAACGGCGTTACGCAAAGCGTGTGCAACTTGATAAATGTGTTCGTCCCACGAACGATGATTATCCGAAACATAAGAACGAAGAGCAGTACCGATAACTCGGTTAACTCTCTCGACAAAATTGACTTGGGAATGGTAAGAAGCATTATACCAAACTTGTTGAACTTGGTATTGTTTCATCAAGGCTTTAAATTGGGAACTTATAAATTGTGGTCCGTTATCAACCACACATATTTGAGGAACACCAAAAATGAGGAAGACTTCGTTCTCCAAAAACTTGGCTACGGCTTTAGCAGTGGCAGCGCGAACAGCTTTAACTAGAGTAAACTTGGTTAGCCAATCACATACAACTATGATAGAAGTGTTACCAGTTTTCGTGCGAGGTAAAGGACCCATTATGTCAATTGACAAACATTGAAAAGGGTATAAAATCTTTTTATTTTGGCCCATTAAACCAGGTCTAGCAAGTTGACTAACTTTACTTGCAGCACAAGTTTCACAATGGCGTATGTAACGGATGACATCGAATATAAATTAGTGACATCCAAATTAAAAGGATTATGAATGCAGCAATTTTGTTCTATACCACGAATTGTATTATTAACTGACCTAGGAGTCGATTCTGAATTCCAAATCAGTTTTTCTTAGATTTTTATTTTCTCTTCAACTACATGAATGTGCGAGTAGTTGGTACTTGATTACCGTATTGCATAAGGGTTGAAAAAGTATTCTTCATTGTATGGTAGTATAACCAATGTTTACTCGCCACAGCCACCTGACCTGAATAATATGGTTATATTCCAAACCAAAATCCGAATATAAATATGTATGAAGCAATACGAGTATAACCCTTTAGTCTTTTCCACGATTTTATTACAGTGTTGTATGTAGCGATATGTTTCGAAACCAGATTGGTTTCATCACCAGGCCATAACAATCATCTACAGAGGTATAATATTGACATAGATATTCATAATCAAGGATAGCACTTGCGGTTATTAACATATGAAGCACATGGTAGAAAGTGAGGTTAAAAAAGTAAAGTTGAACAGAAGTGAGTAAAAAAGATTTAAAACACCAACCAAGTGGTGAAGTAAATAATTAACCAGTAACATACATTATAAAAATCGTTATACTGGTTAAAACACAATAATTAAAATTTGCAAGCTAAGAAGTGTACGACATTTAGAAATTATAAAATTATAAATTACATATGTTTTTGTCATTTAATCACATTTTAAAACTAACCTACATTATTTTGACACCATTTATTCCAAACTTTGTAAAACACTCAGTATTTTAAGACATAACCTCTTCAATTTTAACCATTCCACTAGCAGCAATAAATTTAGAATAATACAGTTTAACTCTAACAACCCTTCTGGTTTTAATAAATTCAACTACTCTAGTTTTGATTAGAATACATCCCATTCGAATCAGAATTCTTTTCTATCTAATTTGAATTTTCACAATAGAACTTTAAATTTAAGCAATGTAGAATTAGTGACCAAAATTGTCTTAATGATTTAGCCATTCATGCCGAGAAAATTATAACATCTTCATGAATTGACAATGCTGATCTTGTCAGGGCTGAAATCGGCAGAATTTCTAATTTAAAAAAACCTTGCCCAATCTCAATAATGCTTGCATTTTTGACAAAACACTATCTTTCCAGAAAAATTAGAGATTGCAATTTACTGTGCGCTAAAGCTGACAAAAGTGATTACCTAGTCGATTTGGATAAGAGCGACTATGTCAACAACGTTTGTAATTTTCTTGATTCTCCTGATTTTGAAAGTATTAATAACGACCATTTACCTAGTTTCACGACAGCAGTTAGAGAGACTGCTAAAGTCCATTTCGAAAATACCAATCCTTAAATATCAACCCCCTTTTCTTACTTATTATGAACCCCTTAATTCTTAAATTATATGGCCTACCAAAAATCCACAAACCCAATATCCCTATTAGACCCGTAGTTTTCTTTTCCAACATCTCTGTATCTGTCATTACATGACTCAACAAATTAATCCGTATAATGTCACGAACATTACACCTAAACTTGCTTTAAAAATTCCATAGAATTAACTAAAAGTTTATCAAAATTAAATTTACCTGAAAATGTTACCCTCGGTTCCTTTCATCTTTTTACCAGTATTCCTTCAATGAATGTTTTCAATTATTAAAAGAAATGCTTGTAGACTCCGATCTTAACAATAACCAAAATTGAAACATTACCTGCTTGTTTACATTTATCTTTGTCACATTTTTTTCAAATGTGATTCTTTGGTTTTCAAACAAAGTCTGGTTTAGCCTTAGGATCTAATTTATCACCTCTGTTTGCAGATATATTTATGACCAACATTTTTAATGAAGCTCCCTTCATTCACAGTATTATTTACTGGGGTAGGTACGTGGATGATATCCTGGTTATTTTCAATTCTAATAACCGCAACATTAATGATCAGTGATCACATTACCTGGCTTAACGCAGTACATCACAATATTAAATTCACGTTTGGAATTGAACATATTAACTCTTTGTTCTTTATAGACATTTTGAAATGAAATCTGCTGAATGTGATCTGAGAATAAATTTACCCCCTACAAAATTTTGCAAATGGCTTTCTTAAGCAAAGATTCGTATTGAAAACATGACACATTGATTTTAATACTCATCGAGACAGCAACAAAGCCATATCTCTCTGATCTAAATTTCAATACAATCATATTAGTAATCAACTTACTGCTGATATTTGTAACTTGGTTTGCAGATTTTGCTCTATCTTGAATCTGAATGAATAATATTAAATCACTTAGTTTTAGCATTTATAAAACGCCCAATTGTTACTCATAAATTTGCTAACTTTCAATTTTTATTTAGACGTTTGCTTTCCATTCCTATGCCAAAAGACTATAATATCATCAAATTTATTGTTATTAAAAACGGTTAGCATCCCTAACTAATTTTATCGATTTATTACAAACTTTTCCACAAATTTAACTCTTATCAATAATTCTGAAAGTACGATTTTTTATTCAATTGCGTATCAGATACAATTTATTTGTCCGTAATAGTATATTATATTATTAGAAGCAGAAGTTATACTTTATGTGGAGTGGCTCGACGTTTTATCTATAGAGCTTGCGAGGTCCTTTGCTCCGAATAACATATAGTATTTTTTCTTGAAACATTTATAGCAAGTTATTTAGAACGTTGTGAACAAAATAAAAAAAATAATTTATCTCGTCAACGGAGATAACTTCATCTGCCGCTGAAGAACGGCAAATAAAGTGTTTAGATGCGGTGTCAATGAAGTGACAGTTTAGCATCATCAATCAAGAAGTATAATGACACATTTTACTGACGTTTGAAGAAAAAAAAATTAAGCAAATGAGATCACATATTTTGAAACTCATATTTTTTCATGAATATTAAATGATTTGGGTACTTTCTGCTGATACCGTCCCTTAGTTGGTTTATCGCCTTTTCTTTGTCATATTAATTTTTGAACGGCTCTGGTAATTTCATTGTCATGATATTTTTAGGTTTAGATACTTACTGGAAGTAAATTTACTCTAAGTTTCGTCATCTTCAATGTGGTACACTTCTTAACTTGCAAATTTTAATTGTGTTTTAACCAGTACTTATAAGGATTTTTATAATTCAGTTTACTGGTTAATTGTTTACTTCTCGACTTGCTTGGCGTTTTAAAGCTTTTTTACTCTTTTTTGTTCAACTTTTAGATTTTAGTCTCACTTTTTACCATGTGCTTGCTTCACATGTTAATAACCATAAGTGCCATCTTTTATTATGAATCTCTACATTAATATTATACCTTTGTAGATGATTGTTATGACCTGATGATGAAACCAGTCTGGTTTCAAAACATGTCGCTACACACAAAACTGTAATTATATCGTGGAAAAGAGTAATGTGTTTTACTGTTTTACATCTTCGCTATAAGCATGATGGAGCTCCCTCCTATAAATATGTGGTTAAAAATTTGTAATTTTTAGAAAGATTTAATTTGTTCTCAATGCATCTTCTTCCAATACGCAAAACAACTTCAATCTACAACCTTTTCGAAGAATATATAAAGTGCAAAAATGTTATACACCCTATTCATACTAACACATCAACATACATTTCGTGACCCATAGGTTAAGAAATGCCGATTTAAAGGAACATATGTCACTGTTCCCTTTGCGACTTCGAACAGAAAAAGCTGATCTATTTATTTTAATTTTTTGTCGGCAACCATCTATTACTTAATAAAACATTAAGCAAACGGTAGTTCTCAAAATAAATAACACCTAAAAGTTCCTATGCTGCATTTAGGAAGAATTGGGTAAGAATCGGAAAACAAAACAACTTAAAGATTTAATCGCTTAAAACTCCAAATTAAATGGGCAAAGTCTGGTGGAGTGCAAACAAGAACGTTGTTCGTATTTGCAAAGCAATGAACTGCGAAACCGAAACAACTTTGGAAGTGAAAACTTTTAAGTACTTGCATTTAACGATCAAATGCTTTACAGGAAGCACACTTTATTAGTTATGCAACTTTTCCAACTAAAATGTATGAGACGTCTCTCGGAGCTAAGAAAATAGATCTGTTCTTATAAACAGGCCACATTAAAAAATGCCGTTGCATAAAATGTACTTGCTCAGCAATATTTTCAAGGAGTGCTATCTGTTCTTGATTTATTAATAATTAGGCAAAAGCCCTAAACAAAGAAAATGCGCTGAGCGAGCTATAAATAATTTTACGACTTTTGCTGGAGCTGCTCTCTTATCGTTATTAATTTCAGCTTTAAAGAAATTGTAGTCATAGCTCGAAACATTTTCATAAATTTACAATTACGACTTTTTGGATCTGCAGTATAGATTACAGCATTAACGGTGCTGGGAAAAACAGTAAGTTATTGCTTGTTTCAGAATCAAATATAAGAATATAAGTATTTTGTTTGCGAGAGTAATTCAGTGTAATTGTATATTAAATTTATTTGACTTAAGGCTCCAATTGAACAATTCTTTTATTTTCTTTTTGAATTATTCTTGCATGATACATTGTTCAGGTTATAATTCGCCCTTGTTTTTCATTTGCAAATACAGAGTCCTACAGAAATACGTGCTTTAAATTGAACTACTTACAGAATTCGTTTAATGGAACAACTTTTGTATTTACTATTTTCCGTTTTTCCCGAAAACACATATTCTTAATCATTCCCCCCCCCCCCCCCCCAATTTAACGAGTCGGTCATATCCTTCATTTATTTCTAATTTTATCCGAAATGATTATGATAAACATCTGGTTTTGTCAAGAAAAATATAGTCGAACTAAAGTCAGAACAAGAAAAATGTTCGTTGATAAGAATATTTTTGTTATATATTAAGTCAATGTCAACGGCCAAATAAACAATTAAAAGCTACTCAGCGGCGTACAGCTATTTTAATGGAAATATTTCTCTATTTAATATAATGATAAATAAAATAATGATTGCTATTTTTTGTGATATGAGACGACCTGTATTAGAAACTCGTCCGTTACATTGTTGCACATTTAGAAATTTGGCCCTAAAGTGATTTTTTTATTACCAATTACCAATTTTACAAAATTGGTAGAAAAATCAAAACATTTAATATTGCTTGAAATTTAAAGTAAAAGTAAAAATATTCCTGAAAATTAGAAAATATATTTTCATCTACTTTTAAACATTTAAGAAGGACATTGTATAATGCTACAAAATCAGACCTATTCACTTCTTTATTTGTAGAAATATTACTAGCATGCTATATATACTGTAATAACCCTGCCCTTAATAATAAAATATAGGGGCTTTGAAATAAATACTGGCAAGGAAAATTATCACTTTCTAATTATGTAGATTCAATTGAAATTCGTCTGTCATACTCAAACCAAATTAAAAGAGTGTACTAAATATTATAACAAATAAATGGTTTATTGCCATTTTCTTATTTTATCTATTTGCATTAAATTCGGGACTAGCTCCGTAGACATGAGACAATCTTGGTTCAGGGTCGTGGATTCATAAAATTTAAGAAAAACTTGGTATGACAACTAACTTGTTGTATGACAAATACTCGCATCTATTTCGGGCAAATGCATCATTTCATCTGACCTTTAGCTAACTTATAAATTTGACTCAACAACAAGATGATCTGTGGTGCACAAAGCAGCGTAAATTGAATTCTTAAACCACCAAAATGGCAAAGACGCGTCAGGTAAGCATTAATTCTGTGACATAGCGACTGCTAAACTCCTTTTGTTTCTAGCTATGACGTAACAAGAGACGCGCGACTGATTTTTGTCTCATATCCGGCACAAAACTGCTAAATGCGGCGTCATTTCGCATTTTTAAGGGACATTACTTAAATTTCTGGAAACTGGACGACTCTCGACCACTGGAATACGGCTTTCCACCTCGTAGACAATCTTATCTTGCATAAGTCCAAAAATTATGGACCTACGCCAACGCTCTCCCTGTGAAAATCCAAGGCTTGTATATAGTAGGTTGCCTCGTAACTCTACACCAATGGCAGAACAGCGCGCGAATACGTCACCAGTATGCAGCTTTGAATATCGTGCATGCTAGACAGGAACGTTTACATAGCATTTACAAGCTTATTTTCTAATATTTCTTAATGCTTTTTAACCAGTGAAAAGCTTATTCTTTCTAAATTCAGATTCCAAGATATTAATCTTAAAATTATTGTTCGAAAATCGAAAATCAATTGTTTAAACAAAGCGTACCGGAAAAGCGCGGTATACATTTCAGCATCGAGGTACTTTAATTATTATTGCACATAATTGTACACTTCCAGCGTGTGAAATGTGTGAAAACGAACAAAGAAATTTTTGGGGGAAAAAAATGCCTATATTACTTTATTGTTATAAAAAATACGATTTATTTTTCTAGCGCTTTGCTGCGTGTCGCGCCTTGGGCTCCGCGACCCACTCAAGCGGTAAGATGTAAGAACATATACCACAGCAACTAATGCTATAATGGTGGTTTATAACGTTCGTTTAAGCAAAAAACAATGAAATGGTCGCAAACCCATATAAAAAACAAACAAAATAATGTGTAAATGCCCTAATTTAATAGCCTTTTAATTCATGATTATTGCAGAATATCTGAATTACGACTGGTGCACAATATGTCAATGTTACTGAGTGCATCCACAGCAAAATTTCATAACATTTCAAACACGCTGAACTTCCTAAATTTAATGATGAATTATAGATATCTACATACTTTCCAAGTAAAACGTTTGAAATAAAAATTATTTAAAATAAATAACAATTGCCCATTCTAAACTATCAAGTAGGTATTTCTGATTAGTAACAGCCAGCTCTAGAAGACTGTAAATTTAAGCTGTGTCCTTAAACAATAAATACAAAAAACAAAACTAAATAAAAAGTCTAGAAACAAAAGACTATTTATGATACTTACCTACTGAAGAAAGATAAAATACACAATCCAAAGATTGATATCAACTAAAACACAAATGAAAAAACTACAATTTTTGAATGCAAATGTTGTTTATTAATGTATATTGTGTGTAAATTAGACAAAAAAACTGAAAGCAATCATGATATACTTACTAGAATACAAAATTAACAAACTTCCATAATATAATTTTTTTAAATTGTTTTGCAGATTTTTGTCGTAGATCTGAATCTCCTCCACGTGTCTTACCTAAAACGATTTTATTTTTTCTTGAGGTGTTCAGATATTTGATTCTAATCAATATTGTTAGTTTATATAAACTCCCTAACAATTTCCCGATCAACATTTACTTTTCTGTACAAATAGTTTGTGGTTTTTAAAACGATTTGTGTATCGGGTTTGAAAGTTCTTTGCTGGAATTTTTGAAAATATGCTTCCATTCTGATCACCTCTTGAAACCAATTATTAGATGGTTTAATTAATCCTCCAAATGACAGACTTTGCACCCAAGAAGGCATGCTATATGAGTGCAAAGTCATTAGTTCAGAATTTTTAGTATACGTTCCAAGATCTGGGTGTTTTATTAAAAACTTTTTCGCTAAAAATCCCGCAAAATATTTTAGCCCCCTTTTTCTGATATTCCCTTAACTACACCCACTATAAAATATAACTACACTAATGTAAATTCAGTTTCTAGGTCCAGAAATAACATAAAATGCAACTAATAATAAAGCAACGAGCTATCAACATACACGTTAGCATATAAGTTTGGTAACCGCACAAGCAGTCTGCATACTGGATGACGCGCCACCTTTCCCTGTCCGCGTACTTCACTTCAGAGTTACGAGGCAACCTACAATATACAAACCTTGTAGCTATTCAAGTTAAATTATTAAAAATAAAAATCTGCTCCAGTTGAATTCTCTGAGAGGCAAGATGGAAATTGGCTTCCACAAAAATCTGATCCACCAATTACTGTATTTTAAAATAAATTTGATAAGACAATTCCATATTTATCAAAATGTTTAATTACTAAATAATATTTTTTTAAAATTCTCTAATATGCAATAATTTTTTTAAACTTATTCCATATTACTACTTCACAACAGAGGACAAAAACGTGTTGTCACACATTAAGAAAATCAAATCAATTAAAACTAAATTAAAAAAAAAAATTTCCTAAGGCTATTTTTCCGTTTTTAAACAGATAGATAAAACATTTGTTTAAAATTAGTTTGGTTGAGATAATTTTGAAAGTGTGATATAAAGCAACCACAATATGACTCATTGACAAACGATGCAAAATGTACAGTGTCTTGAGATAGAGTTACTAGAGACAGTGGCGACAATAGGCATAATTTGCCACAAAATGGCGGCCAATGGCCTACTAACTTTAATAAAGTGAACGTTTTTGAATGGTCATGGTTACACAACGTATAAATAATATGTTGGTGGCACTGTAAGTCTCAAAACTGACGCAAAACCTAACCTGATAACCTCGAATTTGACGAAAACTGACGCAAAACCTAACCTGCTAACCTCGATTTTGTATAAACAAACAAAAGCATCAACAAATTTTGCCTCTTAATGGCGGTCGATTTGAGCGACCAATAAAAAAGAATACAGTCTATTTTCGCCACTGTCTCGTATAAAATCACTGTAGCAAAATGATACATTATGCGACATCTAATAATAGAAATTAATTATAATTTAATGCAAACTGTTTTATCAGCTTGTAATATGAAATAACCAATTCGTTTTGCTTATATTATCTGACTTAATAGCTCCGATAGTATAACGGATGTAGCAGCTTAAAATAATAAAAGCTGTCTTGGGTTCAAATCCAACCGAATCTTTTTATTGAGAATACAGTTTCTCTTGAAAAATATTTCCTGGTTTGCATTCCCAAGAGGTCAGGACATAGAGGCAAATTTTTGTGAAGTTCAAATAAATCTTGAGGATATTCTAAATCAACTTCCGGAGTATTTAAATGAACAATATTATGAATATCTAAGTCATTTACCCATTCAAACCCTCTATACGGTATATATTCAGACATACCGGCTCCGTACACGTTATTAATATCAAAATACATGTTATATGATTCAGGATCGGTTTCTACATATTTTTCACACAATCAATTATTAGCTTTAGCGTATCGATTCGAACACTGTGCTAACCCTCTAATACTACTCTCTATGAATACCAGCTGATCTACATCTGTCAGCAGCTCAAGTTTTAGTAGGTTTTAACATTGCTTGAAATGCCATTCGTGGTGCTGTGTAAAAATGTAGAGCATCTAATCTATACGTTTTCATACAATTTTTTCTGAAATTCTCAAACACATCGGCTAAGAGCAGAACGTCAACAGTAAGATACATATCTGCATACTGACCTAGACTTTGCATATTAAATGTGTTCCAAACACGCAGTGCATGTTTATAATTTTCGTCTGAAGTAGCTGTTCCATGCAGCTGACTAAAAACTTGCGTTTTGTCAGGAAGACTTTTATCATTCAACTTTTCAAAACTGTCTACGTAGTCGTAGGGAAAGATACCCTTACGTAGTAATAATTGAAATTCTTCTTCGATCTTGCAAAATTTGCGTGTAATAGTTTTTAAATTGTTCGGTAAATTTAAAGACAATTGTGCCAAACTGCTAGCCATAAATCGAAACGAGTCTAAAAATCTAAAATCAATATTTTTTGTACCATCCACATGCTTTGTAAATGATATATATTTGTCCTTATTTATAGACAACAATTTAATATCTCCCATAATCAGTTTTGCCAATAGTTTTATAATAAAATGAGCGTCATAACCGCTGAGATTATGAAGGAAAATGGGAATATAATGTGCATCTTTATAGTTATGATTACAATGTTGATGGGCACTACCTCTTGACTCGCCTGTCTGATGATTGTGATCACGTACACGCACACACGTCTTTATTTGTGAAAGGATTTTTACAAATGTAGCAGCATACCGATTTTTGAAACGATTCGTCTTTCTTTTGGCTAATATTCATAGGCTGTGCATTTATTAGTATACTATTTACTTGATATACTATAGATTCTAATTCTTTTGCAAACCATTCCATACAGTCGGCACCACGATATACAGATTGCGGCAGGCTACTAGGACCATTGCAAAAGCAAAGAGAATATGCATGTGGCCGTCGTGGTGTTTATCAAACGAATAATCAATGTACGATAGCGGCAGGTCATTAGGATCATTATAAATACAAGGTATATATTCGATTTTTTAATATACAATTACGGCCATATGTAAAGTCCCTTGTTGTTGCTATGGTCCTAGTTGCCTGCCGCAATCTGTATATTAAATCGAGATAAACTATCATCATATGAACATTTTAAATAATATGCATTACTAAAAGGAACATGTTTTTGATAATTCTCAGCATTTTCGGAAACAACATTCTTTTCTTTCTCTAAAATACACTCCACGTCTGCGTAGATTGAAAATGATACTTTTCCCTGATATTTATAGTCTTTAAATGCTATTGTTGTACCTTCTTCAGGCATTCTAATTTTAGTTTCATTTACACTATTACAATTTCTAATCTAATTTAAATGTAATTCTTTAGTTACAAAATTATTTAAACAAATATCGCATACTAAAGTTTGAGATTTTCTCTTATGTATTTGATTTGTAACCAATCTAGATAAGTATTTTATCCAGCAGAAATGAAACTGTCCCACACCGTTGGATATCATTAATAAATGTATAGCATCTTTATTAATTTGAGTATTTTTACTAATATATATGGGTAGTACTGCATTTTTACCAAATTTGTTTTTCTTTCTAGCGTAAAAACATTTATACGTAAATTATTCATTGTTTAAAATTTTGATATATCTTTTAATTTCATTGGAAATTCTAGTCCCGAGTACTTTAAAACTTTACTGAAATGTGGATAGGAACATATTCTATCAGAACACTGATCTGCAGGATGTAATGCTGACACTACTGACCATAAAAAATAATATTCATCATCATTTTTTACGTTTAATCACAGCCTTTTTATATTTAATATCTTGAGGTAACTACCTACTGTTAATGGCGTGTAATTATTTAAATTTACTTTTAAATGCAATATCTGGAGCAAAAGTCCAACCTGAATCACGTTCTTGAAAATCTTCTAATTTTGTCAACAGCTTATTTTCCACATAATTCTCATACCATTGTTTTAAATTAATACCAGAATCTTTTTTTTTCATTTTTAGTAGCAGACGTTTTTAAATCTATCTCGCCACTACTAGGTTTTATAAAATATGCGCTAAATATGACATTAGCTTTAAGCATTAAATTATTTTTTATAATTTGTTTTACTTTTAGTGAAAAACTTCTATATGTTTTTGAAAGAAATTCTTGTGGCTCCCTGTAACCTAAATTTACAATCATACCTGTCCTTCTTCGGCTATTAAAACATGGTTCCACATCTTCCCACACTAACTTGTTCTTTTGCTGCTGCTGCTGCTGCTGGCCACTCCCTACACCCACCCCCTTCTTTACTAATTTAGCTTTTACATTTCTTAATAATTGTCGTTGGCCCTTTAATAAACTTAAATTTGTTTCTAACTTGGATGGATTTTAATTTGTATTGCTATGCTTACAAATAAATCGACTAACAATAAAATGGTTTTATTTACATTTTTAATCAATCTGTCAGCCTCATCACTATATTTCATAATCCCTGCAGCTCTGATTATTTTTATTAAATTCGAACTTAATTCAGTAATGCTATCTGTCGCAGACATGTTCGCGCGCGCACTGGTGTAATACTAACTCTTGCGGACAGCCGAGACGGTTTATTTATTTATCGCTGCAAATTCGCTAGACACTCATAATGAGGGCCATTAACTACAGGCGGTGTAAATTTCCAGACAAAGACTCCCTACAATTATTTTTAGCAACTTTGCACATTTTTCAAACAATGACTCCATACAATTATTTTTAGCAACCGTGCAGATTTTCTCAAACAATGACTTCATACAATTATTTTTAGCAACCTTACACATTTCCCAGACTCACATCCATTTAAATAAGTCTAGACAGGCCTCGACAAGTCTAACAACACATTCAGCAAACATTTCCAGATCATCACATCCGGTTTATTTTTAGCAACCGTGCAACTTCTCAAACAATAACTTCATACAATTATTTTTAGCTGCATTCGACAAATTCTCAGACAATAACATCCGTTTAAACAAGTCTCGACAGGTCTGACATCTGGCGACACGTAAATATAACCTCTATTAACACCTGTGACACTGATAAATGAGATGACAGGATAACTTATAAACTGCAAGATGCTGGGTGGTTAAATATGATCAACAGACGACTCTTTCATCACTCCGTTTTGTATTATAAAATTCTGCTATGTAAGACTCCACCGTACTTATATGTGTTAGCTTCCTACCAGTTTACTGCTGGAAGCTTGACTAAACTACTTCGAACTGTTAACCTGCTAACTGAGGTTAATAACTGTCAAAATATGCGAGAGACTATCAGCTACCAGATCCTAGTCACTCGTGTCTCGCCCAGAGCCTCAGACAAGTTTTCCACAAATAAAACGAAGGATATTTCATAAATGTCTTTATTATATACATCATCTAGTATTTCTAAAATATTTTTTCACTCTACAATTAACCCTATTTCTAATCGTCTTTAGCCTAGCAGGCGCCTCTTCAAAGTAGTCACAAACACTTTTAGTTTTCATTACGTCTATGCACATTTGTAACATCCTCTGATCATCATTATCAAGCAGTAGTGCATTGGGATCGTAGCGGAATTTATTAAAATGTATTTTATCGCTAATATATATATATATATATATATTTGGGTTTATACAGCTTCTAGCCGCCTTCCCAGTCCTAAGCGCCATCTGCCTCTCTCTAGTGCATCTTCTTCTTCCAGGTCACGGGCTCTCATAGCATTCCTCACACCTTCGTTCCATGATCGACTTGGTCTGCCTCTTTTACTTCTACCAGGTGGTTTCCACTGCCAAATTCTACGTGGCCATCTTTCATCTTCCATTCGCATGAGATGCCCGAACCATTTTAAACTTTTGCGTTCTATTCGGTCTACTACTGTGTCCTGTGCCATCACCATCGTTCTTATATCCGTATTTTTAATATGTTCCATTCTTGATATTCTGGCGCTTCTCCTTAGGTAGTCCATCTCCGTAGCTGTAAGTTTTCTTTTGCAGTCTGCTGTTAATGGCCACACTTCGCTACCATAACACATTACTGATTCCACCATTGTCTTCCCTATGTGTTTCTTAACTTTTCGCGATATGTGTTTGTCCCACCATATTCCATTCAAACATCCAAGCACTTTCCGTCCTTGTTCTATTCTGTTTATAATTTCCATTCTACCCAATCCATCCTTTGTAAACAGTACTCCTAGATATTTAAATTGTTTTACTTGTTTGATGTCCTTGTTGTCATCAATTAAAATCTGGAACTGTGCTTCTGAATTAACGACTAGGTACTCTGTCTTGCTAATATTTATGTTCATTCCCATCTCTTGATAGTATTTATGCAGTCGTTTTAGCATGAATTCCAGGTCGTAAGCGTCCTGTGCTATAATTATCTGGTCATCCGCGAAGTTAAGTGTGAACAGGCAATTGTCCTCTATTGGTACACCCATACCGGCACAGCTTCTTTTCCATTTTTCTAATATATGTTCTAAATATATGTTGAAGAGTAGTGGTGATATGCAGCAACCCTGTCTTAAGCCTTTTGTTGTTTCTATAGGTCTTGATAGTCTTTGCCCTATTTTTACGTACGACTTATTATTATTATATAGTTCTTTTATAATCCTGATCATATGCGCGTCTACGTCTAGGGTATCCAGTGCTTGCCATAATTTTTCCCTGGGAACTGAATCATATGCCTTCTCTAAGTCGATAAAAGCCAGGTGGGTTTCTTGTCCTTTAGATATTCTTTTCTCTGTTAGTTGTTGTAGGATAAAAATATTATCAGTGCATGATCGTCCTCTTGTGAATCCACTTTGTTCCTCACTTATCTTACGTTGTGTCATTCGTTGTAATTTATTTTTAATTATTTTCCCAAATACTTGACTCATCGTGCTCATTACACTGAGTCCTCTATAGTTATTGGTATCTCTCCTAGAACCTTTCTTATGTACTGATGTTATATAGGATATTTTCCATTGTGTAGGAACAATGGAACACTGTATACACTTATTCATCAATTTTTTAATTCGTTCTTTCAGTTTTCTTCCCCCATATTTTATCAATTCCGCTGGTATTCCTCCTGGCCCCGTGGCTCTCCCATTTTTTAAGAGCATTATGACGTTACCTACTTCTGTCTGGTTTATTTCCATGTGTGTCTGACTTATATTATATTGATCTTCATTTGTTGGTGATGTAAATTGTTCTCTCTTCTCTACAAGTAACTCTTCATAGTGTTTGATCCATTCTTCTTCTTTGATCCACTCAACTCTACTTTCGGTGGTATTCTTTTTCATACTCTTTAAAGTTCTCCAGACTTCCGTAGATTGTGCTCCTCCTATCATTGCATCTATTTCCATACACTTCTTCTCCCAGGATCGGTTCTTTTCTTCTCTTATTTTCCTTTTCACCGCTCTTTGTAATGCCTTATATTGTGTATAATTATCTGTTGTTCTGTTACTTAACTATTGGTTATAGGCTTGTTTCTTTTCCTTGACTGCGTTTTCTATTTCATTTGTCCCCCATATTTGGTTTGGTCTTGCTTTTTTCTTTACCTCTCCTAAAGCTTCATATGCTGCTTGATGTAATGTATTTATTATCTGCTGATGTTCTTCTTCAATATCCTCTATTTCACGTGTGTCTTCTAATTTTTTTTCCAGTCTCTGCTCATATAAACGTCTTATGCTTTCATATTGTAATAGATATATTTTATATTGCGGTATACTTTTCAGTTGCTGTGGTTGATTATTTGTTTGTATAGGTTTTTCTTTTGCCAAATATGCTGGTGTAGGAAATATAACTTTTGCTTTCACCAAATAATGATCGGAGCCACAATTGGGTCCTCTTTGAACTCTTATGTCTTGCATTATTTTCCACGATCCCTGTTTGGTAATTATGTAATCCAGAATTGATTTTTGGTTCAGTGATGGTCTTTCCCATGTAAACTTATGAATTTCCTTGTGTTGGAAAAAGGTGTTGCCTATTTTTAGATTATATTGTTTACATATACTAATCAACCTTTCTCCGTTTTCATTTAGAGTGTTTTCTCCATATTGTCCCACACCATCGTCATTTCCTCTTTTTCCAACTCTAGCATTTAGATCGCCAATAATGATAATTATTATCACTTCCTGTCTGTTTTTGATGCTGTCTAACTCATTACTAAGGGTGTTATAAAATTCTTCCTTTTCCCTTACGGGCGCGTCTTCGTTTGGGGCATACACCGTTAGTATTACTATTTCTATTCCGTGTCTCGCGATCATTACCCTTAAACATCTTTCCGACACATATTTAACTTCTTTAATTAGTTTATTTATTTTTCTCGTTATTATTACAGCAACACCCGCTTTTGCTCTTTGTGCTTTGTCTACACCTGACCAGTAGCACACATATTCGTCCATCATCATGCTTCCGTCACCTTTCTTTTTTGTTTCAGTAAGACCTATGATATCCATTTTATGATCTTCTGCTTCTTTCATAATCTCTCTTGTTTTATTCGATAAACCCTGTACGTTCCATGTTCCGATGTGCGTTGTCCTTTTTCTGAGCCTGATTCGTCTTCTGTTTTGACCGTCCGTGTTCCGAGGCAATGCGTTAGGATTTTTAGCATTTTTAAAGGTTTTACGGGTGCCGGAGTGCTGGTCCGAAGCCCCAACCCCCAACCTGGAGGACCAGAGTATCTCTCTTAGTCTGGCTCCTCACCTAAGACCTGTCCAGCACGGGAGACCCCACCAATAGCTAAGCTACCGCTGGCATAGCTCTTAAGGTCCTTGAAGCGCGCAAGCCTCACCACCCGGCAAAGTATGCCTACGTCAAGGTGGAGATACCATCGCTAATATGCGCCTGAATAATCTTATGTGATGAATCGTAGATTTTGTTATTGACCTCAATCCATGCGTGAAAGGTAGGCATTACACTGTCATAAGTCATAGTACCCCATCTCAGTTCTGGTTTTAAAGGTTTGAATTTTAGTAGTTGTTCGAATAACATCAAACTTGCCGGTAAGCACACCCCGTACCTATTTTCACTTACGAACTCGTGGAATATAACATCACAAGTCAGACCTTGTATAGACACCACAATTATTTTTTTGCGGCCGTGCAATTTCTCAAACAATGACTTCATACAATTATTTTTAACTGCATTCAGAAAATGAACAGATAATAACATCCGGCCAGTCACCCACATCCGTTTAAACAAGTCTCAACAAGTCTGACATCGGGCAACGCGCAAATATAGCCGCTATTAACACCTGCCAAATCTAAATTGGTTCATTTTCCCTGCGCATCATTTGAATTTACCTCCAAAATAATGGGCAGAAATTGATTTTCCCACCAAAACCTGCGCAGAATTTATATTTACCGCCAAAACTTCCGCAAAATTTGAATTTCATACCAAAACCTGCGCAGAATTTAAATTTGCCGCCAAAACGATGCGCAGAATTTGAAATTCCCTTCAATAAACCCACCGCAAAATCCCCCGCGCAGATCTGCGCAGTGACCTGCGCGAGAACCTGCGCAGTGATACATTTTGCGCCACAACCCCTCTAAGTACACTACTTTTATTAACTCCTATTTTAAATAGAACACCCCGTAAATTATAACATTTTTGAATTTAGCTTAAAATTTAAGAGAAAATTTCTCTCTTCATCCAACGCTCTATTTTATACCGTTTCTGTAGAATTTGAAATTTTTGAAAAATTTTGACAAATGCATAAAAATTAAAAATAAAATTTTTGACTAATTATAAGATCACTGTAAAAGGAAGTTGTGCGCGTGTCGTACCAAATTTTATATATAGTGTTCCTGATGGAGTTCTTGACTGCTTCGTCGACTTCAGTTTTTGCATTTTTCACTTTCTGGCTCATATTTTCGGTAAATTGTGCTCTCCGAGACAAAAGGGCGTATTCAGGGAGGGGCAAGGGGGGCAGCTGCCCCTCCCCTTCCAAGGTGGATAAAATTTAAAATAAAATAGAAAAAATATAACGAAATCGAAGAAGAATTTTTAGGCTTTGTAGAGCTTAAAGGACTTAATGCCATAAGTATTGTCAAAGCCATTGAAGATTTTGTGACAAACTTAAACCTAGACTCAGATAAGTGTGTGGGGGTAGGCTTGGACGGATGTTCCCCATGCCTGGAAAAGAAAGATGTGCAGGCGGTTTTGAGGCAAAAGTACGAAAAAGGTGTAATTCCATTGCTCCTCGCACAAGGTAAACCTTGTCGTGAACGACTTAAACGATATCTCAGAAATTCGAAATTGCGTTGGAACTATCAAGGAGATAAATCATATTTTTTCGCGAGTCCGTTTTACGACGCAAACTTATTGCTAACATTCCTAAATTATGTGAAATAAGATGGTTAGAGAAGTACAAGAACATCCGTGTTTTTGATCACTTCGCTGATATTGTTGATGCATTAAAGACATTAGTTGAAGAGGAAAATACAGCAACAAGAAAAATGCATATCAAATGCATGCAGCTGCGTGTAGATCTTCATTTGTTGTGCCAGTAACATTAATTTCCATTTACAGTATTCCACTGTAGTGGAACTCGTAGCAAATACACTTCAATTGAAGATACTTTACATAGTCAAAGGCAACCAGCACAATCAAACTGTTCTCGACGTGCTAAAAGATCATAGGAAAGATGCGGAGAACGTCACAGCTCACATTTTCAAAGAAGCAGGCGATGTTGCAAAGCATTTGAATGTTGATATAACCGGCACTGGTGTTGCTGACCGACAAAAGCATAGAAGCAACCCTCCAGCCGAAAATCCATCCGAATTTTGGAGAAGGTCTCTAATAATTCCTTACTTGGGTTCCATCATATCTTCTTTAGAAGTCAGATTTTCTGCAGACAAATCGCCTGCATTTTCATTGAGACATTTCCATCCGAATAACATGAGAGATGTTTCTTTGGAGGAGTGAGGAATGGAATGAAAGTACTTCATCTTATGCAACTTTTTACAATTTGGAAGGCATCGAAGGAGAAAGGGAATTGTGATTCAAAATGTGGAATGAGGTAGAGGAAGCGCAAGACATCATTGAGGCTTTAAAAATGAGCGAATTCTTTTTTCACAGCCCTGCACAACAAGCACTACAGAGCGTTCATTTAGCTCCCTTCGCCGAATTAAAACATTGCTAAGAAGCACTATTGGTGCAAATTAGATAAGTGGGTTAGGCATGCTACGTAGTCATCGTCAATGGGTTTTCACAAACAATGAGTAATTAGTGGAAGCTGTAGTTAGAAAATTTGCAACTAATTCTCGCAAACTATCCTTCAAACATTTTTTTTAATAAATGGTGTTCACTGTTCTCCCTTTTGTTAATTGTGTATTATTGCATGACCCCCATCCTCATGGACCTCGCTCCCCCATGAAAGAGGTTGAATTCAGAAAGCTGTCCCCCCTTTCGTTTTGAGCTGGATACGCCCCTACGCGAGACATTTAACTCAAGAGGTCTAAGGTACCTGATACTCCATATGCATAGACCTTGTCCATTACAAACAAACAAACTTACACGAAAAGTATAATCTGTTAGATTAGAAACGTCAAATTTTAAAATGTATTTTATTAATCGACATGCCTTTTTTTCTTAATCGACATGCCTTTTTTTCGAATCTCTTCCATTTCATCTATTTTACTAAATATGAACAGTGACAGACAAAAGTCACGTGACTCCGAATGGGTATAATTTTGACTATAGGACATAGGTCATACGTTTACGTACCTGTGAATAGATCAAATAAGAAATGATTAGACCGTCTCATTTAGTTTTTTAGAGTTTTGTGTGCGTGAGCAGATGTTCCAAATGTAACGCCTCGTTTCAATTTTATTTCAAAAGCGCGTTAATGCATTAACATCGACTTTCGGCCCACTTTATAGCTATATTTTATAGCTAAAGAATTCAAGTGTATCGCAGCAAGCATTTGCATTCAGAGATAAACACCTGCGACATTTTCGTGTCGAGGCTTGTTTCTCGCATTTCGATCCGAGTAGGCTGTTAAAACAGCAGAATAGCTCGAATAGTATTGATTTTCCGAGAGACCGTTGTTTTCAAGCAAGCGATCCGCTTGCAACATCGTTTTGCAGGCGCATTCAGCTTAGGTAAGAGTGTTCTTGCAATTTTATTCTTTGCGTACCATCATCTGGGGTGAGATCGGACAGGGCGTACTAGTTCGGACGTTGGCTTGTAATTTCCAAGATCACGAGATAGCATGCGAACCTATCACTTTTAACCCGGGAAAAATTTATGTACTTTCAGCGATACCCACCATTTCGTTAGTCCATAACAATCGGTGGTGAGAATACGTTCGATCGCGCGCAAGAAATTATTTTCTGGCGAACGGAATTTTATAACGTTCGGGTAAAGTGCCAAACAATTGTCTGGGGACAAGAAGCCTTTATAACCACAGATTTGGTTTTAGAGCCATTTAGTAGTCTTACATCTTAGCTGAAATTATGCGAATTATTTTTGTTTTGTTTTTCATTTGCTAATTTTAAAATATTTTTTCAGGTAAATTGTAACCTAGTGGGGTTAGTTCGAACACCATGCCTCTCCATTATCATCGGTCGTTAGGCGTCAAGCAGCGTTCGAATTATGAGAATATTAATTTGGAAAGGGCAGTTACTGCTATAAGGGAAAACAGGTTATCAAGTAGAGAAGCTGTGGATCGTTATGGAATTCCGAAATCTACTGTACATGACCACTTGAAGAAAACACACGTAAAAAACCAGCCGGCAAACAAAATTAACTTCTCAAGAGGAGCAAGAATTAAGAAACGGAATATTAACGGCAGTACAGTGGGGTTTTCCACTTAGTTGAATGGACGTTTGACAAATCGGGAAATTTTTCTTGATAGAGCTGGCCGGACGATTCCATGTTTTAAAGAAAACCGACCAGGTCATGAATGGTTTTATGGATTCATGCAGAGAAATTCAGAACTGGCAGAACGCTTGGCGGAAAATATAAAAAGGAGCAGAGCAGCCGTAAGTGAAGAAGTCGTCAACAATTATTTTACAAAAATTGGAAATGAAATGGCTGATGTTCCTCCTAAGAACATCATAAACTACCGACGAATCCAATCTTACAGATGACCCTGAAAAAATAAAGGTGATATGTAAGAAAGGAATAAAAGACGTTAATAGAATACTGGACTCCTCGCAAAGCAGCACCTCAATCATGATAGCGGGTACTGCCTCTGGCGTCCCTTTACTACCCTACGTGGTTTATCGCGCTATGCACATCTATCCGATTTGGACAGAGGGAGGCCCAGAGGGGGCAATATAAAATAGAACTAAAAGTGGGTGGTTTGAGTCGACAGTGTTTGATGACTGGTTCTCACAAGTTATCCTGCCATATTTCCGGAAATTACATGGGGAAAAAATCTCATTGGAAATAATCTCTCGAGCCACTTGTCATTGTGATTAAGATGTTACAGTATCAAACTGTTCTAACGACACTTGCGGATACGGGAGTACCAAATGTTTAATAACATCCGGGAGGCGTCAACACTTACCCTGGAAACCTCTACAAACAGGCTTAAAGGCCACGGCTCGTATACGCTCAGGGAGATGGGCGTGGTCCTAGATTCGGTACACCATAGGGCAAGTTCGACGGTATGTATAGGGTGTTGCAAAAGTAAGAGGGCGCCACAAGGTTCGATCGGGGAGACTCGCTCTTAACTGAACCTTGAAAGTCAAACGGGATGTAATACGAGAACTTGGCCTCACGTAACCTCGTCGCTGTAGCAGCAAGCGTCGTCAACTTACCTGTGACGCTCCAACGCCCAGGCTTCGCCGTACATATATCTTTACACTACAACCTGAAAGGGGCATGCACAGACTCGTAAATTATAAGGTCTCAGTTCAAATACCAGTCTATTGGTCTCACACATGTAAAATTAGCGATACACGTAACAATAAAGGATTAATACACAGATCTGGACTAAGCTAAATATATCAGTATGGGGCCCAGCTGGGAGGCGCTTGATCACTAGTTACAGTTAAGTGGTTATATTAATTTTAACGATACAACAGGCCTTGGTATGCCATAATGGGTTTAAGCATATGACAGACCTTGGTAGGCCGTAATGAATTTAATGATATAACGGGCCTTGATAGGCCGTAAATAATTTAAGTATACAACAGGCCTTGGTAGGCCGTAATGAATTTAATTATACAACGGGCCTTGATAGGCCGTAAATAATTTAAGTATACAACAGACCTTGGTAGGCCGTAATGAATTTACTTATACAACCAAAGCGCTCAGACTAGGCCAACACAAATAAGCGAATTTAGTTATGTACGACAGCGGCCAAGTTATATTGCGTTTGCGGCAAATACAGTTCAAATTAGGCTGACACAGATAAGAGAAATTAGTTATGTATGACAGCGGCCAAGTTATAATGCGTTTGCGGCAAATACAATTCAAATTAGGCCAACACAGATAAGCGAAATTAGTTATGTAGGTATGACAGCGGCCAAGTTATATTGCATTTGTGGCAAATATAGTTGCAAGGGGTTAATTAGTAAGCTAATTACACACACACTGCCTTTGTCGGCACCGGCCAAGCTGTAACGTTTCGCCCAGCGGGAACGCGTTTTTCTGAATTAAAATTAATTCGCGCGTTCTCCTTTAGCGATTTCTACGTTACGTTACGAGTTTGAATTTTTGGCCCGCGCGGCCAAGTACGTCAGCGAGAAATCCCCGCTCCACGTATGCGCTGCTCCCCCACTTAGAATGTCCGAAGTGGTTGCTAGATGCACGAAGCACGAAGAGGGACCCATAAAAGCTGCTTCTCGACCGATTAACGAGGCATTCATTCGCATTCGTTTTCCGAGATTCATTTCCGAGATTCCCTCCAGTATCCACCCAGTCCCAGATCATCCCCAATTCTGTCCGTCCCGTCCGATTAAAGAGAATTTCTTCCCTCACACTTTGGAATCCTGCATCCCGAGTTTTCCTGTAGCTAAGTCGAACCGACGACTCCAAACCAGGAGGCTGTGTTTCTAGCTAAACCCGAACAATTCCTCCTCCTGAAAAAACCAGCTCCTGGAGGCGACGATCTCTATTGAGAACCGCTTTGCTGGTTTACCCGGTCCATATTATAACCTGGATTCAGCCTAAATTTTTAGCGCAAGCTCCGTCGACAAATAGTTGTAACAATTTCCTGGAAGACGTGTTAGAGGCGATGACTTGTTCGCAAGCCCGTTTCATACGTCTATTTTGTAATAATTAAATCAGCCAAATAGCGTAAATATATCCGACCTGGTCGTATCAGATTATCTACTCACCGTTCAACCAAGTTCCTACAGCAACCCCGGAGGGCAAGCGCTGTGGGAACGTTTTCCCCACTTCCGCTCCAGACTTGAAGCCGAGCCCTAGGTGGAATCCCCCGTCGACTTTTCATTCAATGGCACCCAGCACAAACACAACGCCCAATTCACAGGGGACTTGCCGAATCTCCCGCACGACCCGGTGTTGTAAGTAAATAATCCTGACATAGCCGAATTAACCTATATTTACAGTTGCACGTGCCTTTGACATTGTGACCGAGATTCATGCTTAAAAGTTGGCACCGCCGGGATTAACTTCGATGGACCGATTTCCTGACCAGTGGCGTCCCGTCGATTTTCCCAGGCTCGAACTGTAGGGCCACCAACGCACGGATATATGACGGGTTGCAGTGACGCTAGGTGTTCGCAACAGGACGTCCCGTATAACTACCAGTTTTATTGTAAAATACATTTTACTATATTTGTAGATACATTACAATATAATTAAACTGTCTAAAATAATCCTGGTGTTTGTTTGCTGGTCTCGTAGTGTATATCTGTCTAAACCAAATTAACTCCGACTGAGAGAGCTACCCGATGGTGATTAATTAATTCAACGCCCTTATTAGCAGAAGGGCGGAGTGTTACAAAGCGTGGGCGAGACGGTAGCCAGCGGCCTGCCTGCTGCAACGGACGCTCAAACGGCGGCGTGGGAGTAAAGGGTAACACCAGCGGATATTCCACCAATGTGGCGAAGAATGAGTCACGTCTACTTTGAGACGAAGTAATGGCGAGACCAAAGATTTGGACAGCTCTGCGATTATGATCCCCAGTTTGGGAAAAAGGACCTAGCTTGGCCTTACGAAATAATGAAAGGCTGACGGTCATCTGGATACACAAGCACCAACGCACACTCCATTAGCCAGAAGCCAGGAAAAACCACCTCTCGCTCTGATAACTCGAACCGAAGTCCCAAAACCAAACCGCTCCCGCAACCAAACGGGCGAGGGGCGGAAACACAAGCACGTTATATCGACTTTTCTAACTCGACGGCCGAGACTGAATTGAATGCCAAAAACAGAAGCCAGCCCAGAGCCAGTGTATATAGGAGAGTATCGCCATTCTGTGATCCGTAAAAATGCCGCTATTGCCGCCATTTTTGTTCCCATCAGCAATAACTGATTGTGTTACATCTAAAATTTTACTTGAAATTGGCAAGACTGTATCTATGTCAAATTTGAGGTTAGCAGGTTATGAATTGCGTCAGTTTGTGTCAAAACTGACGCAAAACCTGACCTGCTAACCTCAAATTTCGAATAAATTTTTGGATTGCCAACAAACGGCACGTTGACGGAATTGTGTTACAAACCTAAAAGTGACGCATATGTCAGAGGAATAAACATGGCGGACATGGCGGTACTCTCCTATATCTACTAGCTCTGGGCCAGCCCAGCTCTGAGCCAGCCAAGCTTCGCGCTCGGCGCATTGTCACGCCGGCAGATGTGGCCATTAGGAACGCGGTAAGTTTCGCATGACGACGATGAAGCAGGCCGCGAGAACACAAAAGAATACGATGGAACGAATGCCTCTCTGTCGCACTCGAAGGGCCTCGTTTTAAATTGAAAATTGAAATAAACAGGATGAAGCCGACTGCAGCTGCAAGGGAAACGGCTAGAGATTAGAGCGGGGCAGAGTTGCGTACGTGACAACTATTTAGAATTTCGGATGTACTATACGAGACAATTAGCTGATGTACTATACGGAAAATATGACTGACAAGAAACCTATATACAGGAGCACTCGTAAACCTTGTACTAAAAGTGTTCGAAATGGTCACGAACCTATTATAAATAGAAAATGGCCTGACAAAGAAATGCGAAGAAAACGATATTCACTTTCTCTTATGGCCGCCAAATTCGACTCATTTATTACAACCCTTAGATGTTGCCTTCTTTGGGCCGATGAAGAGATATTGGCATGCCGGACTTGCTGAATGGAAGCTGAGAAATGAAGGCGTTCTTCCGAAAAACGAGTTCCCAAGACTATTAAAACACACACTGGAATCTTTGGGAGGAAATATAGAGAAAAATCTGAAAGCGGCATCGTACCTTTCGACGCTGAAACTGTTTTTTAAAAAAATACCAACGGAATTAGTTGTTAGTACGGCTAAAGTGCGAGTATTTAAATATTTCGAATTGTTTGAAATAACGTGTATACTATATCTCAGATAGCGCCCTTGGCGTTGTGCGTTTATGTCAATTGTGATTGCACAGGTGTTAGCCTGAAGTTGTAATTTAAGCTATAACTAGCAAGTTTGGAAATACCACTTCGAATTGAAGTTTTTAAAATGTTGTGGTGTCTGTTTTGTCCCGATATGCAACCGAATTTCAAAACTAGTTGTACAATAGTTATTTAGACCACCTTTTTCACACGTGTGGAGGGTTATTAAACGAGGCGAGTACGTGAAAAATAAGCACGCTAACAGGAGTTGTCTATAAGATTTTTTTAAATTTCATTAAATATTCAAATCCAAGCCTATTTTGTATAGAATTGTATTTGCCTTCATTTTAGTCAAGTGCGTTAATCAGTTCTGGTAACTTTGAAAACGTCTATTTAGAATCGTTCATTCCTGAATTAAAAGCAAAGTGTCACTTTTTTTCACTAAGTGAAAAAAGTGGCACTTCACACACCGCAATTAATTAAAAAAGCCTACTTTTTAAATGAAATTTTAAAAATTACTATTTTAATTTCCGGTTCAATTGTAAAATCCCGAAGAATTTCTTAGCCTGATCCTTACACTACGCTATATTCTGCCGAGAGTTATAAGAGCTAGGTGAGGCCTCGTCAACCTTTCGTTCAAAAACGGAACCCAAATTCCAAAAGGTTTGTTGAGGTAAATAATAATAATGCTGCAGCAAACGACACGAAATCAAGGTGAGCGCGAGGGATGTTTAAGTCGTTCTGCAAAGGGGTCAATACCAATATTTTGTTCTGCAAATATAAATTTCCACTTAAAATAGTTGCCATAATACATATGAAAAATTGGAGCTTGACTAAATAATAAAACATTTCGTCATGCTCACGACACGTGATCTGCAACCCTTTCAATATCAGCCAATCAATCTGGCAATATTATAGCATGATTTATAGGCTAATAGCCAAACAATACAAAAGTTACAACCTTAACCAAATAATAACAGTGTTCACTACTTGTTTGCAAATTGATAATCCTTACAGATGACACTTATACATACCTCCCGCACCATTCTCTCAAAAAATAGGCCTTAACTAAGTAATCACTGAAAAATTTCATCAGCTCTCCTCCTATTATTTAAGTTTGATGTTTTTTATACTTTGCTTAACTTTTGACACATGCAACTTAACCCAAAAAAAAAACTTTTTTTGTATTCGCTCCCCAAACTGGTTACTTTGGAAACTGTCTAGGATCCTCAAAATGGCCATTTAGAGGCCTTGTACTTAAAGTCGTCATGGCAACATTTTAGCGGACTCAAACATTAGTTGCCATGACGACTTTAAGTACAAGGCCTCTAAATGGCCATTTTGAGGATTCTAGACAGTTTCCCCAAAGTAACCAGTTTGGGGAGCGAAAAATACATTTCGCGCGGCCTCCTAATATAATGCCGCGTTAATGGTAATTGAAACTTCATATTATAATGTTTGGAGAGCTAATACAAAAAAACGTTGTATGCAACACGTCCTCAAATGGCTTTAGAGGACTCATCTTCATATTACGGACTCGGCTGCGCTTCGCTCCGCCTCGTCCGGAAACATTACGACTCGTCCCCTAAAGCCTTGCTTTGAGGACTAGTTACATAAAGTACTATAATTTCCAAGGTACACTCACCAAATATTTAAAAAATTTGATATTGACATTTTAATTAAGAGTTTTGTGAATGGACAGTAGTGAAATAGAGAATTTCGTTTAAGTCACGGTGGTTCAAGTTATACCGCTGAACGTACCGTTAGACACGTTCATTTACAGATCTGTCACTTCTAAGCTAACCTAAAAATTATTAGCAACTTCAGCAATAATAATGGAAGACTCAATATTACATTCGAGCAATCCACAAGATATTACTAACCCGAAGATATTACTTATTAATGGTTACCGTGTAAGAGATTTTCAAGTTTATAAGGAAATACCTAGGACGCAAGCTGTTTTGGCACCGTACGAAGAAAATGGTAAATGAAATTTCGCAGTTCAAAAAATGCTTTAAATAATAAATTTATTTCAGACGACATGATAAATTGTATGGAAGTTGAAGATAATTTTGATATAAGTGTTACCAAGACTGGCAAATTTGTGATACAGTTTCATGTAGCTCCGTAAGGTGTTATAGTTTGTTTTATTGCCTCTTTTTTCCAATATGTATTTACAGAACGTTTTTTGGTCATATTATTGGGGCAAGAGGATATGTTCGGAATAAAATAGAACAAGAAACTCATACTAAAATTAAAATTCCAAGACAAGGGGAAACTGGGGATATTGTTATTACTGGTGGAAATGAACGTGATGTGGTAACTGCAAAAAATCGTATTGATTTAATCGTATGGCAAGCTAGAGACAAGCATGCTCTTACTCATTTCTTATCAATTCCAATGATATCAGACATGATAAAACACAACTTTGATTCTTTTAAGGTAAATATTCAAAAAATTATGGAAAAATTTATCAGCGTGTTTGTGTTACAGAAAAATCTTTTAACAGGGCCTTTAATTAGGGGCCTACACGAATCAATGTTTCAAAACCCAAATAAATTGCATTTAACAATTACAACCTTGGTTTTACTGGATGATATTGAACAAGATGCTGCCACTAAGGCTCTTAAGCAATGTAGAGAAGAAGTTATAAAGTATATTGGCATATCAGTTTTTATTTTATAGCTTAAAACCACTATTTGTAGGCCTATTTTTCAATCCTCTGAACCCCTCAAAATAGTAATGCAAGGAGTTGAAATAATGAATGACGATCCAACCAATGTTGATGTTTTATATGGCAAGGTGACAGTTAGCCCTCCAAAGTATAATAATAATTTTCAGAAAATGGCCAATGAAATGTCAGATTACTTTTCTCGTAAAGGTAGATAACTTCAATCTAATGTTGTATTTGTAAAAAAGGATTTTTTATTTCAGGATTAATTCGGAAAGAATATGATGGTGTAAAATTACACGCTACATTAATAAATTCTCTTTTCCGAAAAGTTGACAAACAAATAAATAGTAAAAATGCTGAAAATAAACAAAAACGAGAATCATTTGATGCTACACATATCTTACAAAAATATAAAAACTTTTATTTTGGTGAAGTAGATTTAAATTTTATACATTTATCAGTTAGATTTACATCATCAGAGACTTCGTATTATGAGGCTCTAGCAACCATTCCTGTAGGATAATACGAAAGCTATTTTTGCTATTATGTAACGTTCATTTTGTATTAAAAACATTTTTGCAAAAGGGATTATCAATTTTTAACACACTTACAGAATTACAAACATTTTCACATTGACTATTAGATCTACATCTGGTAAGTGAGATGTGTACATTGGGTTAATTAAATAACAGTTTAACGCTAAAATTGTGTTTATCTCTTGTACTTGAAAATAATTTATATTGGGTAATGACTTGCACGCTGCACTGCGTAGGGATGTCAATGTTAAATCTTGACTTAAAATTATTTGCTTCCCTAATTATAAATCCACATGGCAATGTGATTATTTATTGATATCTATGTCACCATGTGGGTGTTCTCATGTACCCATATCGGGATGTGAGCATTCTGTGTTTACCGTTTTGATTTCTTTTTTAGTTGCATACATGTTTTTACAATGTTAGACTACAAATGAATAAAACTTCTGTGTTAACTCGCATTGTGTAGTGAGTAAATACAAAATACCTAATCGCAATGTGGAAAGTCACAGAATACTCACATTCCGATGGATACATTGGAATACCCAGATTGCAACATGGAAATTAATAAATACTCACATTGTAATGTAGTGTCAGTTGCCGAAATGGTCGCCCATACCATGACTTGAACTTTTAAATTAGGGGTGATATGAAACATCCTGAGAGCTATCTTTCTGCACAATTTAACTTTTCAGATTTTGCTTGGTTTAGGCTCAACGGCTAAAAAACTTTTTTTTGATTAAGTAATTAGAGCATGGAAAACACAGGACTCCCAAAGGAAGTTACCTATACAAACCTAGGGGATACCGCGACATAGACAAACCGAAGAAGACATGGCGTCCTGAGCCGGAAGAGGCCATAAGGCCAAATTCTTGACGAAGATAAATGTTGATGATGCAACACCCCGAGAGCTATCCCTGTGCACAAATTAACTTCCCAGAATTTGCTTGGTTTAGGCCACCCATGCACAGACCGCGGCCCCCGAACACTTTATCGGCGGCCCCCGTCCTTGACATTATTTGAAAAATAATTTTTTCCGCCAATCGTAATAGAACTGTCACATTATTGACAACATTTTGTTGAGCAAAGTCAAACATTCCATCACATCAGCCGTTGCTAGGTAATTTACAATAAAAGTGTACAGGAATAATTCAAACATTCCAAATTATCAGCCGTTGCTAGGTAATTTGCAATACAACTGTACAGGAATAATATTTCCGGCCTAGGCAGGGAATATTCGAGTACTATTTCCTAATTTTTTAAATTACTCTTATCGATCGGCGGAAAAATAGTATGTGTATCTTGGACAAAAAGGAACATTCCCAGACTCCTGTGTTGTTGGGCTCGGCATTCGCCTCGCCCAACAATATTCACAGTCGTCTGGGAATGTTACGCTTTTCGTCCTAGATACACAATATACTATTCAATTAAGTGCATTAGGTAGGTAAAAAACTTCTCGCTGAGCTTACACATACCGCCCGCCTCGCCGCCGCGACGCCTCCTGAATGTAATTGATGAAATTGACATATTTATGAATGACAGCTTCGTCCATTTGTATACCTGCCTGAATCCCAGCTCACTATCGGCCGAGTGCAGCGCTTTTGTTATCTTCTCTTTCCCAGCGTCTTGAAATTTGGCCTAAGCGCATTCTTCTTTTGGCAACTCGGCCTAGCGGCTCGCTGAACGAGAAATCGTGTGCTTAATTAAGCATTATATTTTGAGAGCTGAGAATAAATCAGGTATTGTATTGTATTGTATTGTATTTTTATTCATCATAATATACACCGTGGTGCTTAGATATGTCACAATTCCAGTTTAAATATAAAAATAAAAAAAATACAATGCATTTACAGAAATAGTCAACTACAGATAAATACAGTAACAACAAAAATACTAAAGTCAATAAAACAAGACAGTCTTAATTTTCAACAAATCTGAAATCGGAAAGTTCATAGTAGACATTGGCCAGAAGATGTTTTTTAAGCTTAACTTTGAAGAGTTTTGTTGGGGCATTTTTGAGAGTACTAGGAAGCGAATTAAATAATCCTATTCCGAAATTATTTCGTTTAGTGGACGTTAGTCTCTGCTGCGGAACTTGTATATCGCCTCGAGTGCGGGTGTCGTAACCATGGGCATCGCCGTTTTTTGTATAATCGCCATAATGTTCTTTTATGTATAATAGATTACAATATAGTATTGTTGACGGTAGCGTTAATATGTTATATTTTTTAAACAATGGTTTACAACTGTCTAACTGACTCGCTCCCGCCAACACTCTCAAGGCTCTTTTTTGTACAATGAAAATCTTTTTAATATGTGTAGAGGTACCCCAGTTTATTAGACCGTACATCATTACACTATGAAATAATGCGTGGTATGCAGTAATGGCAGCATCTAAGTTTACTCGATTTTTTATTTGTCTAATTACATAAATTGTTCTTGATAACTTAATTGAAAGATTGTCAACATGTGCTTGCCAAGTTAGTTTGTTATCCAAGGTAAGGCCTAAGAATTTGACGGTTTCACAGATATTTTGTTTATTTGAAAATAGTAAAGTGGTAGTTTTATTTTGGTTTAAACAAAGCTTATTTGCCTGGAACCAATCTGAGGCTTGGTTGATAATGTTGGTTTGTAACTGATTGACTAGAGTTTCATCTTCTACGTGGTTTGCAAAGGTCGTATCGTCTGCAAATAAAGTCGTGAAAACTGGGATGGCATTAGGCAAATCGTTAACATAGATTAAAAATAATAACGGTCCCAATACACTTCCTTGTGGGACACCATGTTGAATTGAAGACATCTGGCTATACTGACCTTTGCAAAATACACATTGAGATCTGTCAGATAAGTAGGATGACATTAGTTTTAGAGTTACTCCCCTGCAACCGTAATACTCCAGTTTATCTAGTAAAATGCTTTTTGAGACACAGTCGAACGCCTTGCTTAAATCAAGAAATAGTGCAAAGGAAGATTTTTTGTTTTCCAATGATTCTGTTATATAATTAATGAGATTCAGCACGGCTCCCGACGTGTCCCTTCCTTTTCTGAACCCAAACTGTCTGTCCGTAAAAATATGGTTGGTTTCAAAGAAATTTAGAATTCGAACTGCAATAATTTTTTCTATAATTTTGGCCAAAATGGGGAGAAGCGCAATGGGTCTATAATTGGATCTATCATCAATTTCACCCGATTTATATAGAGGTATAATTTTGGCTTGTTTCAATTTATTAGGAAATATGCCCGTCTTTAATATGATGTTTGCAATATGAGCTATCGGGGCAGATAAACATAAAACATTTTCTTTGTACATACAAACCGATTGATTATATAGGTCTAATGATTTTGACTTTTTTAATGCCTTTATAATATCTTCTACCTCGGATTCCTCAACAGCATATAAGAAGAGTGATTGTTCATTGTTTACTGGTAATTTCTTTAGATAAACACTGTGTGAGTACTTTGATGGGGGAATATTTGATAATAAATCGTCGGCTACATGCACAAAGTAGTCGTTGTGAGATTCTGGGGAAATCACACTTACCACTCCCTTGCTATTGATATTGTTTACACCTTTTTTTATTATTCTCCATATTGTTCTTTGTTTATTATCAGATTCCAAGATTTCTTTACTGATTTTGTCTTTTTTTAATTTTAAGATTTTTTGTTCGTATTCGTATTTTTTTTGTTTAAATTCAGCCGATAGAAGATCATTATTTTGCAAGTTCAATTTCAAAATGTTTCCAAGACGATTTATTTCTTCCCTGGCCGAAACTATTTCTGGATTGGTAAACATAGAGGCATTTTTACGTTTGTTATTTGTATTAATTTTAATGGGAGGAAAAGATAAATCGTGATAATATGAAAAAACTTTATAAAAAGCATTAACTGCGCAGGTTGGGTCAGACTCTCTATATAATTCTACCCAATCTTCAGTTAAGAGGTAATTTGAAAATTTGATTCTATTTCTAGAACTTTTATTTGGTACGGTTTTGTAAACAGAGGTCGCCCGTTTTTGAATAGTGTTAAATTTAATTATTTGAGATTTATGATCAGATATGTGAAATTCAGCCACAGTTGCAAGTTGTGTTTCAAAATTTGTGAAGATGTTGTCGATACACGACTTGGAATTTTTTTGTACTCTAGTAAAGTCGGTGATATTTTTTTGTAATCCAAAAGAATGGAATATGTTGGTAATTTCGATGCTTTCCTTAGATTTAACTGCAAAATTTATATTAAAATCGCCACCAAACACTAGTTTACTATTTTTAAAATATTTAGATATTAAGTCAAGAACATGAGAAAGTTTATTTTTAAAGATATCGATATTACCACATGGTGAACGATATAAAGCCACCGCAACACAGTTCAAATCAGCAAGTTTAATGCCAGTGCATTCAAAATGTTTTTCACTGTTAAGTTCATTAATGAAATTTAATGATGTAAAAACGTGATCAGATCTAGTAAAAATGCATACTCCTCCACATTCACTCTCCAATCGGCAGTAACAAGAAGCTAGATTGTAATTATTTGGTGTATATAAATGTTTTTCTCCATCCTTAAGCCAATGTTCACTAATCATCACCACGTCAAAATTTTGTTCAGTTAAGATGGATTCAAGATAATTGTGTTTGTTTCTAATACACTGAATATTTGCATGCAAAATAGTAATATTACTGGTGTTTTTATTACAAAAGAGAGGCACTGAATGTTTGTCAATGATAGAAGATACTTGCTCTTCTGGGCACGTCGATCGTATTAAAAATTTCGTTTTGGCGAGTAGTATTTGCCATGGCTTTCCCTGGATTGTTGTAGGCGTATTAGATGTTGGGAGGAGACAAATGATTTGTAGGTTGCAAGGTCCGCCGATGCAGTAGAAGATCCTATGCCGTACGCTTCAAAGTACTTCTTGTATAATTGTTTTAGCGACTCCACGTCTACAGGAAGGCCCTCAGAAGCTAAAAATACCCTTAGAGAAGCATTTGTGAAGCCCTCGTGACAAACTGATTGCGGTTGTTCATGTAGATAGGATATGAACAACCTGATGGCATTCATTATTGCTGGTTCCCGCAGACGAGCCAAAAGGTACCGGCCTTCATCGGTGGCAGATTGCATTGTCAGTTTCACCCTTGGCGGAGTCATTGCATCTACTGTGAGATTTGTTTTCTGGATGCCTGCACTCACAAATTTTATGGGTTGATTTTCTTTAAAGGTGTGTTGTTTGCCAGCTGCTATAGCCTCCCCATCAGAATGAAGCCTTAGAATCTTCTCTTGAGTAGTGAATTCTTTAGTTGTCTTTTTCTTCACTTTGTCCAGCTGCATTTCATTTCCTTCGCTAGGATTTTCCTCAAGATGGCATTTTCTTTCTACTGACCACTTTACCGATACACCAGCAGGCCAGAACTGCTCTTCTGCTAATCGAGCGGCAGACTTTCTGTTTATGGTGCCAATCTTGTATGTTATATCCGCTGCATTTTCTGATTGTTTTAATAGGGGGTAGCATCTTATAAAGTCTGACACTCCCAACTTATCTTTAATATAATGTACTATGTGATTGCTGTTATAGTACGATGGAAGGTTTCTCACAATCACATACTGCCATTCACTTTTGCCTACTTTTCCATCTTGAGTAGGTAATGTTAAATTTGACACTGGTTTTGGGCCACTCAAACTAGGAGATAGTTCGGTTGTTTGGGTGCCAACTGACATACAAGACTTTGATGTTTGAATTGGAGTCGGTTGTGAAGTTGAAGAAGTAACACCTGGAGATTTTAGGGTTTTCAGTCTTATTTGGAACTCCGCCATGGACTCTGATATTTTTGTTAACTTATGTTGTATCCCTTCTATGTTTTTCCTAATTTCACTTGAAGATGGATCGTGTACCTGTATTTTGATTTGGTCTTCATTGCTGTTGAAGAAGACTGAGGAGAGATTGAAAAGATCCTGCTGCATGCCGTTTAAACTTTTTCTAATTGATTGTGGGCCACAATCAGTGAAGGACTGACACATCGAGTAAATTTCCTCAACTCTTTTATGAAGCAAATCTAGCTTTGAATCTTGGTTATATACCAATTCGTGTGTTTCCGTAATAATCGGAATTGCATCAGCCACTTTCTTAATTAGTGACCCTATAGCCTCGATGTTATCTTTTGGTACTTGGTCCCTTGTTAATTGTGAAACTTTTTCATGCAGATATTTTAGATTGGGAGAATCACATAGAACGCAAAAATATCGCAGTTGGTGATTTTTTTGTTGTGAAATCGTTTTTAATGTGGTTTTGTCAAATCCACTGCATGCCATGCAAAATATGCGCCTACATTCACCGCTACACTTTAGTTTATATTTGTCCTTAACATCCAGGAAGACTTTTTGGCAAGCATCGCATTTGAAATTAGCCATTTCAACGAAATTGAGGTCAAGTTCACTACCAGTAGTAAATAATTTAAATGTAATAGGAAGTCAAATTGCAATTACTTGCAAAATGTGTTTCCTATTGTGTCACTGGGTTATGTTATGATGAATTGCGTACATACGAAGTAATATGTAGTTTAGTCAACACAGCAAAACAATACACACATGAGTATTAGCATGAAAGAATGCAAAACACTGCAAAACAAGCGGAGCAAAACAAAAATGCGACCGCACTGCACGACGAGCAAACTAATACTGGTATGATGGACTTTCAAGTTTTATAATTCCCATATGAATTAGTCGCTTTTAGCTTTCTTATAGTAGCCTTTGGAACAGGCGTTATTTTTCTCGATGATTACCCTACGAGGGAATATCTCGCCACTATTCACCTGTGCTCCTGCGGTGAGTAAATGGATTCAAGCTGTCCTCCACATTCCAATTCCGGTAGCTTAATTGAAGGCACCACGTGTAGCTAGCCGTCGACGTCGGAATTCCCGTGAATGGCAGCTCGCAAGTCACGCCGCTTTTCGATTATTCACCAAGCGTCAGAGGTTAGTGTGGTGAACTTTATTTCTTTGAGACGCTAATTCCTGGAAAGTTACGCGCGCTATTAATATGTTAATATTTCCTTAAAATTCTTAATAACTATCATAACATTACATGTTCAAATTTATTGTAAAAGGCGCACTCACGCTTTGGTTATCGGTGACCTGGGATTAAGGTTTTTTACTAACAGCGATGTGCACATCTCTCGATTAACCCGACGAGTTTAAATGTTTTAAGAAACCCACAAAGGGGTTCTTAAAATTATGCGTGTGGAAACCTTCCATGAAACTTTGACACCCGTATGCATAGTCGTTCGCCGGCGACTCGCCGGAGTTGTTATGAATAGTATGTTGACAGCACTGTACGTCTATGTCAAATTCGAGGTTATCAGGTTACGTTTTCCGTCAGTTTTGACAGAAACTGACACAAAATCTAACCTGCTAACCTCAAATTTAACATAGACGTACTGTGCCGCCAACATACTATTCATAACGAAACTCCGGCGAGCCGCTGGCGAACGACTATGCATACGGGTGTGAGACATTATTGAGTAATCTAGATAATTTGATAAACTATCTACTTATACCGGTTTGAGGTTCAACCAACCTTTTTATGTTTAATAAATTCTAGTCAACCGTTGTTGGTTTATTTCTTACGGAATCACTCTGATTCTTGGCGCCCTATTGCGTTTTGTAGCTGCTTGCAGGTTGCACCGCTGAGCTCCAAATTCACGACCTAAAAGGCGCCGAATAGAGTTAGTTCGGCCCACGCGGTAAGTGTGGTTAGCTCAAAATTTCAGTCGATCTGCGTTCTAGCGGTTTCAGATTTTTTTACCCTAGCTAAATCGCAGGTTGGCACTTTTTTTTGTGGCAGACTTGATAACATCTCTTCAGGAACAATTTGCGGAATTTAAAAATGTCAAACCGCTCCTTGATATTTCTAGCAATCCTTTTTCGGTTTTACTCGAAAATGCACCAGAAGCCGCTCAACTTGAATTAATTGATATCCAAAACGACGATACTTTTCGAAACAAATTTAATGAAGGTGGTTTATTGGGCTTTTATCGTTGCCTCAGTGCAGATATGTTTCCCACATTGATTGATAACGCACTCAAATGTACTAGTTTATTTGGGTCAACGTATATATGCGAGCAAACATGTTCAATAATGAATACTAATAAATGTAAGAACCGAAATCGTCTCAACAACGAATATCTGGAAGCCATTTTGCGCTTAGCCACGACTAAAATGACCCCCATCATACCAAAAATAGTGTCTTCTACACAATGTCATGTATATAACTAAGAATAAAATTTATTCTTAGTTAGATACATGACTGTAATATACATGACAATGATACATGTTTGTAATCTAAAATTTTCAATTTTTTAGGACTATTGTATTGGCAACTGATACATTTTGTAGTATTTTTATGACAATGATACACATGAGGTTGAGTGGATTCAAATTTTAAAAGAAGCCGAAAATAAGTAATTATTTGTAGACCATAACATTGTTTCATTGGCCCTCCGTTAGTTGGTAGAAGGTCATGCGGCCCTCAAGTAGAAAAAGTCTGTGCAGCCATGGTTTAGGCTTAACAATCAAAAAATTACTTATTTCGATTATTAAGTAAATAAAGAAAAACTATGTTGACATTATTAGGGCACTTTTTGATGAATTCAAATCTGCTTTTAGAATTTACATTTGTCAACGTGAAAGAACAAAAGAAATGTATATGAGGGAGATCTTCGGGACCTAGAGGTCTACCTAGACGCATTATATAGGCATGTAGGAGTGGCACTGTTAGACAGTTGGAAAATTTTAAATATCTTGGAATAATGGTTGATACTAATGGTATTGGTAGTGAAAATAGCGATTTCTTTAAAGTACAAGAGACCAGAAAGGTCATAGCGACTAGCTATCATTTGTATATTATTTAGAATTATACATGGTTATTCTCAAATATATTATACCGGGTGTCCGTTCTCAAACTCGAACATAGGTTTTAACATTGCACTGAACACTGAACAATTTAACTTACATGAAAGGTAATGATATCAATAGAAAGATAAAATTATTGTGCATCAAATGATACTAATAATAATATTATTTATTGTAGCAGTGTAGAATTAATGGCAAAATACCTAAAACTCGAGTGCACAGTGTTAATTGCCTATGTATGTATGTATGGCTTTGAGAATAGACACTCTGTATATACAACTATTTTAAAACAATATTTATATAGTTTGAGTTGTATATGCCGAGTGTTCACTTGAAACCATTTTTCGGCTTCACTCGAATGTTTTCTCCACATACCAATTATTTCAGGATCAGCCTGTATATTGTCTACGCAGAATAATCAGTTGTGTTTCAAAATATTTGAATTTACCAGTGCACTCTTTTCGTACTGATTCTGGAAAGCCCCAAAAACATTCGCTGGCTTATCGCGAGGTCGCAGCGTTCAGCTGTCTTTGTTAGTTGGCAGAATGCGCGAGGATTCTTTTCCTGCACCTCGACGAATTAACTTGCTTCTAAAAAGGTCCCGTTCGGGCTTTATTACACCTCGACGATTAATTTTGAAGGGCTGACTATAATCAGGTACGATGGCGTTTTTCTGTTTGTTATTCTCCTATTAATTGCATTTCTTTAGCTCTTAATCGACAGTTTTGCCCGAGAATTTAATCTTGGAAGTAAGGTTGCCGTCCGATTTAATTTTCATCATCTGCTAACGTCCTACCTAGTTCCTGCGGCTTGTGAATGGCTTTTCTGCAATTACGGACGCATCCCGGCGCTTTCTCCCCGGGTATAGCAACTCCTGGCCAGCCTTTGGTTAACAGCAGCCTTGGGCGTCGGAGGTTAGTGATACTTGGTGTTATATCATACTACTTTAAAAGTGGACGGTCTTCGTGCTTTTAAGCAGATTCAGGCAGTTTAAATTTGTGCTTTACGTTGTTATTAACATATAAAGTTTAATCTCATATAGTCAATCTATTTTAATATTTTAAGTTTAAATGCGTATATTTAATTACGGTTAATATTTAAAGCTACAATTTATGTGTGTAATTGAACCTTTGGAAAAGGAGCATTCACGCTTTTTGCTTTCAATAGCCTGAGCCGAAAGGTTTTTTTAAATGACAGCGGTATGCATAGCACTCGATTTATTTGTGGTTACAATTAATTGAATAACCCAAAAAGGGGTTTCTTGGTGCGTGTCGCAACCTTAATTTAACTTGCACAGCTCTACTATGACATTATTTGTGATCAAATTGTTTTGATTATTTATTATTGAATTACCATACTATAGATTATTCAGTAGTTATTAAATAAACGCTAGTCATTTGTAGTTTATTTGAATTATTCGAAATCATCTGATTTCTGGTGCCCATATCTTTTCTTTTGAAGACTTTGCAGGGTACACAGCTGGTGGTTTGAACCCACGACCATATCGCCGAATTTGAGTTAGCTCGACCATCGCGGTAAGTGAAGATTTTTAGAGCTTCCGTGTAGTACGAACTTTAAGGGGGTTAATCTGCGATTTTTCACTACCACTGATTATTTTAATTAATTAACCGCAGGTCAGCTTCTTTATCGTTTCACACTCTCAAAAGTCTACATAAATATTGCTTTAAAACATTTGAAATAGATAAGTTATTGAATAAACAAAGATATAATGTCTTACCACTTTCTTACAAAGAAAGCATGCAAAAATGTTTTGAGCAGCAATTTATGAATGTACAATCTGTAGATAAGATCAGAGAACAGGGACAGTGATGTGGTAATTGTTCTATTTCCGATTCGATTATATTTTGTAAACACTGTTGTAAATAAATCTTATTTAAATTATACACGATTTTTTATTACTATAATTAGATATGACAAGGTTTAGAGGTAATATTCTATGTTGCTTTAAAAATACACAGGGACTTTGTTTTATACTTAAATGATCATGTTCTGTGGTATTTAAAGAAGCTAATGAAATAATCAACTTGACAAATGCTTTTCATCCTCATAACTGCTGTCTCACTATCCGCGGCTTCGCTCGACTGTTTGACAAATTAATTCGAAAATTGCAGCAATACAGTAAACAGTTATAAATTGCGCGCCAATCTGAGTGACAGGATGAAGTCTGAAGTCTTGTGCTCTCCCACTTGGAAGATTAATGGTTATAAAATTATTTTTTGGCTAAGTAAGAACAGCAAGTTTATGATTTATTCAAAGTTACTATTACACAAACACATAAAACGAAACGTCAGGAAATAGACTTACTGAAAATTAGCAAAATGTGTTGGCTTGGAACAGGAAAGTGTGATGTAAATCGATATCAAGTGCACTATGCCAGATATTATGATTGCAATACAATTCATTAATCATGTGACCCTTTTTAAACCAATTGGAAGCATAAAAACCCTTGGATACATGTGTACCACAGCGGTGATACAAAACAAAAATTCGTATCACCTTTTGTGGTATGTTGCTACGCAAAAGTGTGGCTGGCAGGTTAGGTTTTGCGTCAGTTTGTGTCAAAACTGGTTAGCAGGTTAGGTTTTGCGTTTTGGCACAAACTGACGCAAAATCTAAGCTGTTAACCTTGAATTTGACATAGACTTACAGTGGCACCAACACAATTCATTGTATTCTCTCACTAAATACAACTCGCGGTATTATTAGTAATCGGTGATATTTCTCATTGAAACCGAAGGAGCAAATTCGAAAATATCACTGATGATAATCATACCACTTGTGGTATTATGGCTGATATTATAGCACTCCCTCTAACATCAACCAATGAAAAATGGCAAAATGCATAGTTACGCATGTACTAACGTTTGATAATGTACATAGCAACTGATAATCACACATAGGCCATTCAGTAAACACAAAAACTTTTTTTTTTTTTGAAGTTGGCATATACGTAAAATTTGTTTACTAGGGATTCTATATTTTGTTTTGCAAAGGTTTCCATACCTGCATAAAGGTGACTTTGAATTTAAAAATGACAATTAATAAATATCATTAATTCAGTGTCAAAGTACATACTATTCTGGAAATTCCTGTCTGAACTTTTATAAAATGTAATAAAAACACCTAGTAATAAATTCTACATCAATAGTATCCAACGCAGTATTTATTTAACATCCTTAAAAGTAATTATGACAGATGCTAATTAAATGTCACACCCTTAACCTATTTGTTTTAGTAACTTTTTGTAAGTACATTCTCTAGACAAAAGATGCATTTCGGAAGTACACTCATGAAATTTTAGAAATCAAAGGCCACTTTGTGTTTTTATGTTTAGTGAACAGACTATACCTTCCTGATTAATAGGTGATAATCACACGCCTTCACAAACATCACGTTACCTGCTGTCAGTACAGTTGTCATAACAACCACATTAACTGTACTTTTAATATTTAAAATACACTATTTAATAGTATATTATGATACGAGTTTTATAAGAAGCATTTTGTAGCACGCACGGATTTAGGGTACGACGAGCTAAGCGAGGAGTGCCCTAAACTAGTAAGTGCTACAAAATGCCTTATAAACGAGGTATCATACAGTATTTTATCTACTTTGCCACTTTTTTAACCAAAAAAATGAAAATCTTTAGTATTTTTATTATAGCATCGCTTTGTGTCTATTACGATACGCAAACGCGTATCGTAATAGCCTCAGTACGAACGCAAAGTAGATAAACGTTGTTTATTGACTCGTGATATAATCTAGCCGAATGCAACGTTAGTGACGATCTAAAACAATTACAAACCATGTTAGTACAACTAAACAACGCTTCCCAACAAATTGGTCTAAATATAAACTATGGCAAAACAAAAATTATAAGTAAAAACATAGAAGCCATCAACATACAAAACCATCAAATAGAATTTGTCAATGAGTACGTCTATCTAGGACATACTATCACCCTTGGAAAAGAAAACCAATCTCTAGAGATCAAGAGAAGAATCGCTCTAACATGGGCCGCCTTTGGAAAATTACGGCATATACTTACAAGCAAAGATATTCCAATTAATTTAAGGAAAAAAGTTTATAACAGCTGCATCCTCCCTGTAACAACTTATGGAATGGAAACTGTAGCCTTCACGAAAAAAGTGCCGAACAGCTGCGAATATCACAGCGAGCCATGGAAAGAGCAATGCTGGGCGTAAGCTTTCGGGACAGAATACTTAACATAGAAGTTCGACGTAGATTAGCGGTCACAGATGTTATAGAAAGGATTGCACACTTGAAATGGCAATGGGCGGGACATATCGCGCGGCAGGACGTAGGCAGGTGGACATATAAAATTATGCAATGGAGACCACGACAAACAAAAAGGAGTGTCGGTAGGCCCTCAAAAAGATGGGCCGATGACATTAAGCGAACCGCGGGAAAGAATTGGATTGGAGTAGCTCAGGACCGACAAGAATGGAAACTTATTGGAGAGGCCTATGTCCAGGAGTGGACCACTCTAGGCTGAAGAAGGAGGAAGAAGGATATAATCTAGCCGAATGCAACTCGTGTCTTCTTGATTTTCAAATCATTTCTGTTTCCACTCGATATATTGATTATTTGATAATCAAGAACCCACTAGTTGCATTATATATGACAATCATTATAAGAGTGTGATAATTAAGTAACAAAACATCATAAATGTTTTATACCTATTTCTGATAGAGTAATTCCACTTTAACTAAGCTCAAATCAATTTAATACCAACATAATTCAGGTTTATGCACCAACATCCACAAGCAGTGAGGAAGATTTAGAGAAATTTTACAAAGACAAAAGACGGCTTGAAGATTGTGAAAACTTCAGAAAACACATTCCTCTTAGGTGATCTAGTGAGGGAAGATGCCAGAACATCGTAGGGAATTATGGCTTGGGCACCAGAAACGATCGTCTTATTCAATTCGGCCAAGAGCACAACCTCATGATAATAAACACGCACTTTAAATTACCTCCAAGAAAGCTGTATACATGGAAATGAAATGCTGAAACAAACAATAAGATTTTTCTAAATTAAATTGACTTCATTTTGGTTCAACGTTTCAAAAACTGTATTAAATTAGGCAAAACATATCCAGGAGCAGACATTGTCTCTGATCACAATCTGGTTGTAGCTGTTACCAAGACAGTATGTCACACATCAACAACCCAATATTAGAAATGGGTTCTGACCTTATAATCAAAGCCTATGACTTTGAAAAGAACTTTACTGTACACACAAGTTGGAATCCGGACCAACTACCAACTCCAACAAATAAGAACATCATTTTTTACACTGATGGATCTAAGTTTGAAGGGGGTACAGGTTCCGGTGTGTACAGTACCAATCCTAGAACCAACGAAAAAGTTAGTCTAGGAAAGTTTTGTAACATCTTTCAGGCTGAAGTACAAGCTATTAACGTATGCGTAAACATCAGCATAGAAAAGAAGCTGCTCAATCGAGACATACACATTCTCTCAGATAGTCAGGCAGCACTGAAAGCGCTAAACGCTTTCAGTACTTCATCGAGACTGGTCAAGGAATGCAAATCCAAACTTCAAACCTTAAGCCAGGGAAATACAGTAAAATTATGCTGGATCCCAGGTCACCACGGTATTGAAGGAAACGAAAAGGCGGACAAGCTCGCAAAAGAAGCAGCCCGTAATGCAATGACCGGTTCAGAACCTGGTCTAAGCATCCAGAAAAACCAAGCCAGCTCAGCCATTAATGAATGGGTCAATACCGCACACCAACTAAGGTGGAGAAACTACAATCAAGCAACACACTGCAAAAGATTGCTAAAAACTCCGAATCTACATACCACCAAAACCCTGTTAAGACTGAACAGAACTCGAATCAAGCAAGTAGTCAGTCTACTAACAGGCACTGGAGCATTCAGAGAATTTATGCACAGGATCAATATCTATAGAGATGAACCTGTTTGCAGACTATGCCAAGAGGATGATGAAACAGCCTATCATATCCTCTTTGAATGCCCAGCATTAGAGCGTAAAAGACACCAACTCGATTGGAACCTTAACTCTATTGACAACTGTTACGATACTTTTGGAGTGTCCCCCGTAGTATTGAACTTTCGCTAGCTGAATTTTTGAACTTGAATATTTATGGTTGGCTTTTGTCAATTTTTGCATGCTCTAAACTAGGTATAATTAGCTGTATCTTATTTTTAATTATTTTCCTATAATTATCAAGCAGTTTGGTAAGCAACTCCTCGAATAATTACCCATATTTTACAAACTAAATTTATTTAGGTCATATTCCTACAGATATTTGCATATGGCGCTTAGGCAACCCCTGTTACAAATTCTTCTGCACTATTCTATTTGTTGCTAGATAAAGGATATCACTTGTTGCAGTCACAATTTTTCAGGCTGTTTTTTTCGCATCTTCTGGCCCAAAAATTTTGGAAAGTTTTGATAACTGGTAGCTGGTGGATTTTTGAGGTCTTTCCCATTTTAAACTTGGTGCAGGCTGAAAAAGCACATGTGCCCTTAAAACGTTCGTATTTGATTTGGTTATACGTACGTCCTTCGCAACTGCGGATTCGTCTGAGGCCAGCATTGCTTCTGCCCTTTCTTCTGGCTCAATTCCAGCGTGAGGTAAGATAAGGCCAGTTTCTTCTTATTTGGGACTTATTTGGGCATTGTGCGTTATAGCCATTTACTGCCGGATGCCATTCATTTGCTGTGGGATTCCGTTCCCTGTGGGATTCGATTTGCTGTGGATTTCGATTTACTGTGGACTTGGGTTTATTGTGGGATGCCATTTCCTGTCGGCTACGACCTTGGGAGAGTTCGGACGCTTCCTGCGAGAGGTTGAACTCCCCCCTGAAGAGGCTTAGCACTCCTTGTTCAGCTGCACTCTGCTGGCATCCAAACCGTCGATTTGGGCCCCTCAAACCATCGAATTGTCAAGGAGCTCTACAAATTCCCTGGTAGCTACGCTGGAAGGGTAGCACTGCACTCACCTGTGATACAATCACCGCCTCCTAGGTCCGCTGGGCCTCTCGCTGTGTCTGCCGAAACCTCCATTGCTTCTGCCGTCCTCGGCCGCCCCCGCACGCCACAGGTTAGAAGCAGACATGTTTTTACTACAGGCAAGAATCTGATATAGCTATTTGCGCCTGGTGTATTTTATAGTTAGTTAATAGTATCTCGTCTCGTTAATAGTTAGGACATGTGCGATAATTTTTGGCATAGCAACGCTTCGTCTAGTTAAGTTATTAGTGCATGCTTTTGTATGGATCTGATGCGTTATCATAATAGGGCTTTTGCAAATTTCGAGCATCCATTTTGTGCATTTGAGTGAGCCTTATCGAATCATTAATCGAGCTTACCTGACTTTGTGAAGGCAGCTCTGCGGTTTGTTCAATATACAGATATTTATATTCACTTTCGCCGGCCGCCGCGCCCCATCGAGCTCCTCTGCAAATCGTATGTTAGATCTTTCGTTTAATTACTTCAGATTTAGGGTTGTACTCACGGCTCGTTGCCCGCGGTTTGTTTAATATACAGATCTTTATATTTATTTTCGTCGCCATTTGCTGTCAGCCGTCTGAAGTTTGCCGCGTCGTTTCGATGTTGATAGTGGCTAGAGTAGCGACATCGGTAGTCGATTGCTTCTGCAGTTTCAGTTCATGACTGATTAATCTCGGGTTAGTAGCGATTGCGTCATAAGGCCCGCCGCCGGTAGAATAATTGTCAATTCCGCGTTATTGTACTTTATTTGCGAGTCCTTACGTAGGTACAAGTTTGCCGAAGGTTTATTCAAGCGATTGCTTTAGCGTTCATCTATACACCTGATGTATTTCCACTAAAAAAACTGCTCTGTTACTATATGGCCATAAACCCTCGTAGTTTTTGACATTAGAAATTTTGGATTAATTACTTTAGAATCTTTCTGAGCTGATATTCGGGGTTTCGCATCAGCTGAGCGCTTGCATAACCTGGCCCTGCTATATCCTGCCTCACAGGGATTAATTTTTTTTTTTTAACTTAATATTCGATACGCTTCCTCTAAACCTCGCGTTATTTTATTTTATGCTCGAAATGTTTTAGTGCGTTAGCCTACTCATATATATTAATCGCCCCCTTTATTGTCTTTTTTTATGTACTTGTATTTAGTTAATATTTTTGAAAATCGAGTATTGTCGATGATTAGCAATATTCTTTTTTTTTTATCTATACTTACATGTTTGCGGGTTTGCGATGCACTATAGTACGCACCAATATATTTAAAATAAAGCTGTGATCTATTCATTGGTTGTTGGTTTGTTTATTTTTGACTTGCTGGTTTTTATCCTCGACCTTGTGTAAGGTCCGGCACAAGGAATTGGATCTGAGTCTAGGACCTGGCGCCCACTCCTTTTTTTTGTATTCTCTTTCAGCATAGCTGGAACCCTGCGACCCTCGCGGCGAGCTAGCCCAATTAGGCCGATAGTTACCAGCCGGCAAAATAACTAGTATAACTTTCGCCAAAAGGTAAGGCCGACCGTCTATCTTCCCTGACACAACCGCAAACTAGTAGGGGACATTGCAAGTCTAGTAAAAGATACGGATGTCGGCTTGCTAACTTGAAAACTCCCGACAGTACAAAAAGCCCAAAGGGCTGACGTGCGCATGCCAGCAAAAGGCAGTCGTGAAATCTAATCTAATCTAATCTAATCTACCAAGACACGTCTAAAAAATATCAAGAAGAATTGTCTTAAAGAGATTGACAAATCTAGCCTAAAGAACGAATCAGGAACCCATTAGTAGTGACGTGGAGGAAACTGAAAGGGAATGAAAAAACCAATAATGTGCATTTGTCCCGAAAAAGAAAAGAGCTTGGATGAACGATGAAATAGCAGACCTCATGGAGCAACAACGATTAACAAAAAATACCAACCAACTCCCTCAATTTGCATAAAAAAGTGAAAGCAGCAGAATTGTTCAAAGACAAAAAAACCAAATTCATATAATGAACAAGAAAAAGTTGAACTAGAGCAAAAACATATCACAGACTTAATTGATAGTGATCAGAGCCAGTAGATATCAGAGTCAGTAGATATAGGAGAGTACCGCCACGTCCGCCATGTTTGTTCCTCTGTCATATGCGTCACTTTGAGGTTAGTAACACAATTCCGTCAATGTGAAATTTATTGGCAATCTGAAATTTCACTTAAAATTGGCAAGACTGTAAGTCTATGTCAAATTCGAGGTTAGCAGGTTAGGTTTTGTTTGTTATTTGACACAGACTGACGCAAAACATAACCTGCTAACCTCCAATTTGACACAGACTTACAGTCTTGCCAATTTCAAGTAAAATTTTAGACATAACTCAGTCAGTTATTGCTGATGGGAACAAAAATGGCGGCGATGGCGGCTTTTTCACGGATCAAAGAATGGCGGTACTCTTCTATACGAGCCCCTATATATTCGGACGATGACGGTTTTTTAATAAATATTGTGACATCACTGATATAATTGCATCAATGTTTATTTGCAATTATATTATTTAGTTACTGACCACTTAATATTCGGACGATTATTAAAAATGCTGCGAATTTCAAGTAATTTCATAGGAGGCCTTTTTAAATGCACGCTGTTAACAAAAGACAATCAAATCAACAAGGTATTGTTGTTTATTGACATTTCTGATATGACACCATCAAACAGTAGAACTTAATTTCGAAGAATGTTGACCATTTCTTAGAAGAAACCCAGAGAAAGTTTAAGTATTTATACAGTGTGTCCCAGATCGAGTGGGATTGCATGGGTAACTTTCTTATTATTGAAGTTGGAGATTTGGTTAAATGGGCAATGTTTTGCAGTTTTATATGCTGATTTAGAATCTCTTTGAAAAAGTTCAAAATGTCGAACCAGTCAAAAGTTATTAAAAAAAAACTAAAAACTGTCATTTTCTTGTATGTCAAATATCTTTGTAAATATAAGAGATACGAAAAAAAGTTTTATATAAAAGTCGCTGTTTTCGATGAGACCAATTTAAAATTGGCGTCGAACAAAAATTCAAGATGGCTGCTTTTGAGGTACTCGTATCAACTTCCTTAAGTTAAATGGGCGCCACATTGGATTTTTAGGTTACTGAATAGAGTTTCTAATTCTCTTTTCAACGATGTAAGATAACGTATGATTGAATAAAAAATACTAGTAAAATTAATTGTTTTTACATTTTAATCAAGTAGGCTTACATGGATCCAAACAAACAAACAAAATTCATTTAAAAAAAGAAAACTTAATCCTAATAATCACATGAAGTGTTCAAAATGCTGACCATTGTTAGTTAAACATAGTTGACACCGTTTGACGACACTTCCGGTTACTTTACGCAACGTATTTCGATTAATACTAGCACACGCTTCTTGCACTGCTTCGCGCAGTTCCTGAACATTATTGTAGCTGTAATTACTTCCATATACTTTATTCTTTAACGTACCCCACAGAAAAAAGTCAAGAGGCGTTAGATCAGCGGATCTGGCTGGCCATCGAACATTAGTATTGGTGGCAATAACCTTATTGTCAAATCGGTGAATTAAATAATCTACCACGTTTCTTGAATTGTGGGCTGGGCAGCCATCTTGTTGGTACCATAACCCATTTCTGTCTGCCAAAGGTAGATCATCTATGAACTCTTCTAAGGATATTTGGAGAATTTCTAAATAACGTTGAGCAGTTAAAGTTCCATTGAAGATAACAGGTCCAATTAAATGACTTCCCATTATGCCGCAAAATACATTAAATCCGAATCGAACTTGATTTCGACGTGGAACTAAAACATGTGGATTTTCCTGTGACCAGTAGTGTTCATTGTGTCGATTAAATACTCCGCAGTTAGAAAAGTAAGACTCATCTGTCCATAATACTCGACTCGTAAAACTATTATTTCTAGTACTCTCGCGGATAAACCACCTACAAAATGCTACTCTGCGATTATAATCTTCTGGTCGTAAAGTTTGGGCAATACGCAACTTGTAGGGGTGAAACTTGTGCCTTCTTAAAATTCGCGATGTTTTTGATTTAGATACACCAACCTGTGCTTCTATTTCTCGAGTTGAAATGCCTGGATTAGCCGCGACACAAGCGATTGTTATTAACTCACTGTTGTAATTATGATCTTCTACTAATAAATTGTTTTCCCTAGTTTTAACGGGCTTTTTCAAACTTCCATACCGCTGCATATTCTTGTCCAGTCTTTTAAACGTTTTGATATTTGGTTGTCTTCTTTCCGGAAAATTAGTTAAATAAGTTTGGACAGCAAGATGGGAATTTTTATAACACTTGATAAATGTGCAAAACATATCGTAGCTTTCAGTAATTGGAATATTCGCCATAATTTGTAAAGTTTGTAATACGTATAACTTTAGATAATACTTTAGCTTAAGCACCTGCTTTTTGACAGATTGTGATAAACTTTGTTATTGTTTTTCATCATAACTACTTACCTACTTGATTATACATTTAAAAAGTAATGTCACGATGTTTTGTGGTTCAAGCCTACTTGATTAAAATGTAAAAACAATTAATTTTCTGGTATTTTTTATTCAATCATACGTTATCTTACATCGTTGAAAAGAGAATTAGAAACTCTATTCAGTAACCTAAAAATCCAAGATTGCTAAAAACTCCGAATCTACATACCACCAAAACCCTGTTAAGACTGAACAGAACTCGAATCAAGCAAGTAGTCAGTCTACTAACAGGCACTGGAGCATTCAGAGAATTTATGCACAGGATCAATATCTATAGAGATGAACCTGTTTGCAGACTATGCCAAGAGGATGATGAAACAGCCTATCATATCCTCTTTGAATGCCCAGCATTAGAGCGTAAAAGACACCAACTCGATTGGAACCTTAACTCTATTGACAACTGTTACGATACTTTTGGAGTGTCCCCCGTAGTATTGAACTTTCGCTAGCTGAATTTTTGAACTTGAATATTTATGGTTGGCTTTTGTCAATTTTTGCATGCTCTAAACTAGGTATAATTAGCTGTATCTTATTTTTAATTATTTTCCTATAATTATCAAGCAGTTTGGTAAGCAACTCCTCGAATAATTACCCATATTTTACAAACTAAATTTATTTAGGTCATATTCCTACAGATATTTGCATATGGCGCTTAGGCAACCCCTGTTACAAATTCTTCTGCACTATTCTATTTGTTGCTAGATAAAGGATATCACTTGTTGCAGTCACAATTTTTCAGGCTGTTTTTTTCGCATCTTCTGGCCCAAAAATTTTGGAAAGTTTTGATAACTGGTAGCTGGTGGATTTTTGAGGTCTTTCCCATTTTAAACTTGGTGCAGGCTGAAAAAGCACATGTGCCCTTAAAACGTTCGTATTTGATTTGGTTATACGTACGTCCTTCGCAACTGCGGATTCGTCTGAGGCCAGCATTGCTTCTGCCCTTTCTTCTGGCTCAATTCCAGCGTGAGGTAAGATAAGGCCAGTTTCTTCTTATTTGGGACTTATTTGGGCATTGTGCGTTATAGCCATTTACTGCCGGATGCCATTCATTTGCTGTGGGATTCCGTTCCCTGTGGGATTCGATTTGCTGTGGATTTCGATTTACTGTGGACTTGGGTTTATTGTGGGATGCCATTTCCTGTCGGCTACGACCTTGGGAGAGTTCGGACGCTTCCTGCGAGAGGTTGAACTCCCCCCTGAAGAGGCTTAGCACTCCTTGTTCAGCTGCACTCTGCTGGCATCCAAACCGTCGATTTGGGCCCCTCAAACCATCGAATTGTCAAGGAGCTCTACAAATTCCCTGGTAGCTACGCTGGAAGGGTAGCACTGCACTCACCTGTGATACAATCACCGCCTCCTAGGTCCGCTGGGCCTCTCGCTGTGTCTGCCGAAACCTCCATTGCTTCTGCCGTCCTCGGCCGCCCCCGCACGCCACAGGTTAGAAGCAGACATGTTTTTACTACAGGCAAGAATCTGATATAGCTATTTGCGCCTGGTGTATTTTATAGTTAGTTAATAGTATCTCGTCTCGTTAATAGTTAGGACATGTGCGATAATTTTTGGCATAGCAACGCTTCGTCTAGTTAAGTTATTAGTGCATGCTTTTGTATGGATCTGATGCGTTATCATAATAGGGCTTTTGCAAATTTCTAGCATCCATTTTGTGCATTTGAGTGAGCCTTATCGAATCATTAATCGAGCTTACCTGACTTTGTGAAGGCAGCTCTGCGGTTTGTTCAATATACAGATATTTATATTCACTTTCGCCGGCCGCCGCGCCCCATCGAGCTCCTCTGCAAATCGTATGTTAGATCTTTCGTTTAATTACTTCAGATTTAGGGTTGTACTCACGGCTCGTTGCCCGCGGTTTGTTTAATATACAGATCTTTATATTTATTTTCGTCGCCATTTGCTGTCAGCCGTCTGAAGTTTGCCGCGTCGTTTCGATGTTGATAGTGGCTAGAGTAGCGACATCGGTAGTCGATTGCTTCTGCAGTTTCAGTTCATGACTGATTAATCTCGGGTTAGTAGCGATTGCGTCATAAGGCCCGCCGCCGGTAGAATAATTGTCAATTCCGCGTTATTGTACTTTATTTGCGAGTCCTTACGTAGGTACAAGTTTGCCGAAGGTTTATTCAAGCGATTGCTTTAGCGTTCATCTATACACCTGATGTATTTCCACTAAAAAAACTGCTCTGTTACTATATGGCCATAAACCCTCGTAGTTTTTGACATTAGAAATTTTGGATTAATTACTTTAGAATCTTTCTGAGCTGATATTCGGGGTTTCGCATCAGCTGAGCGCTTGCATAACCTGGCCCTGCTATATCCTGCCTCACAGGGATTAATTTTTTTTTTTAACTTAATATTCGATACGCTTCCTCTAAACCTCGCGTTATTTTATTTTATGCTCGAAATGTTTTAGTGCGTTAGCCTACTCATATATATTAATCGCCCCCTTTATTGTCTTTTTTTATGTACTTGTATTTAGTTAATATTTTTGAAAATCGAGTATTGTCGATGATTAGCAATATTCTTTTTTTTTATCTATACTTACATGTTTGCGGGTTTGCGATGCACTATAGTACGCACCAATATATTTAAAATAAAGCTGTGATCTATTCATTGGTTGTTGGTTTGTTTATTTTTGACTTGCTGGTTTTTATCCTCGACCTTGTGTAAGGTCCGGCACAAGGAATTGGATCTGAGTCTAGGACCTGGCGCCCACTCCTTTTTTTTGTATTCTCTTTCAGCATAGCTGGAACCCTGCGACCCTCGCGGCGAGCTAGCCCAATTAGGCCGATAGTTACCAGCCGGCAAAATAACTAGTATAACTTTCGCCAAAAGGTAAGGCCGACCGTCTATCTTCCCTGACACAACCGCAAACTAGTAGGGGACATTGCAAGTCTAGTAAAAGATACGGATGTCGGCTTGCTAACTTGAAAACTCCCGACAGTACAAAAAGCCCAAAGGGCTGACGTGCGCATGCCAGCAAAAGGCAGTCGTGAAATCTAATCTAATCTAATCTAATCTACCAAGACACGTCTAAAAAATATCAAGAAGAATTGTCTTAAAGAGATTGACAAATCTAGCCTAAAGAACGAATCAGGAACCCATTAGTAGTGACGTGGAGGAAACTGAAAGGGAATGAAAAAACCAATAATGTGCATTTGTCCCGAAAAAGAAAAGAGCTTGGATGAACGATGAAATAGCAGACCTCATGGAGCAACAACGATTAACAAAAAATACCAACCAACTCCCTCAATTTGCATAAAAAAGTGAAAGCAGCAGAATTGTTCAAAGACAAAAAAACCAAATTCATATAATGAACAAGAAAAAGTTGAACTAGAGCAAAAACATATCACAGACTTAATTGATAGTGATCAGAGCCAGTAGATATCAGAGTCAGTAGATATAGGAGAGTACCGCCACGTCCGCCATGTTTGTTCCTCTGTCATATGCGTCACTTTGAGGTTAGTAACACAATTCCGTCAATGTGAAATTTATTGGCAATCTGAAATTTCACTTAAAATTGGCAAGACTGTAAGTCTATGTCAAATTCGAGGTTAGCAGGTTAGGTTTTGTTTGTTATTTGACACAGACTGACGCAAAACATAACCTGCTAACCTCCAATTTGACACAGACTTACAGTCTTGCCAATTTCAAGTAAAATTTTAGACATAACTCAGTCAGTTATTGCTGATGGGAACAAAAATGGCGGCGATGGCGGCTTTTTCACGGATCAAAGAATGGCGGTACTCTTCTATACGAGCCCCTATATATTCGGACGATGACGGTTTTTTAATAAATATTGTGACATCACTGATATAATTGCATCAATGTTTATTTGCAATTATATTATTTAGTTACTGACCACTTAATATTCGGACGATTATTAAAAATGCTGCGAATTTCAAGTAATTTCATAGGAGGCCTTTTTAAATGCACGCTGTTAACAAAAGACAATCAAATCAACAAGGTATTGTTGTTTATTGACATTTCTGATATGACACCATCAAACAGTAGAACTTAATTTCGAAGAATGTTGACCATTTCTTAGAAGAAACCCAGAGAAAGTTTAAGTATTTATACAGTGTGTCCCAGATCGAGTGGGATTGCATGGGTAACTTTCTTATTATTGAAGTTGGAGATTTGGTTAAATGGGCAATGTTTTGCAGTTTTATATGCTGATTTAGAATCTCTTTGAAAAAGTTCAAAATGTCGAACCAGTCAAAAGTTATTAAAAAAAACTAAAAACTGTCATTTTCTTGTATGTCAAATATCTTTGTAAATATAAGAGATACGAAAAAAAGTTTTATATAAAAGTCGCTGTTTTCGATGAGACCAATTTAAAATTGGCGTCGAACAAAAATTCAAGATGGCTGCTTTTGAGGTACTCGTATCAACTTCCTTAAGTTAAATGGGCGCCACATTGGATTTTTAGGTTACTGAATAGAGTTTCTAATTCTCTTTTCAACGATGTAAGATAACGTATGATTGAATAAAAAATACTAGTAAAATTAATTGTTTTTACATTTTAATCAAGTAGGCTTACATGGATCCAAACAAACAAACAAAATTCATTTAAAAAAAGAAAACTTAATCCTAATAATCACATGAAGTGTTCAAAATGCTGACCATTGTTAGTTAAACATAGTTGACACCGTTTGACGACACTTCCGGTTACTTTACGCAACGTATTTCGATTAATACTAGCACACGCTTCTTGCACTGCTTCGCGCAGTTCCTGAACATTATTGTAGCTGTAATTACTTCCATATACTTTATTCTTTAACGTAACCCACAGAAAAAAGTCAAGAGGCGTTAGATCAGCGGATCTGGCTGGCCATCGAACATTAGTATTGGTGGCAATAACCTTATTGTCAAATCGGTGAATTAAATAATCTACCACGTTTCTTGAATTGTGGGCTGGGCAGCCATCTTGTTGGTACCATAACCCATTTCTGTCTGCCAAAGGTAGATCATCTATGAACTCTTCTAAGGATATTTGGAGAATTTCTAAATAACGTTGAGCAGTTAAAGTTCCATTGAAGATAACAGGTCCAATTAAATGACTTCCCATTATGCCGCAAAATACATTAAATCCGAATCGAACTTGATTTCGACGTGGAACTAAAACATGTGGATTTTCCTGTGACCAGTAGTGTTCATTGTGTCGATTAAATACTCCGCAGTTAGAAAAGTAAGACTCATCTGTCCATAATACTCGACTCGTAAAACTATTATTTCTAGTACTCTCGCGGATAAACCACCTACAAAATGCTACTCTGCGATTATAATCTTCTGGTCGTAAAGTTTGGGCAATACGCAACTTGTAGGGGTGAAACTTGTGCCTTCTTAAAATTCGCGATGTTTTTGATTTAGATACACCAACCTGTGCTTCTATTTCTCGAGTTGAAATGCCTGGATTAGCCGCGACACAAGCCATTGTTATTAACTCACTGTTGTAATTATGATCTTCTACTAATAAATTGTTTTCCCTAGTTTTAACGGGCTTTTTCAAACTTCCATACCGCTGCATATTCTTGTCCAGTCTTTTAAACGTTTTGATATTTGGTTGTCTTCTTTCCGGAAAATTAGTTAAATAAGTTTGGACAGCAAGATGGGAATTTTTATAACACTTGATAAATGTGCAAAACATATCGTAGCTTTCAGTAATTGGAATATTCGCCATAATTTGTAAAGTTTGTAATACGTATAACTTTAGATAATACTTTAGCTTAAGCACCTGCTTTTTGACAGATTGTGATAAACTTTGTTATTGTTTTTCATCATAACTACTTACCTACTTGATTATACATTTAAACAGTAATGTCACGATGTTTTGTGGTTCAAGCCAACTTGATTAAACGTAAAAACAATTAATTTACTGGTATTTTTTATTCAATCATACGTTATCTTACATCGTTGAAAAGAGAATTAGAAACTCTATTCAGTAACCTAAAAATCCAATATGGCGCCCATTTAACTTAAGGAAGTTCATACGAGTACCTCAAAAGCAGCCATCTTGAATTTTTGTTTGACACCAATTTTTAAATTTGTCTTATCGAAAATAGCGACTTTTATATAAAACTTTTTTTCGTATCTCTTATATTTATAAAGATATTTGACATACGAGAAAATGACAGTTTTTAGTTTTTTTTAAATAACTTTTGACTGGTTCGACATTTTGAACTTTTTAAAACGGATTTTAAATCAGCATATGAAACTGAAAAACATTGCCTATTTAACCAAATCTCCAACTTCAAAGATAAGAAAGTTACCCATGCAATTCCCACTCGATCTGGACACACTGTATATAGATATGTAAACATTTTTGTGTTTACAAAAATTTAGAGTAACATTACTTTCTTAAGCGGTCTTCCAGACCTCAGTACGTTTTTACGTTGACTTTCGAAGCCGCTCAAATATATTAGGAGTAGGTAAAATAGGATTACAGTGAGTAAGGTAGTATGGAAAAGTTTCAACATTTTGAAATCTAAAAACAAAGGAAATATCAGGCAATAGGAAGATATGGAACAGCATTTTTTAGCAAGTGCAGAGACGAAACTTCAATTACGATATGTTATAATAACCTTAAATATACCTAGCAAGAAAAGGGATGCTTCTAAACTTGAGAAAAAGAAATGGCAACGAATAAGAGTGGACTAGTGGACCCGTTGCAAAATATTTTGCAAGTTAGAAAACTTCTTTGTAACGTGTGGCAGGATCCAAAAGGTAAAATTTCAATTTTTAAGTTTTTAAAACTACTCACACGTGATATTACTACATATACTTGACCATGCCAAAAAAACGGGTTGTGGCAAATAAGATATATTCCCACTTTATCCATAGTTTGTTCTTGTGATTTATTAATTGTTATCGCAAATGAGGCGTACAGAACAATCTCTTTTCCGAAGGCAAAAAGGTAGTGCAACATTAGAATGTGTTGATCTATACACAGTAATAATACTCTTCTGCCTGGCTTGTGGCTTGCCCATTTAAAACCAAATCTAAGCAGTTATAAATAAATTGCGTACCATTAATCTTATCTCATCTATTAAACCAGTAGACACATGTAAACTTTGCAAGGAATATCTATTGAACTTATTTTTAGTGTAAAGCAATGTGGATAAATTCCACTGAAATTTAACGAATCTATTAATTCCATAGAAAATTATAAAATGTTGTCATTATGTGATAAAATTGTATTTACATTCAAATATTGCTTTTCATATTCAGGCAAGAGAGATATAATTTTGTTGCGCTTCACGCGAAAGCGGACAAAACTCCAAATTAACTCGCCCCAAGAAATGGGCCAGGTGTACGAAGTTTTTTTCAGGAGCTTGTTTGCAACGAAGTCCGCCAATCGGCGCGGACTTAAATGTCCAAATATTCACTTGTACGCCAAAACTCCGCCAAACGATGTGGGGCACACAAAGAATCAAAAGAAGACTAACTCCCCATCGGATTGCAGAATGCGAAAAACCGTGCAAGCTGTTAGCTTCGCTGTAAAAATGAGACGAAGGCCGAAGTGCTATGAATTTGCAAAATCCGAGCACCACAAAAAAAATAATCGCCAACCTAACAAATTTCGATCGGCGCGAACCGAATATAGGCACTAAAGATTTGTTCACACAGTATCAACCGCTAATAGATCATTTACACCGTAGCACCCTTTGGGGGTAAATTCCCAAAATCTCTGAAAGTGATTTGGTCTATTTGTAAGACGATCTAATATGCAAAATTTCAACCTCCTATCTTTAGTAGTTCGCTCGTTAAGGTACTCTTTAAAAACAGATCTATCTCATTTAACTCTTTTGAATAGTTGCATTCTGCAAAACCCTTAAAATGGTTTGACATGATTTGTAAAACGAACTAATATGTCGAATTTCGACTTCCTACCGGTATCTATCTCGTGACGATCTTTAGAAAAATACATGTACCCCATTTAATCCCTTTGAGAGGATACATTTCGAAAAACCCTGAAAATTGCTTGACTCGATGTGTAAAACGAACTGGCTTGACTCGATGTGTAAAACGAACTACTGTGCCGAATCAACTTTCTACTTGCAGCAGTTATCGTATTATGGCGATCTTTAGAAAAACACATCTACCCCATTTAATCCTTTCGGGAGTTAATTTCGAAAAGCCTGAAATTGATTTGACCTAATTTGTAAAACGATTTAATATGCCGAATTTCAATTTCCTGCCTGTAATAATTACTTTGGTGGCTATTTTTAGGAGAACACTTCTGGTCTATTTAACCAGTTTGAGGGGGAAGTATTTTGAAAAACTCTAAAAATTATTTCTGTTTAGTAAAACGATCTAAACTGCCGAATTTCAACTTACTGCCTGTAGTAGTTTTCCCGTGGCGGTATTTTGACAAACAGATTTGTTTCATCTAACCCCTTTCGGGAATAAATTCTCCAAAACCCTAAAACTGATTTGACCCGATTTGAAAAATGTTCTAATGTGCTCAATTTTAACTTCCTATACTTGCAGTAGTTTTCTTGGAGCAATATTTAGAAAAACAAATTTGTCCCATTTAACCCTTTTCGGAGATGAATTCTGCAAAACCTTGACATTTACTTGATCTGATTTGTAAAAGAAACTATGTCCAATTTCAGCTTCCCACCTGTAGTAGTTTCCTCGTTGTAGATCTTTACAAAAACAGATCTACAACATTTAGCTCCTTTGGAGGAATACATTTCGAAAAGCCCTAAAAATGGTTTGACCCTACTTGTAAAAAGAACTAATATGGCGAATTAGAACTTCTTACCTTCCCCAGATTCTATTATGTAACGATATGTAAAGTAGAAGTCAATTCCGTTGAATAGAGGGTAAAAGCACTTCTTTGTAGACGATCTTGGATGTTTTCTCTTTTGGTTTGAGCACCACTAAGTTGTTCGAAGAACTGACCCTTAAACAGTCTAGATAAAGTTGATCGAGGAAATAACAGTCTTCCCTCAAATCGACCCCAGCCTGATTTAGCGACTGTCCCTGCACCTTATTGATCTTCATGGAAAAACAGGTTTTTACGGAAAATTGCAGTCTCTTAAATTGAAAAAAATAGTCTGAAAGAATAAGGGTTATCCGAGGAATAAAGACTGTCTCCCTTCTTGAAAACCTATGAAAATTTTGACCTCAGTGACGTTACGATGCGTTTCTCAGTAGTATAAGTGCTCTAACATTCAAAGGCAGGTAATTTGGAAGAAATTCGGGAGGCTAGAGTGGAGAAACTCAGCATGGTAGCCCACTGTGTCATCTGCCTCCACCACAGTGTTAATCGATTGATAGATCTTTTCCTCCGAATGATAGGCTCCGAGGTGTGTGTTGTTGATTTTTAGTGCCTTATCATTCTTCAGAGTGATATTCGCCCTTCTTCGAAGCCAGAACTAAGGTTTTGCTGTTATGTTCTTGATGTCGGAATACATTATGTTAGTGAGGCTGGCGATATCTGTCACGGCTTGATATGGGTTTTCGTTACCGAGTTTCAAGAGAAGTTTGGAAAACTATTCGGTCCTTGGAATATCTTCTTAGGTGAACCCTTATGTAAATTCAGACAGTATGTCCTTATTGTATTGATACTGCATTTTAAAAAATCACTATTATAACACGTATTTGTCTTAGAGCAACTGCCATTTAAATATCGTCGAGCTGATAAAACCACAGTAAATAAAAAACCACTAATGGGGCCCGTTGAAAATATTTTGCAATTTATAAAACTTCTTTGTAGACAATGTTTAACGTATTGCACTATCCATCAGGTAAATTTTGAATTTTTTAAGTTCTCAAAACTACTCGCACGTGACATTGCTACATACACTTGACCATAGCTAGATACTGGTTATGACGAATATTGTATATACCTAATTTATCCAGAGTTTGTCTTTGTGGTTTATTAATTGTCATCGCACATGCTAAGCGCACAGCGAAAATGGGAAGGGTACCACAAAGAAGAACTAGGAGAAGGCCGAATATAATTTTAAAATAATAGATTACAAAAACAATGATTGAATGCAACTTAAACGAAAGAAACTATGAGGATAGAAGAGTATAAAAAACAGGTGTCGGATAACGTCAAAAGACGTTTTAACAATATACGTATGCTTGTACAAACAGGGAAAGCAATGAACCAGTATGCAAGCACATCCATATAATTATAATAAGCAGAAAAAAACACATTACAGCATCTGAGCAATACCGATTTTCTTTAACTGTCATTTTACATGTATTTTGACGCTTGTCTCACGAATCAGCAGACCGTTGATTTCAAATAAACATTTAGTAATTACAGTAGTTCATTGCAACAATCAGCAGAACGCCGCAGGCTGACTTCGAGAATATACTTGGTTTACTGCTACTGCATGGCCGGCTGCAACACTTGAGAGCTACAATATGATGGTTTTTCTCCAAATATTATCAATTTATTTTCAATTTAGGACGGTAACGCTTTCATTTAAAAAAAGAATTATCGAAATCGGCCCAGTGGAAGTTTCAAAATAGATGTCGAAAGAAAAACGCTTCACATTTTAAATATAGAGGTTCGTCGGTAAAGAATGGACCAAACTTTAGATATAGTTAATTTCGACAAAAATAAGCTGATTTAACCCAACTTACCTTAGTCCAAAAGTTAGTACTAACGGAGCTACAGGGTGTCAAAGTTGAAAAAAATAAAACACATTTTTTTAATATCTTTCGATACTTCCAGATAATTTCACGAAATTTCGTATCCGGGTGTTTTTAGCATGAGAAATTCAAATTATCAACGATTCACGGTGTATGTCATTTTCGACTGGAAAAATCTTTTTCCCTATCTTTTCTGCTTAAAAAAGGTATCTATAAAATCAGTTGTGGCCGTCTCAGCTACTAAACAAACATATCGACTAGATAACGGTTAAGACGAAAGATCGAATGATCGAAAAAGACAAACCTCAAATTCGTGATTAAAGCTGCCTTGGGAAGTCCGTCGTTCCAGATGTATAAATATAAAGCAAAGGATCCGCAAAGGAGTGCTGATAATTCCGAATGATGGGGTCTGAGGAAACATCCTGCAGCTCGTCCGTAAGTCCACGGCATCCGGCAAAACTTCTCTGGCCTTATTCGATTCGTGAAATTGGTACAGCTTCAGGTGCTTCTTGTCGGGCCGAATGTCAGCAACCACTGAAAAGTTCCATTTTTAGTATTAGATTAACTCGGGACCGGATGCAGATACCGTCAGCGTAATTCGAGCCGAAAATAATAGCTTTGCATTCCACAATTCCCAGGCAGTTCAGCATGGAGACTTTGACTAAGTTTGTGTTAAGTAACGCCGTCACCACGCCGATTTTCGAAAGACCCAACCAAATGCCCGGGAATTCGGGCCTGTTTTCTAGCAGAAGGCGCGACGCAGTCTCCATTTCGAAAGCCTTGGCTTTTGAAACACCGCGCGACTTGATTGGCGAAATCGTCGAGCTAAAATATATTACAAAACATGAGAATAATACCTAGTCGTTAAATTAGTAACATGTGCAAACAGTTTTTAACCTCAAGCCAAATGTTGCAAAATTATGGTTCGCAATTAAGGATTAGATGTACTCTTTTATAGATTCAAAATTACCTGGGAAAAGGTCCAAGCCTGGTCTTCAAAGAAAATGGCTACTTTATTAGGATGTTTTCTCACTAGATCAGAGAATGCGTCAGCAACAGTTTTGTTCTGTTTTTGCCACACCCGCAAGTTATAAAGCAAAGTTCCGTAAGCTCTTATTACGCTAAAAAAGGAAAGTTTAGTGTTTGATGTTTCTGCAAAATGTAATGTAATTTCAAATATTAATTTAATGCAAACAGTTCAATGGATTTTCCATGTGATTGAAATGTTAATAGAATTTCTAATCAATTTGAACCTAGTTTACATAATTGTAACAGGGTAGCTTTGCATTCAAACCCAGAAATAAAATATTAGATTTGATGAACCATATCTTCATTTCAAATATTTGTACACATTTATAATGGTTATCCTATTAACTGGATTTAGCTCCACTCACATTTATTCCTTTGTAAACTTAATTAGTTGGCTTAAATGAAAAAGTTAATTAAAAAAGGATGTATCTATTGGAACTAATTCTTCTAGTCTTAATAAATAAGACATAAATGAAACAGAATGCTTAAAAACATTAATCTATAGTTATTGTGCACATAGTTTTGCATGCATATACACATAGGTTTTATGTAAGAGCAGGTTGTACCGTAAATAGCCTCGTCAATGACACTTTTTATACGATTATGAGTTAGATTTGCGCTTCTAGTTCTAGCAATCCTGCATATCAAATTAGTATATTTGGCGAAGTAACATGAAATTAATTAGTTATCTCAGCAAGGACAACAAACATCATTTTGCTTCTTTGTACTAACCTTGACAATACGGACTATTACAACATATTTATCAACTTTCACGCAAGTTTACAACGATGATTTAGTTATTTCATAACTAAGTAGCCGTTTTAGAAAGAAAGGCTAGTAAGGGCGGTTTACTATACCATTTTTTCTAATATATTGTCAGTCGCTGAACACCTTAAGAGTAATTTCGACAAACTACAACAATAAGCAATGTTATCCAATGAATATAATTTTAGCAGCAATCAATTAATTTCCCAAATCCACCAGATGGTGTTTTCCCAGAATCCATTTGACTAACCAACGATAAAAATTGATAAAAATACGGAGATACTGCAACTACAATAATTATAAATCCCTCATAAAAGGGCAAGACGCGAGGTTCCCAAAAACTGCAACGGTTTGTTTTTTAAAAGTTCAGCCGGAAGACGTTCGACTAAAAGACAAAAAATTCGATAAGCTGTTTTATCACCTAATCGCGGAAGGAAGTTACTAAGCGAGCGAGCTTAGTAAAAATAATATAATATTTTTTCCAATTATAAACCTTTAAATTCTTCACAAAAAATGCCTTTGAAGCAATAATAGGTAAGATGTTCCATACCGGATCCCATGATGCACTGTCTACTTCCTGAGTCCAACCCCAGTCTTCTAGATTAGGCGCATGCTGTTGACTTTGCTTGATTTTTCACCATCCTCCCGCCTGATTTGCAGCCCGCGTGGAGTATTGGAGTAGTGCGTCCTTCGTTGAGAGAAGTTTTTCCATTGACTTACTTTTCTGACAAAACAGCTCTTTCCTGGCCTCATTCACATTGTCTAAATCACAGTTCTTATCATACAAGATCACGGTGAAGCGTTCCAGTAGTTTTCATTATGAATATCAAGTTCTGTGTAAGGGTGGAGTGCCATGTAGGTTAAGGCATGTGTCACTTGAGGATAACAATTCCATCCCTCTCACGTAGATTTCTTGCCTCATCCAAAACTGATGATGTGGTATCACATCCCGTGAAACTGTAGAATACAGGGAGGGTTTGGGATTTCTCTATATCCAGCTTTCCGTAGATACCATTAATGTTAATATAAGTAAATGTTTTGCCTGTACTAAAAGCAACACAAATCTTCACATCTGCACACAAGGTCATCCGGTGATGGTACTTTCCAGTGAGGATTACCACTACGTCCGTGTCAATAGTACGCACCATACAGTTACTACAGCCATTCAAAAGTGCATCCTGTAAGTGGATAATCAGCCTGGTGTCCGCTTCCTCATGGTCACATGGTGGCATGGACCTATCAGTTCCTCGGAGAATAACTTCGGCATCACATGTGACGACAATTACCTTGTTTTCGGCACGTTCAACACTTGCCAATTTATTTGAAAAGAATGCAAAAAGTTTCTGTTTGTTGGAAGCGTCTTTTAAGAAATCGGCTCACTTCAGTGGTAGCCTGTTCCTTCCTTCACACTTCTTCCTAACGCCCTCACCTCGCTTTTTTATAGTAGCTTCTTGGAGGCTTGTCGGATAGTATTTGTCCCACACTACATCAACTCGTTTGCAGCTCTTTAATTGTTTATTTATGTATGGAATGAATACGTGATCTGCATATTCATCAAATGTGGTAGTTGGTGGGGGGGATGGATAACAGCGCAGCGACTCCATCGAGAAGCTTCACATCAACATAATCAAGAGGATCATTTTGGGAATACTTGTCCAGAATGTTCATAAGATTAGACTTCTTTCCGAAGTGCATATTTCCATTGTCAGATAGTGAAGGAGGACAATGATGATTCTCATGGCTGAAAAATGTCGTCACTCTTCTTATGTTACATCACTATGTACAGTTGAGATAACAGAGAAACATCAGTCTTAAGTAATGATATTTTCCCCTTATATTTTGCCTTTATCTTTTGTATAGAAATTCTGAACAGAGGAAGTGAATTCTTTTTTATTGGTTCATAGAAATAGAAAAAAATATTTTAAGTGTGTTATGTAGGGCAGCTTATCACGAAAATGTGAACACACCGAACGAAACAATTAATTGGTGAATAGTTTGGTACATGTATTAGTGAATAAATATATATTCTGATACATTTAAAAATTGTGTAGTTGTATTCCCTGACCCCAAATATATATATTTAGATACCAAGTTTGTGATCCTAAGTGATTTAGAAGCAGAGGTATTGATAATATACTTATATTTCAAAATGGCAGTTATAAAATCTAAGATGGCCGACGGAGAAGTTGGTTCCTATCAAAAATTTAAAGCTAAGTACTTAAGTAGCACTTGGAAAAAATTTGGTGCATTTGTCCATTTTCATAATAAGCTGCCCTACTACAAGTTTGACATTTAAGTATAAACACAGTTGCATTCATAAATTAGGAATTATTATATGGCCATATTAGATGAAAACATTTTTTGATCCTACTTTAGTTTGATTAATAATGTTAAAAAATATTTATTAAGACACCCCTTAGAATTCAGATATACAAAGAAAAACTTCAAAATACTCCCCTTCACCCCTCAGCCAGCAATCAGTGAGGTACATGGCTAGATGCCACCTTTTTTCACTTGGCAAATTTTAAAGAAATTAAACAGTTATACCACTCCCTCTAACATCAACCAATGAAAAACGGCAAAATGCATAGTTACGCATGTACTAACTTTTGATAATGTACAGTCGCGGAATTAAAATTCCGGACATTTAAAATGATTCAGTGTATATCTTACTTTACTTTACTTATCACGTTACCTGGTGAAATTAGTCAAAGTCAAAATAATTACTCGTATATGACAGCATGCCTCATTGTTTAACTGTCAATTGCTAACCTAGAAACGCAAAGCCCAATTTACATTACCCAAAAATTGCAAAAATCCTCTATAAGACTCGTCCGGATTTTTAATTCCGCGACTGTACATAGCAACTGACAATCACATACCTTCCTGATTAATATGTGATAATCACACGCCCTCACAAACATCACGTTACCTGCTGTTAGTACAATTGTCATAACAATCACATTAACTGTACTTTTAATATTTAAAATACACTATTCAAAAGTTGTTTATTGGCTCGTGATATAATCTAGCAGAATGCAACTCGTGTCTTCTCGATTATCAAATCATTTCTGTTTACACGAGATATATTGTTTGGCAATTACGCGAGTCCGAAGGACGAGCGTGATTGCCTAAAACAATAATCAAGAATCCACTAGTTGCATTATATATGATAATTTTATAATCTCGTCCCATTACGGCAGCAAAAGATATTCTAAATAAAAAAGACTTAACAGCAACAATTAGCATTTATAAGAGCCAATTACAGTTTTGTGTCCGAAACAATTTTAAAATTAGAGGCCGAATACCTTGTGCTTACAGACTCCATTGGATTAATAATTATGTATAAGGTATCTTGTAGTGAAGTTCGAGGTCAAATAGGTAAAGTCATTGCACAAAAACTCAATAAAGTTTTAGAGAAAAGTGAAGGGTACCAAGTTCTTGTAAATGGATCTAAAATTATTCCTAGGGAATCAGCACAATTGGAAATCGATCCAAACATTGTACCTGTGTTGAAAAACGCTCCAATTCATCTGTAGATGTGAAATGAAGCTTTTGAACGTATAATAGATATTAACAATACAAGTTTGATTATGAGCATCTTAACGAACGAGTTTGATTGCCAAAAACGAGGCGGTGAGCCGAGTTTTGCGGCAATCAAACGAGTTTCTTTAAGTGCCATAAGCAAACGTGTTATGTTCAATATTTTATCTTCATCAATAAATTCTGGTTCAGTGTATTTCTTGATATAAAAAGAGTGCGGTAATGAAGCTCATAACCATACTAAAATTAGTTTGGTTAAGAGTCTATAACAACACCGATGAAGATAAATATATTTTTTCTGGTAGTCGACAGGGATTCAATTTAAACAATTTGGAAAAATGACTTAACTTTTATAAGGCAGCTTAACTCAATCTTATGGGATAGAGATATAACCAACAACACCAAAATTCGGATATACAATACAGTGGTACAGAGTATAATGACCTACGGGGCAGAAGTATGAGTTACCAACAAGAAAAACAAAGGAAAGATAGCAGCAACGGAAATTGAGTATTGGAGAAGATGGAGCAGGCTAACCAGACTGAATAGTGTCGAATGAAGAGATACGGAGAAATATGGAAAGGCAAAAAGCCGCCAACTCATATACAGGGTGCCCGGATTTCGTAGGGACAACATGAGTAACTTTTGTATTTGAAGAGATAGAGAGATGGTTAAATTAGCAAAAAGGTGCAGGTTTGAGAGCTCATTAATAATCCATCTTCAAATTTTGCTTGTCATGGCCCACTTGTCCAAAATTTAAAAAAAAACAAAATCCCCTCATTTCTTTTATATGCCGTAACTTTTTTGTTACTTAAGATATTGAAATGCGATTTGAACTAATTTGCATGGTAATTTAAATACATTTATTGACACTTAATAAAACCAATTTTATTTGTGTAAATATTTAGTAATTTAACCTAACCTCAAAATTTTAAATTGGTACTGTGCAATTTTTTTGGCCCTTTTAAGAGACGATTTTTTTCTGAATGCAATGATGTATTACATGATATGGAAACTTTTTTAAAATTTTGAAAAACTGAGCTTATTCTTTTTACAGGCAGAAATCACTAGTGCTATGATCACTATAACTTTGTTTTTTGTTTATCCCGTTATCTGTGAAATTATGTTTCGAAACAAAAAACAGGCTTATCATTATACGTGCCTGTCAGTAGTGTGAGTGTTATTACTTCAACTTATAATGGAAAATTTTGAAAATATGATGTATTTTGTGCGTATATCAAGTGGTACAAGAACGTAGAACTTACACGTGAAACATACGGAAGACACTGACACTACTGGAAGGCACGTATGATGCTAAGCCTGCTTTTTATTTCAAAACATAATTTCACAGATAACGTGATAAACAAAAAACAAAGTTATTGTGATCATAGCACTAGTGATTTCTGCCTGTAAAAAGAATAAGCTCAGTTTTTCAAAATTTTGAAAAAGTTTCCGTATCATGTAATACATCATTGCATTCAGAAAAAAATCCTCTCTTAAAAGGGCCAAAAAAATTGCACAGTACCAATTTAAAATTTTGAGGTTAGGTTAGATTACTAAATATTTACACAAATAAAATTGGTTTTATTAAGTGTCAATAAATGTATTTAAATTACCATGCAAATTAGTTCAAATCGCATCTCAATATCTTAAGTAACAAAAAAGTTACGGCATATAAAAGAAATTAGGAGATTTTGTTTTTTTTTTTCATTTTAGACAAGTGGGCCATGACAAGTAAAATTTAAAGATGGATTCTTAATGAGCTCTCAAACCTGCACCTTTTTGCTAATTTAACCATCTCTCTATCTCTTCAAATACAAAAGTTACCCATGTTGTCCCTACGAAATTCGGGCACCCTGTATAGAAGAAAAACTGTTGTTGTGGTACAGACACGTTAGTAGGGTGGAAGAGCACAGATGGATAAAAAATATGGCAGAATGGAGTCCTATCGGAAGACGGAAACGAGGAAGGCCACGGAGATCATGGCGCAACGAAGTAGATGAAGCAATGGATAACGCAACCGAGAAGATTGGAGAGGAAGGTTGAGAGAAGGAAGACAGTGACAACTGTAAAAATCAGTTATTTTTAGATTAAACAAGATAAATTGTAAATTCTTTTCAGGTAGATTACCCTTTTTGTTTATAATACGGCAAAATTTTAATAGGAAAAGTTGTTTAGAATGAAAAATTATGGCCAGATACAAAATTTCAGGAAGTTCTACCTACTTAGATCAAACAATCATCTATATAAATAAAAATCAATTGCTGCATGTATGTTACATCATCACTGGAGAACGGCTCCACCTATTTGGATAATTTTTTTTTGTTGTGTTCGTAATTATCAGGACAAGGTTTGTATGAAAGAACATTTTGGGAAGATCCACCGCAAAATTCGGAAAATCAAAACGATGATTTTCTATGGTATTTTTGTATGGGATTTCGTACGTTTTCGTTTCTGAATGGCTTTTCGAAGAGAAAAATGGGAAAATCGGAGTGAAAAACTAGAAAAATTCGGAAAATTGGAAAAATCTATTTTTTCAGGATGGAAAAACCACAATAGAACAACGGAAAAGTCATGTTTCAAAACATACACGCATAGGTTCACGTAATAGTATGCCCGGGCAACGCCGGGTAGGTCACAGCTATGACGTTCACAAGGAATAAGGAAGCATATTTCGATATTCAACCCCTAAGGGGGTAAAATGGGGGTTCCAATTTTGTATGGAAAAATAATATTAAATAGACATTTCGACTTCAAACTTCGTAGGAGTACTCCTAAAAACAAATAAGCAAACACTATTTCGTAATTTTCCGAAAATCAACCTCTTAGGGGGTGAAATGCGGTAAATCAGTATAAAAATCGATATGGGTGTCGTTATTGAGGTTTTTTGAGACGTTGATTGCGAAAATAGCATTTATTTTTAAGTCCAAGACGATGGACATGACATAAAATTAAAACTCTATAGTGGTGAAATGGATTTCAGAGACAAATTATTTTTGGGCAAAACGTTTTCCGGGTCAGCTAGTTTTTAATAAATACAATTTTAACAGTTTAATTTAAGTAGGTAGATCTTCCTGAAATTTTGTATAGAGCCATAATTTATGATTCTCCACAACCTTTCTTGGTAAAATTGTGCCGTATCATGAACAGAAAGGGTAGTTTATCTCAAAAGAAAATAGTTTTCGCCTCACTGTCAAGGCCGACTTGTTTTTTTCTTCAAAAACTGAAAAAAAACTTAAAATTCTCTTCAGACTAAGCAGGACCTAATCCTACAATCTTAAAATCAATTTCAAAGATTGTTAGTCCATCTCACCTTTTGTAACACAATCCTGGGACACACTGTATATGTATTATTTATTTTCTTATTTAACACATAACTTACAAACAAAATAAAGTTAATGCCAACTATAAACAAGCAATTGCTGAGACTGTTTTTTGTTTACAAAACTTTCAATTGGCGAACTTCACGACCGATGCTCACACTTGTCAAAGTAAACATGCTTTTTTTATTTTTTCGCCATTAGGTATAACTAATTATACATTTTTGTAAAGCGAAAAGGATTTTCTGTTCAAACACGTCATAGCCAACTATAAGTCCCATAAGAGAATGAAGTTGGTCGTTGTAGCTCAACTACGATAGCAGTTTTTAAAAATCTGAATACATCACTACAGTTCTATTAAAAAGTTCCTTAAAGAATGTGCAAATTAAATTCGACTTCCTCTTAAAATACCAAGTTATTTAAAAAAAATCAAAAATAAAAAAATTACCTATTTTCGCCAGCGCCTGAACTACCTTAAATATACAGGAGTAGAACAGGGACAGTTCACCCCTCCACTTTTAATTCGATTAAGCCACGCCCCCTTAATTCGCGGAATTATTCGCGGATTTCGCGGAATTTTCGCGGATTGACCCAATTAATTTCGCGGTTTGATCTAATTAATCACATATGAAGTTTGATATGTAATTTACATATGTGCCATTTTTAATTTGCTTCCGGAATTACGCGGCTGCGCGCATGAATGGATTAACCAGAGATCCATTGACCCTACCTACTATAAGAAATTTTTTAGATTTTTCAGTTCAATTTTTTGATTTTAAACTTCCCGGGGTGTCGGACATCTTCGTTTTATGCGCGCGCACTTCTCACGGCTGTCGTTTTTAATTTTGAATTATAAAACTGCTAAATCTTCCGTCTCCCTCATCGAAGCTGCTCTCTCTCTCTCTCTCTCTCACGCACGGAGGCCATTTTAATTTCGCGCGAATATTTGAATTATAAATTTTTTCAGATTTTTTTCTAAGTCTCTGTTTTGAATTTAACTTCTCGGGTGTCGTCCATCTTGGTTTTCTCACATTTATTTTAATTTAAAAAAAGCTTCCTGCGACGACCCATAGCCGGATCTGAACCAGCGACGGCAGTATCACGAGTCCGAAGTCTTGACCAACTGAGCTATCGAAGCGATCGAGGTTACAGGAATTAAACATAGTCACTTGCGTGTCACGAGCCCAGCTTTAAACAAACTATTTTTCAAAAATTTAGATTATAAGAATAGGGGATGTGTAGCTTATTGTGTTTAAAGGTTGATACAATTTTTAAAAAATTAGATTTGTAACTGGATGTACTAGAAATAATTATTTTTATAATTTGCAATATTCTCGTTTTTCCACCCTGCTGGAAATTTCCGTGCGATTTTTCTAAGTTCCCTTTTTAAAACAGGTCGGTGCCTGTGTTTTGTTTGGTTTTAAAGGTTTGAACATTGTACCACTTAGCTGTTCTGACATTACACTTCCATATTCAGATTATAAATAAATTTTAAATGTTATTTTCGACTGAGTTTTAGCCGCTTATAAATTACAACAGCTAGTTTAAAAATTAAATGGGCGATAAGAGGTAAAGGCAGATCGTAATATAAAACGAGTTACAAATTTTATTTTAATATATGACTGAAATACTGATAATACGTATTGCTTGAATAAGAAAGAGATAAACATCAAATGCGTAATTATTCGCAATGGTTTTTGCCCCGGGCGCGTTTTCAGTTAACTTGATTGTTAGCACAGACAATGGAATTTGCTATGATATCACCGAATCTACAGGGGTCATCTTGTCTGCGCTCATCTCGTCCGCATTTATTTAATTTAAAAAAAAAGCTTTTTGCGGTGGCCCAAGTCGGATTTGAACCCTAACCACATGTGAATAATTATTTTAAATCGCGAAAAGTGTTGAGTGAATAAATGCAACGTATTATAAATACGTAAAACTTTTAGTTATTGTGCGTTTATAAGATGGGTCTTTTGACAAAGTGGAAGAATCAAACTGTGCTATTGTAAATGTACAGATTTTTCACGGTCAATTTGTATATAACAACTTAATGTAAATTGGTAATTTAGAACATTTTAACGAAAACAGCGACTTCTTTCGGAATAAATTGATTCTTCCACCACGGAACCCTATTTTATAAGTAAACGTCTGAAATTGTGTCATTATATCGATAAAAACTGCATTTTAGTTTAAAAAATTCCAGTATAAATGCAAACGGACGAAAATAAAAACGCAATTGACCACAAATTAACATAATTTTGAATAAGAACGCTCAATTTCGTTGAAAAAATGTTCTGACACCGTCATTTCACTTAAAATTTTACAAAAACTGACATGTCATTTAAAATTATACAAAAACGACATTTTTATCCAATAAGCGATAAAAAATACACCATCTCACATTATTTTACTTAAAAAAGTGATCACAATTCGTTTTATAAATCGTTTTGTAAAACGAAAATGATGTAAAAGCAGTTTTTAGAGTTATTTATAAGCATAATTTTGCAAATGTTTTACACTTTTTTCTCTAACTTGTTGCAATTTTAGCAAGATTTGAATAAAAAACAGCAATTTCTGCAGCAATTTTAGTAAGATTTGAATAAAAACACAATTTCGCTGAAAAAGTTCTAACCAAAAACGATAAAAACAATATTTTTATAGAACTTTCATTGAAAAGTCTTCTACCACAAGCATTTCTAGAAGCAAAATTCACGCACTTTCGCTGAAAAACGTTCTGTTCCACATCATCTCACATAAATTTTCACAAAAATCGACATCATGTCCCATAAATTATACAAAAACTGTCATCACGTCACTTGAAATTATACAAAATACGATATTTTTATTCAACACACGATGAAAATTGAACAAAAATCACGCAATCACATATCATCTCACATAAATTTTCACAAAAATCGACATCATGTCTCATAAATTATACAAAAACTGTCATCACGTCACTTGAAATTATACAAAATACGATATTTTTATTCAACACACGATGAAAATTGAACAAAAATCACGCAATCACACATCATCTCACATAAATTTACACAAAAATCGACATCATGTCCCATAAATTATACAAAAACTGTCATCACGTCACTTGAAATTATACAAAATACGATATTTTTATTCAACACACGATGAAAATTGAACAAAAATCAGGCAATCACACATCAGCTCACATAAATTTACACAAAAATCGACATCATGTCAAATAAATTATACAAAAACTGACATCATGTCACTTGAAATTATACAAAAAACGATATTTTATTCAACACACGATAAAAATTGAACAAAAATCACGCAATTACACGCCATCTCACATAAATTTACACAAAATCGACATCATGTCACATAAATTATACAAAACTGCCATCATGTCACTTGAAATTATACAAAACGACATTTTTACTCAACACATGACGAAAATTGAACAAAAATCACGCAATTACACGCCATCTCACATAAATTTTTACAAAAAGCGACATCATGTTACATAAACTATGCATAATTTTGCAAATGTTTTACACTTTTTATAAAATGCATCGCTCAAAATTAAAAGAAATAGCAATTTCGTTGAAAAAATCTTTTACCAGAAGCATTTCGATAAACAAAATTCAAAAATTCTTGTACTTTTGATGGAAATACACACAATTTCGTTGAAAAATTTTGCAAATGTTTTACACTTTTTTATAAAATGTATCGCCAAAAATTAAAAGAAATCACAATTTTTTAAATTATATCACACCATTATGAAATCGTAGATTGATTTTTTGAAATTTTACACTTTGTAGCTGTAAAATAACTTCAAATACTAATATTTTAGCTTTAGATTTTGTAATTATTTCAGATTCGTGAAAAACAAAAGCAGAGTAGAAATAAAAAACACAAACACTTTGTAATAAACAAATATATTGTTCTTATTTCGTATAATACTTAATAATATAAAAATAATTGTACAGCTGAATGTCTTATTTTCTAAAAATTTGCTAGCAATTTACAAAACGGTAGTTTGAGGTGCACAACATTTCAAATTAAAAAGACTGCAAGTAATAAAATCCGAATTTCATTGTGTCATTTTAAAGTTTAAGATGCATCCAATCTAGATGTCATATTTTTTATATATTTATTATGAAAGTCTTGATTTTAAGCTAGTTTATTCACGACGGCTCTACCAGAACAAACGACTGAGCTCCTTTTCGACTAAAATGGACAGAGCGGAAGATGTTGATTGTATCGCCGGAATTTGTCCAACGTCTTAAGTCTGGCGATGATGCGGAGAAAAATATATTATCACAGCTTGATGACGAAATGCAAAAAGTTTTAAAGTCCAAATTAACTGATCACGATAAATGGATCCAGTACAATCAGGTTTTACAAAGGTACCTTCATTTCACAAACCAGGCACGGCAGCCAATCAAAATACCCATTGAAACAACCAGTAACAGCCTATCAAATGCCATTATTTTATCTACACTTCCCAAAACTTTTAAGAAAAAAGCTGAAGTTTTCCTACGCATTTTGAGTGCCTCAAACGATGTGAGCTGGGATCACAAAGGTACCGTTACTATAAAGGGTGAAATTTTACCGGCGTCTAACATAGTCGATTTAGTTCACGACACTCTGCGGCCTCGAAAAACTATTAATCCACCCGGACGCCTACAGTTTGCTGATTACATCAAAGACCTTAACGTTGCTAATGTGCTGCTAGCTAAACCTAAACAGCAAAAGAAGCCAACCCCGACTGGTACTACAGGAAAAACCGAAATGGAAACTGATAACTGCGAGTCCAATTTAGAATATAAATTAAAAACACCAGCTACTCATCCAAGTCCACATCAAAAAGGTTCAGTCAGAAGAACGCCGATAAGGAAACGTCTCCAAGAAAGGGCCGTTAGAAAAACGCCTCTAAGGCAGATGTCATCAACACCAAAAACGAAGGGAATTCTAGATTGGGTGCATCTTAAACTTTAAAATGACACAATGAAATTCTGATTTTATTACTTGCAGCCTTTTTAATTTGAAATGTTGTGCACCTCAAACTACCGTTTTGTAAATTGCTAGCAAATTTTTAGAAAATAAGACATTCAGCTGTACATTTATATTTATATTATTAAGTATTATACGAAATAAGAACAATATATTTGTTTATTACAAAGTGTTTGTGTTTTTTTATTTCTACTCTGCTTTTGTTTTTCACGAATCTGAAATAATTACAAAATCTAAAGCTAAAATATTAGTATTTGAAGTTATTTTACAGCTACAAAGTGTAAAATTTCAAAAAATCAATCTACGATTTCATAATGGTGTGATATAATTTAAAAAATTATGATTGCTTTTAATTTTGAGCGATACATTTTATAAAAAAGTGTAAAACATTTGCAAATTTTTCAACGAAATTGTGTGTATTTCCATCAAAAGTACAAGAATTTTTGAATTTTGTTTATCGAAATGCTTGTGGTAAAAGATTTTTTCAACGAAATTGCTATTTCTTTTAATTTTGAGCGATGCATTTTATAAAAAGTGTAAAACATTTGCAAAATTATGCATAGTTTATGTAACATGATGTCGCTTTTTGTAAAAATTTATGTGAGATGGCGTGTAATTGCGTGATTTTTGTTCAATTTTCATCGTGTGTTGAATAAAATATCGTTTTTTGTATAATTTCAAGTGACATGATGTCAGTTTTTGTATAATTTATGTGACATGATGTCGATTTTTGTGTAAATTTATGTGAGCTGATGTGTGATTGCGTGATTTTTGTTCAATTTTCATCGTGTGTTAAATAGAAATATCGTATTTTGTATAATTTCAAGTGACGTGATGACAGTTTTTTGTATAATTTATGTGACATGATGTCGATTTTTGTGAAAATTTATGTGAGATGATGTGGAACAGAACGTTTTTCAGCGAAAGTGCGTGAATTTTGCTTCTAGAAATGCTTGTGGTAGAATATTTTTCAATGAAAGTTCTATAAAAATATTGGTTTTGTCGTTTTTGGTTAGAACTTTTTTATCGAAATTGTGTTTTTATTCAAATCTTACTAAAATTGCTGCAGAAATTGCTGTTTTTTATTCAAATCTTGCTAAAATTGCAACAAGTTAGAGAAAAAAGTGTAAAACATTTACAAAATTATGCTTAGAAATAACTCTAAAAACTGCTTTTACATCATTTTCGTTTTACAAAACGATTTATAAAACGAATTGTGATCATTTTTTAAGTGCAATAATGTGAGATGGTGTATTTTTTATCGCTTATTGGATAAAAATGTCGTTTTTGTATAATTTCAAGTGACATGATGTCAGTTTTTGTAAAATTTTAGGTGAAATGACGGTGTCAGAACATTTTTTCAACGAAATTGAGCGTTCTTATTCAAAATTATGTTAATTTGTGGTCAATTGCGTTTTTATTTTCGTCCGTTTGCATTTATACTGGAATTTTTTAAACTAAAACAGAACATTTTTCAACGAAATTCTCTGTTTTATTCAAATTTATGTTAATTTGTGGTCTATTGCGTTTTTCTTTTCGTCCGTTTGCATTTATACTAGAATTTTTTAAACTAAAATGCAGTTTTTATCGATATAATGACACAATTTCAGACGTTTACTTATAAAATAGGGTTCCGTGGTGAGAAGAAACAGTTTATTCCGAAAGAAGTCGCTGTTTTCGTTAAAATGTTCTAAATTACCAATTTACATTAAGTTGTTATATACAAATTGACCGTGAAAAATCTGTACATTTACAATAGCACAGTTTGATTCTTCCACTTTGTCAAAAGGCCCATCTTATAAACGCACAATAACTAAAAGTTTTACGTATTTATAATACGTTGCATTTATTTACTCAACACTTTTCGCGATTTAAAATAATTATTCACATGTGGCTAGGGTTCAAATCCGACTTGGGCCACCGCAAAAAGCTTTGTTTTTTAAATTAAATAAATGATGAGTAAGACGGCAGACTTAGGCGTGACGTAAACAAGCCACAAAGGACACAGCGTAATTATAAAACTCAAGCACGAAATAAAATAATGTCTATTTATTTTTAAAAGCGACAAAAATCATATGAACTAGAGCGCTTTATTAACCAGGCAAGCTTATCCCACTAGATTCTGTGTCACAGGGATTTTAGCGCCAAGCCGTTGGCTGCGCTGACCGGTAACCGTGCATTCTGTCGTCTGTCAACCAAGCAAGACTAGAAACCGTTGGAGTACGTACTGCTCGATTTAGACGAACAATGCATGCTGATTTAAATCTTGGTGCATTCCATTACGATGCTAATTATAATTACAGTCTTCTAAACAATCCTATTTAGGCACGTTAAATAAAACTTTCCAATTCTATGCAACGGTTAAAAGCCCTAAGACCATAAACAGGCAGTGTATTCCTAGTGGTACAACGTTTATTTAAAATAAAATAGATTTTCTATACCGTCTGCAATAAAACAATGGTTGATTGTAAAACACATTTATTAAATAGAGACCGCTTGATCCTGAGCGTTATAAAACATTTGAGTGATTCAGTTCATTTATTTAATTTCTATTATAAAAAGTCTAAACTCCAGCAGACGCAATCCCCTGGTAACAATGCATTTTGTCGATTAAAATTTACAGCCCGCTATGCAATGACGTCAAAACTTTAAAAGAGAAAGCTTTGTAATTACATAAACAAGTTATTGATAAAATAAAACACTTACGAAGACGCCTTTTAAAAATATTACTATGGTTCTAAATTATGCACAATGCAGTTCATCTGTTATTAATTATAATTTTCAGGAAATAAATAATTTTATAATATGACAGCATAGCGGTACTCAAGAGGAATGGCACACCGCTCAAAACCTTAAATTTCTAAGACACCTCGCTAGTCTAGGGGTTAGGTGTAGGGGATACTGGCCAGGCAACTCGGGTTCGAATCCCACTTGGGCCCGACGCAAATAGCTTTTTTTAAATATAAACAGCCATTCTGCAATGCACGAGAGAGACAACCAAGGGGGCAGAAGAGCGAGATAAATCTATCAGTTTGAAATTCAAATATTACCGCTAAAACCAAGATGGCCGACACCCGGGAAGTTTAAAATTCAAAAAATTGAACTTAGAAAAAAATCGGAAAAATTTCAAATTTCAAATATTCCCGCGAAAATTAAAAATGGCCGCCGCGTAATTCCAAAAGCAAATTAAAAAATCTAATGCGTAATTTAATCAGTAGCACACATAAAAAATAATTAGGTCAATCCGCGACATTAATTAGAGCATCTGATTCGCGGTTTAATTCGCGGTTTAATTGACTTTTAATTGATCCGATTAAACAAGATGGCCGCCATGTCCCAATCCAAAATGGCCGCTATAGTCACGACTGTTCTACTCGAGGGACTTGGAAATGTAACAAATTTAATTGTGTAATGCTATCTACGGCTAAAGATTATTATCTTAATTTATTTTCATTTTGCAATGCTAAGAAAGTAGTTTAGAGCCAAGCTCTGTGGAGATCTGAAGTAACTAAATCGAGTAAAAAATGTTTGTATTCTTAATTCTAATATAGAAAATTAACTGAGCCTGTTGTATAAACCAAAGGTATCTACAAATAAATAAATAAAAATGCTATTTTTTGTGGAGGAACTGTATAGTTATACTGACCCAAAAACGCTTGTCGGAGTTCCAACCCAAGGTATAGCCATAGAAACTTCGGCAGTGTAGTTATGGCAGCACTCGAACACTATGTCATCTATGTCATCTAAGGAATCCCTTACTCTTGTAATGCCGTATACACTCGTCAAACTGAAAAAGGACTTTCAGTAAAAACTCATACCTATCTCTAAACACCAACGTTGTCTCAAGTCGGGTCTCGCTTCATCATCAGCCATGGCGAGTACCAACACGATACCGGCCATAAGATCCTTATTAATGAAACTTCTATTGTCTAAAAATTCCTATTCTTTTTTAGCAGAAAGATTCGCGAACCACTTGAGATTTACAAACGCTCTAATAGTCTCAATCGGATCGAAGGTTTCCCCCATTCTTCTACGTGGAAAGCAGGAATTTCTATGCCCCAGTCATCGTCACTCAAGCGATGACATTTGCGTATAAATTCTCGTTTTTTTTCCTCCGATAGTTAGAAGGGCGCTTTTGTTTTTTCTCCTGATGAAGTCCTTTAGGAAAGTGGGTGAAACGTTGAGTACTTCGACCTCAATAATAACATGGTCCATACTCAGAAGTCGTTTGTTGCATTAGAATACCGGGCCAGTTCCAACTTAATATTCCATTTGATTCAAGGTTACTCGTAAAAAATTAATGCGCTCCAAAACTGCGACATAAGAAATCGGTATCCAAACTGATCCAATATCTACTGATGAAGTGACACATCTTCCGCATATCTTGAAAATTCGTAGAAAAAGGTAATTGGATATATGTTCGCTCTTCAAGGATATTTTTGGTAAAGCTGCGAATATAACACGCGTATGTATTGCAAGCAGTATTACGATAACGAAGCTGCTCTTTTATCGGGGGAAGGTTCACTGCTGTGTAGGGCGCAGGTACGAAATTAACTATGTGGAATAAGTATAAGAATTATGTTTTTATTTCTAGAATACCGCACCAATTACAACTGATATTACATTCCTGCAAAATAAGTTGTAAGAAGCAGAATGGGTAAAAGAATTGCGACAAGGGGCTAGCAGTTTCATAATGAGAGATGCAGCTATTACAGGAATTAACAGATGTACTGAAAAGGCTTCAAACGTTAAGTAACAAGCTGTAACTGTTTAAATGTTTTATTTTTCATACATCAGCTGTCTCGCCGTTTATTTGATGTGGAAATTAAAATTATAGGACTTGTCCTCTTCTCATAATGTAGGTAATTAATATAATAATTATTATTGTATGTGTGTATTACCATCAAACTCTTTTTACCGAGCGGCCTAGAGGGTGGTGCTTTGTGAACTTTAGCCTCTAAATTATTATTAATATTATTGTTCGTTTCGACGTCAAGACACGTTTTTAGAGGTTATATGTTTACTATACCACCAAAAAACCGCTCGTAAATTACTCAGTCCGATCTATCTACCACAAAATCAGCTGACCACCAATCAGTAAACGGTAGATACCTTCCAGTGTAGTTTTCGTAAATGCATTAAGTTTACCATTTATAGACAATGTCAAATTGACAAGTAATTAAATTCATAAAAGTGACACATACTAAGGAAGACAACTTCGGCCTTGAACGCTATCATTTATTTTTAGAACACTAATGGCGGCTGACATTAGTGTTTGCCCGACTCTTATATAACTATATACAGGGACTCTACTTTTTACACACCGGCGGTTACGGCGAGTTTTGTACTAACACCTGGGACCGAAATTTTCAACTGCATCTTCTAGTGGTGGGTAGCCCTAAGGGTACTCGGGTTGACAGCCTGACACTATTATTGACCTAGATCGATACGAATTTGGCTGCGGAATCGGAAGATAATTAACTTGAAAAGGATTGAGCGAGAAAACGTCTAAACAAGTCACAGGTTAAACTTAGGCGTCTTTAGTTCAGACGTTACCATTATCGGGTGCAGAATCTTGGTAATAGGTTATGAGGAACTAACTATAGCCCGCAGCGCATGCTGCATTTAAAGTTTCACGTGTTAATACAGTGCCATCAAAAAAGCTCAAAGACCACGTGATCTCTGTAATATAGGCAACCCATTTAACACATTGGAAAACTAAATGTGGCAGCGACAGTGGTGTACACTTTTACTATACAGGAAGCTTATTTTCACTTAAAATTATGAAAAGTCAATGTGATGCGCATCGCACAACTGTAATTAACAGATCTTAGAGAAAATTGAATATAATAAACGTGAATGCAGAAAAATATATCTGAACAAAACAATTTAATAGAAATAATTCTCCTTGATATACCTGCAAACATATAGTTGTAAAAACTTATAATAAGTGCTGAAAATGACCATCATTATTTTCTAAACACAAATTAACTCGCCTCCTCACGTTATTAAAGACTTTCCATAAGTCATCTTCCGTTATGTTTCGTATTTCCTGTTGAATTGCTTTTTGCAGTTCATCAAAATTCTGGGTCAATCCATTTGAAGGGATCCAATGATGGTTTCTTGACCATTTTTAATTTTTTTAAATATATTTTTCCCATATACATTAGCAGTTCAAAGCAGGTCTTATTTTATTGTTCTTATGTGCGGTGGCCATTTTCGTTGAGCAATCCGTGCCAATTTTTGACTTTGGTGACATTAGCGTTAACTTAAATATCTTTGGACTGGATTGTGCTAAAACATTGGAACAAAAACCATTTTCTTCAGCAAATTCTCCTCTTTAATTGTGGTCTTTTACACTAAAAGACTTACTTTAAGCCTAATAAGTGAAAATGGCCTCTAAAGCTTGGTATCAAAATTAAAGGAGTGAAATATCAAAGTTAATTTTTTATTGCAATTAGGTATGATAGAGCACTCACCATAACTAGAGCAATAACAATGATAAATGTTTCCTTCTTTTTTTTATAAATTTTTAATTTTAAATTTTTTGATAGTTTCAGGGTTGATGCCTCTGGTGGGGCTTGGTCTAAAAATCTAATTTTTTTCACATAATCTACACCTATATGATAGCAAACCACAGTAAAAACTTTAACCATAAACCATGTGCATTCTGAGTTCCACTTCGGAAATGCACCATAATAATAAAAGCGTCTTGCTCGATTGTAAAAGGCATACCTAATTAATAATTACAAATCTGAAATAATATATAGGTTATGTAATATCAGTTTGGAACTCAAATCTGGCATGTAATGTTCTGTAATAAGCATCTAGCATTACATGGACATTTGTACCATTTAATGGATGCTTAAAATATGGTTTTAAATTATTGCTATGTAGACTACACCCCAACCGCCTAAAAAAGTTTGTAGGTTGGTAAATGTGCCGTCTGCAGTTAAAGATCTTATAGTTACTCCAATTTCATGTAACTTGCTTATAGCTACTCTTATCAGGTGACACTGAATTTGTCCAGATGACTTATTTGTTAAAAATAAGCAATGGGACATTAAATTTTTCCTTATATGAAACAATTTCGAAAACCAACGCTTCAGTCGCAATTGTTTCAGGATCTACATTAACAATTCCTGCATAATCAACATATCCTACATGTTTATCGCTTTGCTTATTCCACAGGATTTGTTTTCTAATAAACATTGCATCTATAATTAGAGCAGTCCTTAAGAAATGGTTTATTTTCAACTTCCTTTAGAAAATCAAAAAATTTTGCAAAAAACTTGCATCACAGTTATAACTGAACATCCATTACCGAATTGTGCGTGCATTCGGTAAATGGAATTTCTCTCTTAGAAATCTAAATGCTTTTGACGAATACAAATATAAAGTCAAGGCAAACTGTTTTATTTCTGTACTGTACTTCTTGTGATTAGCGCTACTTGAATTGCTTTTTGCTTGGTTTAATATAAACTCTAATGGGAAACAACTGAAGTTATTTTCCAATACAGAAACTAATTCGGTATATTTTAATTTATTTCTTTTTAATTCAGCAATAAGACTGTGACTCCAAGATAGTATATCGTCCACATCCATTGCTTTCTCGGTTTCCTGCTAGAATTTATAAATTGTAACACACATTGACCATTATTAAACCCTAAAAAGGAACTTGTTTATCTTGAGTTTTGTTAATAGTTTCAAATGGCAACTGATGGACAAGAACACGACGATTTTTCTGAATTCTCAAAAGATGCTGTAGAAAATTAAACACTGAAGGTGCAGCATGTGAACTACAAATTCGACTACTTGAAGTTGGAGTCCAATTCTCTCTTCTAATAGCACGAATCCACTGTTTTAAATTGTCACGCCTTTTGAACGGGAAACTGTAAGAAATGTAATTTAACATTAGCTCGCTCACATAACCTTACTTAATCATGCCAAATATATTTTTAAACTATCTAGTAGGACAAATCACTTACGAATGAAACTGAATGCCACTTTCCTTTTGTTCCAAGATTTTGCACCCATAATCAACGCCGTATTTCACCATTTTTTATAAAATAAATAACCAAAGTACACGACCGATTTCAAAATGTATTTGTAGAGGTGAGTTTAATCGACTCGTTTGGACGCATTCAGCAAGGAAATAATGAACCCTCCTAATCATTAAATGAAATTTACTTGTATTCGTAGTTCTTTCAGACGAGGGAAGTAAAAATACAACCAATAGGCATAATAAGTAATTGTTTTCTGTGATAATATTGCTATTAAAAGTAATGGGAAGTTTGTTTACAAAAACCCGAAAATACAAACAGTCGATTGCAACCATGGTACTTTTGCGCGTTTAACACGGCATGTAGTGTTGTGCATTATTTAATAAGTATGATGGGGGGTTTTACTAACCCAAGTTTCATAAGACGTCTGACCGAGTTAAGCTCCAACGCCCTCAATTTAGATCTTATAGCGTGCAGGATTATTAGCAATGAGCAGTTTAACAAACTCAAGTTTCACGAAAACGTTTAAACGAGTCATATGTTAAAAACTCTGGTATGCACAATTACTAGATTATACGCAATTGGCAGTTTTACTAATCCAAACTTTAAGAAAACGTCTGAACAAGTCGCAGGTTAAACTCTGTTGCGGAGACGTTAGAGTTATCGGGTGCTGGAGACTCGACCGGAAACGCCAAAACTAAACGAGCACAATAAATAGCAGAAATTAAGATATTAAGACCAATGTGCTGAAAAGCATTACACCACAATGAACAATGACATTGGAGCAATATGTGAAAAAACGGAGTAGAATAGCCACAACAGCCGAATAGACTAGCGAAGGTAGACAGAAATGGAAAACCACATGGCAAACGTCTACCAGAAAGACGACACATGAGATGGCGGAAAGTTGGCAATCCATTTTACAAAAAAATAATTAAGACACATGCACACAACGACACAGGCATTTGCCTATCAATAAGATTAGGTGGAGGAGGATGGTGCAGGATCAGATAAAGCAGGTGTTCTCAGACTGTTCTACTTCTGGGGAAAAGGTGGAATTAAAACTTGTCTTACACTTGCTTTGCAGGATGAAACAACTTACATGATCGCCTTGAAGACCCGCTACGATGAGTTTTCATGCCCTCGAGTTCTGGACTAGTGGTGGCTTGCTTAGCAGGATTATGTGAGACTTGTGTCGGTTTGCGAAGCCTTACACCCCCAAGGCCCAAAGCTGCTCCCAGAGATCGCTCCCGGACATCACTCCCTTGTACTCATTTGCGGCCTTCTTCCAAATCGTTTAGTTATATAAACCTAAGTGGAGAAAAAGGGTGATTACGTAAACTTGCGCATTGCTGGCCTCCATCTAAATTAGCAGATACTGTTAGATGGCTTTTATTGCGGAGATAGCGCCGTTGAAATTAAAACCTGCATTTAACTACTAACCAAAACACGGCACAAAGGGTATAATAATAACAAAAACAGTATTAGAGTTAGTTATCACAAATTTGGGTTATGCTGTTATATCTTATGTCAGTCAGTATTCTTGTTTTCATCAGTGGCGAATGTAACACGGCCTTGCCTAGCCTAATCACTACTGAATTATTACGTTACAGTGCCCTGGTTTGCTAGCTTATTCAGTCGCTGAGCTATGAGGCTCTATCATCATCATCAGTACGGCTAAGGAAAATCTAATATTGTTTGAAGTCAGCTCGTTGTCACCTAAAATATTGAACTCACACTGGCAAACACCGCCAGTAATGAAAACCCAACAGTTTACATAAAAAAACATATAATCTGCAATAAAGCATAAATACCAGCAAATACATATATGACAAATACACAATACAAAGGCTAAATGCTAGGGTGTACAAAACAGTTTAAATAGGCAGCTAGAGTTGAATTATCAACGCCAAGTTCAATGTCACTGACGCGAAAGAGAATTAAATACCGCGAAACCTGTCGATTCTGATAACGCTCTTGAACGTTGCGCAATCTGGCCCTTTTAGTTTAAACAGCAAATTGCGGCGACCGATGACGCAATAACCTTGCGTCAGCTGCTTACAGGTACATCCCCGTCGTCTTTGATACGCCACCATGCATTGAAACCATTACCCGGGATGATGCAATAGCCTCTTATTTTGTGGCCAAGTTTCTACTATGAACTAACTTGGTTTTTGGTTAATCCAGTCGTCTCGTAGCAAGGCAAGAACAGCGCTTCTCTGGCTGCAGATTGCAGCTTTCTCCTATGCAAAAATGCAGCAGACCGTTTGCGGGGCAGCAGAAGTGGTTGGACTCTCTGGCTGCTTAATTCTACGCTCAGGAGGCTTCGGGGGCCGGCGGCAGTTACTGCAGGCCAAACACTCACTTGCGGCCCTGACTTGCAGGTCTCAACGCACTTTTTGAGGGCTTCGGTAAGACCGACTCCTCCCGGGTCCGAAGCGTCGTGGCCGTTTTTCATAAATGCAACGCGGCAATTTCGTTATCACTTGGCGTTTCGAATTAGCTGTATTGCGTTTTTAATCACGTCACACTCGCGCTAAGGCACTATGACGCGTGTCCACTTAACACAATTCGATGGCTTATACGGCGTACTAACTTAACATGCTTGGACCTATTGAATACGGTTATGCTTGTTGCTGGAAATGTATATAAGAAAAAGGTTTAAAATATATAAATACAAGTGGCACGAATTGCCCCGTTTCACGAAGTATTGGCAGTGGGTCTGGTAGTGTTTATCTAAACTTGAATCAATTTTTTACATGCAATTGAAATGCATTGATTTTCTATCAGTTCCGAACAAAAACATTTGTTTTCTATACAGTGTATTTCACATGAAATAAAGACACCTAAATGTTATCTATATTCTTAACCGTTAAAAAATTGATGGTTTGTACAAACCCTTAAGGAAACTTAAGCTACCTAGCTGGATTATTTCCAACTCTATACACCAGTTTACTATGAGCCATCAAGGTAGGCTAATTTGAATTCAAAATTCTTCTTAGCATTATCATCTTGCTGTGTAAGTTTTTCGTAGCTACTGATGATGGCAGCTTGGCTGTCGAAGTACGTATTTAGCAGTTGTTAAATATTTGTGTGGTGAGGGGTTTTAACGCATTTGTGATATTTTCAAACCACAGGCTTCCGCAGTGTTTTAGAGCCCATTAGGTTTTTAAGTGATTTTGTCTTATAACTAGTGCGATTTCTGTTTCAAAAGTTGTACAGAAAATTAAATCATTGGCACTTACACTCTAATGAAAATATAAGTTACCACAAAAATGAAACATAACGTTTGATTTCAGCACCGTGTTTAAGATGCGACTGAAATTAGTTGCTTAAATTTCACTTTTAGCTTGTAAAAAAATCATTGTGATAATTGTTTTTATAATTAATGTTCGGGGTTTTATTTTTTTACAAGATAGCTTTACTACTGAAAAGTTTTAAGGGTAGTGGAGAATATTTTGTGGTCAAATAGACATTCACAATTATTTAAACAATTTTTCGACAATTCCAAGAATAGAATTAAGATATTAAATAACAATACTTGTTTCTATTGACTCGCTTTTACTCAATAATTGCTTCTAATATAAAACGCAATCAATACGCTGTTTTGCAAAAGAGATATGCATTTTAAACTTAATGCATTTAGTTGGCGATAACCTCTTGTGAACATTGATATTAACAGATTTACTTGCAGAGCGAAGATCGTTAGAGAATTCCTGATATGCCTTTGTGAGTACTGCTATTAAGTATTATGTTTGTGTTAATAAATACTTGTTCAAAACTCTCGTTTTCCCGGTATTGTCCCCTTAAGAAAATAATAATTGTAAAAATTATGCGTTTTGTTATTCGCTGTTTACGTAACCACTGAATTGCATCTGTCTCACTCTGTACTATAAGCACATCAACATTTAACATCTTTATTCTCTAAATTAAAATTGAAAGGAAGGCCATAATTTTGCGAAATGTTTTGATGGCGAGGTTGATTGTTACTTTTATTATTTGTGCAATATTTATATTTATGTGTGCCCTAGTTAAATTTAGAGAAAATTGTATAAATGGAAATTATACACGTTGTACTTTTAATTTTGAACATAATATTCCTGGTTTAGGTTTTAATTGGTATGCTATTACACTGACTTTCAAAGTAATTACGCATTATACATATTTATAGATGTAGGTGTAATAATATATGCTTAGAAATTTTGCATCTTACTTCTTTGCTTTAAGTGATTTCTATAAACTTATAGTTATTTATGTCCTACCAGTACATTAATTGAAATTAATGACTCTATTTTAAGGTATCTTAGATACAAAATAACGCTCCAGGGCAATTATTTTCTTCATAAGAACACTAGGGTTATTATGAAAAATTAACAGTATTTGTTTCCATGGATACAACCTTTATTATGCACCACTGCCACAATGAAAATTAATGACAGCGCAGCTAATGTCACAAATCTAACTTACATCAGCTAACTAGATCAATCTTAAATACCATATCATAGTAATTATATGAATTGAATATGAATATGAATATGAATTAGTTAAGAAAATTGGTAGGACATAAAACCTTGAAGGCACTATGGGCATTATGAGCTAAGAGCCCGCGATTGTTGTACACACCTCGGGCCAAAGGCCCTCGGTTAGTACACTAACAATCTTGGGCTCTTATTTTACTCATAATGCCCTTAGTACCTTAATAACTATAAGGTACCAAGGGCATTATGAGTAAAATAAGAGCCCAAGATTCTTAGTGTACTAACCGAGGGCCTTTGGCGGGGTCTTAGCTCATAATGCCCGCGGTGCCTTCAAGGTTTTATGTCCTACCAATTTTCTTACCTAATTCATATTCATATTCAATTCATATAATTACTATAATATAGTACTTAAGATTGATCTAGTTAGCTGATGTAAGTTAGATTTGTGACATTAGCTGAGCTGTTATTAATTTTCATTGTGACAGTGGTGCATAATAAAAAGTTGTATCCATGGAAACAAATACTGTTAATTTTTCATAATAACCCTAGTGTTCTTATGAAGAAAATAATTGCCCTGAAGCGTTATTTTGTATTTAAGATACCTTAAAATAGAGTCATTAATTTCAATTAATGTACTGGTCGGACATAAAGAATTTAATAGTTATAAAACAACTATGTCAATACCTTTATTATGTATTATAGAGCCGATACAATTACATTCACGCTCCACAACGAAAAACACAAAGGTAAGCAAATGAAATATTTCTAGTTATTATCACCGACAACTATTTTCAGTCAACAGGGATGAAATCACCCCAGAAACCACCTTATTGGAGTACCTCCGCTATTATGAACATCTTCGTGGAACAAAGCTTATGTGTCTTGAGGGAGGATGTGGAGCATGTGTCGTAGCAATCACCGCACAACACCCGCTTAGCAAACGAACTGTTACATTTTCCGTCAATTCAGTGAGTAGTATACAAAAATTGCAACACCTCCCAAATTTCCATTTCTAGTGCTTAGTATCCATCTATTCGTGCCAAGGATGGGAAATTCATACTGTGGACGGGATTGGCAACAGACTGATCGGCTACAATCCCATTCAGAAGGTACTGGCCGAGTTTAATGGAACCCAGTGCGGGTTCTGCTCTCCAGGGATGGTAATGAACATGTACGCTTTGTACCAATCCAACAGATTAACAATGAAAGAAGTGGAAAATTCCTTTGGGAGCAACATATGTCGCTGTACAGGATATAGGCCCATTCTGACAGCATTCAAAACGTTGGCTAATGATGCAGACAAAACAATTTTAGGTGAATACCCTGATATTGAAGATGTTCAACGGTGCTCTGGAAAAGGCGAAAGTTGTCAAAGGCAATGTCCGTCAGTTTGTAAGAAAAAATCTCTTTCTACCAGTTACTTCTTCACCACGGGGTCTAAGTGGTTTAAAGTTCATAGCATCAATGAAATATTTGACGTTTTGAGAGATAATCCAAGAAGCACCTACCAACTTGTTGGTGGAAATACCGCTAGAGGTATAGTAGACAATTTCAGTGATTTTTTCAAATTGAAGAAAGAATACTACCCTATATCCTTTTGGAACCATGTGCTTGTACTAAAACCGATACTAGTTTTTCTCAGAGCTGCTTTAGAAATTACAAGTTTGAGATATTAGAGGCTCAAAATATGTTATCAAAAAACTTAAAAGTGTAACATTATTTTTAATTGTAGGCGTTTATCCCTCAAAAACCGGATTTGACATATACATAGACATAACAAACGTGCGCAATTTAATAGACGACTCCACCACAATTACTAGTTTGATAGTCGGTGCAAATAAAACCTTGCACGATACCATCGACCTTTTTCGAAAGACTGCAGGAAATTCGCCTCGATTTTCTTATTTAACTAAACTGGCGGATCACATTCAACTGGTAGCACATGTTCCAGTGAGAAATGTAATATTTAGAGAATTATATTAAACAAAAATTACGCATGTACCTATGTTTCAGATCGGAACCTTGGCTGGAAATCTGTCCATAAAACATGAACACAACGAATTTGTTTCTGATATATTTTTAATTTTTGAAGGAGTTGGAGCAACCCTGACCATAGGTTTGTACAATGTACCGTACAGTTACAAGCATTTTATATAAATTAACACTGATTTTTATTAATTAGTTGACTCTCTGAAAATAGAACGGCAACTAAGTGTGCTGGATTATTTAACATACAATATGCACAGGAAAGTAATTAAAAATATACATTTACCTAGTCTGGACGATTCTTACCAATTTGGAAGCTACAAAGTACTATAACGATATTAGCTAAACTTCTTTCACAAGTACTAAATTTACAGATAATGAAACGGGCACAAAATGCAATAGCCATGGTAAATGCAGCTTTTCTGCTAAAACTTCACAAAAATAGAACTGTGCTATCAGCTCGTATCGTTTATGGGGGAATAAGCCCCACATTTGTCCACGCAACTACAGCAGAACAATATTTAGTTGGCAAACAGCTGTTCAATAATGGGACTCTACAAGGAACATTCAAGGCATTGGACAACGACATTCATCCAGACGATGTCTTGCCCCAACCGTCACCAAAATTCAGAAAAAAGTTAGCAATAGCCCTTTTCTATAAGGTATGTAAATTTCAATAGTAACTATTTCTCTTTAAAAATTACCGTATCTTAGATTTAATTGTAAACGGTATTCATGTTTCATTTTTAGAATTTCACCAAAACGCCCCCTCATTATCAGATATTGTATTATGCACAACAAAGTTTGTTTTGGCATTTGAATAACCCTTTGGCTGCTTAATACAGATCTTTAAATGGATAATTCGATACAATTTCAGTCAACAGTATGAAGAAATGAAAGTACTAGGTTGATTTTTTGTGCTACCAACCTATTTTTACTTTTTTTCGGGTTCGTTATCTGTGACGATAAGCTCAACTCACCGCATCCTTGTTGGTTCGCAAAACAACAGCAAAATAGCAGACCCGTTATGAACATAACGGTCATAGGACTGTTATAGAACATTGTTTTGTTACTATAGAAACAACAATCACCCACTTTATTTAGGCAAACAATGTCATATTCAACGTTGCTTTTATTTTTCCTACTTGATAGCGCAACCCTTCGGGTCTCGTTCTTCAAACTTTTTCGGCCTGTTCTAAGACGCTTACCGATCTTGCAACGTAATATACTACAACATATATTCTTTATACTCGTAATTAGATACTGTTCAAAAAACTCAAAAGCTTGTCTATTACAACACATTTACTAAGCATAAGATAACGTGCAGTACTAAAATATGTGAATTTTTGAATTAATGTTTAGGTGTAGGGCAAACCAAGTTCACGCGCACTTAGGCCTCAAAATGGGCCCGTTGTACTCCCTCCAAATCACATGTGTGTATATGTGTTGTGTGTAGTCTTGTTAATCTACCTCATCAATCAGTCATCAGAGAAGGCCGACGTTAATAATTGCATTCCTACTTCCAATAGTCACCCGGCTCAGTACTGATCCAGTGGACTGCGGAAAAAGTTCCCTCTATCCACGAATTGGAACTGCTGATTTGTTCATTGCGAGATTGGTACTCTATCCACTGCGCCACCAAGGTGTTCTACAAGGAGTTAATAAATAATATGTACAAACCGAGTCTAAAAAGTATCAAGTGCTTTGCTATTATACGTGTATGCAACCCATGATTCTAAATCCTATATAATAATCATTAACCATGCACTTCAAACCTTTAAAATCTACTAGGCCAGTCGATAAGTCGTTTAAAATGGCTGTTAGCGGGAGCAATTCAGGACAAGCTGGAATTAATATTAATTTGTTTCATTTGCTGTTAAAAAATGTGTGTTAAAATTGCACCCCCTAGAAAGCGCCGATTTGGTCGCCATCTTGAAAAAAGGTTATTTTTTCATTATCTGTAAATATCTCGATTAGTATCAACTTTAGAGGGATATATATTGTTATTAAAATTGGAGGAGAGTAAATTATCTACAAAGAATGTTCTATATATTTTTCTCGTGACCTGGAGAGTTAAACGGGGCGAGAAGTACTCAAATAATTATTTAGGGAGCCCCGGTGCAGCGACAGACACAAACACCCACCTGGATTGCTCATCCGCCACGTCCGGGCCTCACCTTAGAATGGTCGTAACACAGTGACTTAGTTACCCTGGAAACAAACATGCACACGAGACAAAAGGGTAAAGAATACGATTGTACGGTTAATACATCTATTGGCCACTCCAAGTGACTTCTCAATCTCCATACACCAAAACAATACAAATACCGGTATATGCGGCACGTAGGCCGAATCGTAAGGATCGTTTAAAAGGTACGTCCAGCTGGGATGCGCTTTAAATAAAGGTTTCGGCGCAGAACTGAGCCGAACGCCAAGTCCAGCCCAAATGAGGTAAAACGTCGCCTAGGCCTCAACAGGCATGACGCGCGAGTGTAAATCCTGACCTTGCGTTCGAGTCACCAAAACGCCCTGACTTACAGTGACACATTTAAGAATAAACGCTACATTTGCGCTAGAGTGTATCATAGGTTCTTCAAGCGTCGAGCGCACTCTCAAATGGCTAGTTTGCCTAACAACACCACCCTGCGGCACTGCGTGTCCAAACGCACACATGAACGATTAATTTGACAAAGACACAGCTGTTTGGCCCCAAAAAGTGTTAATTCACTTAATTATATTTTAAACAGAGTGTACAGGGTTATTCATTATAAATTACCCACCCCTTATCATCGTTATTATTGTCTATAGAAAAAAAAGTTTTAAATAAAAGTTGTGTGGTTATGACTGAATTTTGTTTAAATGCTATCAAAAGTACAGTGGCGTACAGGTTTAAGGGGATACAAAAAAGTAATATATTTTTTTAAATAGAACACCCTGTATATTATTAAATTATTGGAATGATCTTTTTCTCCTGATTTCAAAAATATATTATATGTTACCCCTATATTATACCGTTTTTGAGTTATTAACCGTCGAATATCTTAGTTAAAGTAGTTACTGTAAATATGGAAAAGTTAACATTATTAAAGTAAGCTATGAAAATGACAACTAATGTTTGATAAGTGACATTTATTTAATGAAATAATCAAAATGGTTTACAGTGAGGAAGAAAAAGTCCAAATATTTACTTGTTATACTATACAAAATAATAATAAATAATAATATTCGACGTTTAATAACTCAAAAACGGTATAAGGTAGGGGTAACATATGGTATATTTTTGAAATCAGGAAAGAAAGATCATTTCAAAAATTTAATAATATACAGGGTGTTCCATTTACAAAAATATATTACTTTTTTGTATCCCCTTAATTATGCACGTCACTGTACTTTTGATAGCATTTTAACAAAATTCAGTTATAACCACATAACTTTTATTTAAAACTTTTTTTTCTATAGGCAATAATAACGATGATAAGGGGTGGGTAATTTATAATGAATAACCCTGTACTCTGGCATTATTTAGTAATTTGGCAAAGGAACATAGCTGGATTGCAGCACGAACTGTTAATTCACATCGTTATATTTTAAACAGAGTGTACTCTGGCATCATTAGGTAATTTGGCAAAGGAACACAGCTGGCTTGCAGTACCAAATGCTAATTCACAACGCTACATTTTAAACAGAGTGTACTCTGGCATAGTTAAGTATTTTGGCAAGCGAACATAGCTTAGTATACAATTGGTACCTGTTCATCGGCTCAGCCTGCGACAGCGGTGGCATTCCTGCAGTGTCTGTGATTAGCTCGCACCTGGGTATGTGTGATGAAGGTCGAAAAACGACGGAGTCCCCTGGGAACCTCTATGAAAAGCGATATGCGTCACGGGCGCCTCAGCCATCACACCTAATAGCGTAACCGTTGTTTGGGAAATTTCACAAACTGGATCCCGCCTACAAACATCAGCGAAAGCTTGGTTTGACAAACCCCATAATGACGGAACTCCCACGACGGTGTGCTACTGGAATCTCCAACTCACGCGTACGAGTGCCCAACGACTTGACTTATCAGCGTCTCGCCACTGACTGCCCCGAGGAAACGCTCTCGCCAACGCAACTGTGTCTCGCCAGATCTACGCCGGCCAATCATGGCACAGCGTGCGACACAATCGCTGCACGCTTCACTGCACACGGGCGAGTTTAACAGAAGGCTGTCCTTGTTGCTCCCACGAGCTGAATTTTAACTAACTCGAAATCAACGCGCTCACAACTGCTGGAATATGCAGGTGCGTGGAACACAGTGAGAGGAGTGTACAAAATTTATGAATTAGAAACAGCAGTACCAGGAATGTACAAAGTTTGAGAAAGGCTATGCCTGATGCTAAATTTGCAGTTTTCTGCAATGGCTTTAATTAGTTAATTGAATTTCTAAGAGCTACAAAATAACCTGACATGGTTTCCGAAAAAGTTTTGGAGCCACCGAAATTGTTGAAAAAATGGGATAAAAGCCTCATAGTAAATTGAGTATTTTGTTGTCATTTAATGCCAAATTAATTGTCACTTTAATGAAGACGTCGATTTTCGTTAAATTAAAAGTAATGGCTTTTACTAATGATGAAAAAGTCGATATGGTTTTGATTTACGGTGAAATTGACGGAAATTTAGAGTTAGCGCGACCACTTTATAGGGAGAGGTTTCCGCAACGTCGAGTACCAAATGCAAGAATATTTACAAGTGTAGTTCAACACTTTAGAGAATTTGGGTAATTTGGAATGGACAAACGCGGCATTGGCCGCCAGCGTGGAGATCACATTCTGGCTCTTGAAGAGGAAATTTTGCACGAAGTGGAAAATCGACCACAAATAAATAACGACGGCTTGCAAATTAGGTAGGAGTGTCTCAGTTTGGCGAACTTTAAAGGAACAAGAGCTGCACCCTTTCCATATTCAAAAAGTTTAGGATCTGAAAGAGGAAGACTTACCTCGTCGCATTCGTTTCTGTGAATGGCAAATATCTTAGCCACAGACAAAGCTGGTTTCACTCGGGAGGGCATTTATAATAGTCACAATACCCACATTTGGAGCTACGAAAATCTTTGTGGTGTCCAAAAGCGCCACTTCTAGGACTATTGGGGATTACCTTATTGGACCCTACATTCTGCCCAGGCGTTTAAACGAAGCTGGTTACCTCCATTTATTAAATTATGTTTTACCGTTTTGCTGGAAGAAATTCCTTTAGCCATGCGGCGGCACATGTGGTATCTCCATGATGGGGCACCACCACATTATGCTGTGCAAGTGAGAACATGGGTGAACAATATGTTTCCAAATCGTTGGATAGGTCGTGCTGGACCGATTTTATGGCCCCCACGTTCATCTGACTTAAAAATCAATGCGACTTTTTTCTATGGAGTCACATGAAACAACTTGTTTATGCCACTCCAGTGAACACAACTGAAGAACTCGAGCAAGGAATTAATAATGCTGCTCGATAAATTCGTTAAACTCCTGGAATTTTTAATCGCATGCGGGTTTCTGGGGCACGTCGAACTGCAGCTTGCATTGCTTACGGTGGTCGACATTTTGAGCAACTTCCTTATTGTTAATTAGTTTTTATTTGTTATTTTATTGTTAATTATAAATAAATGTTTATTGTGTTCTTGCTTATTTTTTACTCGCTTGTCTAATTTATAATTCATTGCGCCTCAAACTTGCGTACGAAATTTTTAAATATTCATTTATTTTCAAATAAAATAACTACATCATGTTACTCTTATACCATCAACATTGTTTTAAAGCAATTATTATTAGAGTAATTTACAAGGCGCCTTGCATACCAGTTAGAGATTTTCTTAATTTGTGGTCTCATAAATAGTACAGGAGCAGGAGTAAGATCATTTCCGTATTAAAAAAAGAGAAATTTATTAGCAGTATTCGCTTTTATAAATGGCTTCTTCGTAAGCCAGGCAAAAAATCAATTTTAAATGAAAAGGAAAACTACCGGCTCGGCGGTCGATTCGAATCGCAGCGGCTACGAATGCTATTCCAACGTTTGGAGGAATATTGCAAGCACATTACCCGTCCCTACATGCGCCATGGAGTACTCCTAACGTACTTCCGTAGAGGCTGTTTTAAATAGAATGCATTTTTCGTTGACCCCTTATGTTTTCCAAACTTTATCCTGCATCTCTCGCGTATCACTTTCGTCAACGGTAAAGCCTGAGGTATATGCAAATAGCTACTTTGGTGTATTTCTCAGTTAGAGCAACACTAAACAAAATTTAATTTTTTTAAGGTGCTTACACTGTATGTATTTCTCCGAAATTTTCTCGATTTCATTCCAGGTAGACATATAATCTGCATGCACCATATCGTCCTTCCCGTTCCTAGTTTTTGAGTCAGCTAACAGACTGACAGACAGGCGGAATTGAGAAAACCTGTTTTCGTCATCTAGGGACCCTTCGTCTTTTAGACGATGGTAGTAAAAATCTCAAATAAATATATGGCAATTAAAGTAAAATGAGCGCTCTCGTATGTTGCAGTATGTTTCTTAGCTAGAAGTCACAATTGTAATCTATATATCTTATATATAAGAATAGAAGTCCTAACTTATTCACCCACTCATCAACGCCCAGCCCAAACCCTTGGACCTAGAAAACTGAAATTTTGCACAGAGGTTCCCTTTATAATGTATACAAAGAATAAGGATATTTCGAAATTCAACCCCTAAAGGGGTAAAATGGGGGTTCCAATTTTGTATGGAAAAATTATATTAAATAGACATTCGACTTGAAACTTCGTAGGAGTATTTCTAAAAACAAATAAGCAAACACGTATTTCATGATTTTCCGAAAATCAACCCCTTAGGGGGTGAAATGGGATAAATAAGCATAAAAATCGACATGGGTGTCGTCATTGAGGTTTTTGGGACGTTGATTGCGAAAATGGCATTTGAAATTTGGCAGACAGAATTCTCATAGGGGGTACGTATCCGCTATGAAAGGATTTTTGAAAATTCAACCCCTAAAGGGGTAAAAAAAGGGTTGGAATTTTGTAAGATCAAATTTTGACCTAAGTCATTCAAAGTTTTTAAAAATTGTCCCCTGAAGATGAAAATAGAAGATAACGGAACGGGACGGGACGGGACGGGACGTGACGGGACCGGACGGGAAGGAAAGGAAAGGGTTGGAAGTGGAGGGGAGTAAACGGAACTGGACGGGAAGGAAAGGGAAGGGATGGGATGGGTGGGGAGGGAAGGGGGCAGGACGGGACGCAACGGGACGGGACGGGACGGGACGGGTAGGGAAGGGATGGGATGGGACGGGACGGGACGGGACGGAGACGGAGTCGGAAAAAGGGACGGGGACGGCGAAAGAGACGGGAACGGGAACGGAGACGAGATGGAATGGGATGACAGAAAATAATTAGTCATTAGGCTATTTAATACACAAATAACGAAAATGGCATTTATTTTTAAGTCCAAAATGGTGGACATGACATAAGGGAAGGGACGGCACGGGACGGGACTGGACTGGACTAGACGGGAAGGGACTGGACTGGACTAGACGGGAAGGGACTGGACTGGACGCGACGGGACTGGACGGGAAGAGAAGAGAAAGGACGGGATGAAACGGGACAGGACGGGACTGAACGCGACTGGACTGGACGGGAAGGGACGGAACGAGACGGGACGGGACGGAAAAACAAGGGAAGGAATGGTATGGAAGAGGAGGGGACGGGATGGACGGAACTGCACGGGACGGGACTGGACGGCAAAGGAAGGGACGGGACGGGATGGGAAGGGACGGGACGCGACGGGGCGGAACGGAACGGGAAAGGGCGGGACTGGACGGGACTGGACTAGACTAAACAGGACGGGAAAGAACGGGACGGGACGGGACGGGATGGAACGGAACAAAAGGAAAAGGAAAGGAAAGGGATGGAATGGAAGAGGAGGGGACGGGACGGGACGAGATGGGACGGTATGGACGGAACTGAACGGGACGGGACTGGACGGCAAGGGAAGGGACGAGACGGAACGGGGCGAAACGGAACGGGACGGAAAGGGAAGGGAAGGGATGGGATGGAAGGGAAGGGAACGGGACGGGACGAGACGGGAAAGGACGGGACGGAGCGGGACTGGATAGAACTAAACGGGACGGGAAAGAACGGGACGGGAAGGGACGGGATGGAACGGGACGGAAGCTAAAGGAAAGAGAAGGGATGGGATGGAAGAGAAGGGGACGGGACTGGATGGGACGGTACGGAGACGGAGACGGAGAAAGGGATGGGGACGGGGATAGGTGGGATGGGATGACAGAAAATAATTAGTCATTATTTAATACACAAATAACGAACCTCGCGGGAACGAAGTCGCGGGTAACAACTAGTATATACTATATAAAACTGAATGTCCTGACTTACTCATTCACTCACTCATCAACGCCCAGCCCAAACCCTTAGACCTAGAAAGCTGAAATTTTGCACAAAAGTTCCCTTTATGATGTATACAAGGAATAAGGAAGGATATTTCGAAATTCAACCCCTAAAGAGGTAAATGGGGTTCCAATTTTGTATGGAAAAATAATATTAAATAGACATTTTGACTTGAAACTTCGTAGGAGTACTCCTAAAAACAAATAAGCAAACACGTATTTCGTGATTTTTCGAAAATCAACCCCTTAGGGTGTGAAATGTTGTAAATAAGCCTAAAATACGATATGGGTGTCGTTATTGAGGTTTTTTGGGACGTTGATTGTGAAAATGGCATTTATTTTTAAATTCAAGACAGTAAACATGACATAAGGAAAGGGACGGGACGGCACGGGATAGGACGGGACTAGACTGGACGGGAAGGGAAGAGACGGGACGGGACGGGGCGGGACGGAACGGGGCGGGACGGAAAGGGAAGGCAAGGGATGGGACGGGCCGGGACTGGACAGGACGGGACTGGACGGGAAAGGAAGGGACGGGACGGGACGGGACGGGAGAGGACGAGACGGGACGGCGCGGCACGGAACGGGACGGGACGGAAAGGGACGGGACGGAAAGGGAAGGGATGGGGTGGAAGGTGAGGGGACGGAACGGGATGGGACGGTACGGAGACGGGGACGGGGACGGGGATAGGATAGGATGAGATGGGATGACAGAACATAATTAGTCATTATTTAATACACATTTAACGAACCTCGTGCGAACGAAGTCGCGGGTAACAGCTAGTATGTAATAATAATGCTGTCCTTGCTTATAAAATGTAAGTTTTCAAATTCCAACTTTTATTAAAATCATTATTTTCTGAAAATCAATAAAAATGAAAAGCGGGGTGGACCACACGATCTTCTATTACTGCTTGTAAAAATTTTATTTTGCAATTTTTTCAAAACTGCTTCCAAACACTGTTTTTAACAAAACGTATAGACAATTACGTAATATATAACGCTTTTTTAATATTAATTATGTACGAGTTGAATACAAAGCTTTATGTTCACTTCTAAAATCTAAAAAAGATAGTGAAAAGCATCTACTTGGACATTGGCTGCTGACGTAATAGTTATTTATGGCTAAGCCTGTTATATTACAAATAATCAACTAGAGAAAATAAGAGCAAACTCAATAAATGTCCTAAAAACAATTTTTTTGTTGACAGCCGTGAAAAGTCATAGTGACAAATTGGAAAGTACCGAGTGGTCAAATACATTTATAATTAGAGTCGCGAAGTTAATGATTCAAGAGTGGATAATAATAACTTGATTTTCGTGTATAATGCAAAACTTGATTCAATTCTTATAGTTAGATTAATCAATAAACAGCTAAAAAAACATACATTTTGTATTGACAGCCATGAAAAGTCATAGTGACAATTTGGAAAGTGATTCGTGTTATACGTTTGTTATACGTTTGGCAGTATTAAAGTGTACTGTCAGTCTATGTCAAATTTGAGGTTAGTAGTGAATGACATGGCTTTTATTTCACTAGTAGGTAATGATTTAACTAACTAGTGAGTTATTGGCCACTTTAGAGGTCTAAAATCGATCTAGTAGTAGCCTTATAACGTTATAACTAGCAGGTTTTGGATAGTACAGTAAAATAAACTTCTATTGTGGTAGGAAAATAATATAAACTTATTGCCGTGAAACTATGTTATAACTAGTAGGTTTCGTATAATACTCTTACATAAAACATTTTATTCTCATTCATTTTTGGCGGTTTTTTATCTATTCTTTTTCCAAAAACACCTTTTAAACAAAAGCTGTATATAATTATATAATATACGACTTGTTCCAAAGAATTGTATTTTTATACCACAGTTATAAAAAAAGAGAACATTTTGTAAAAATATAATTTGCGCTTTTTTCAAAAAACTTTTTAAACCAAAAGTGATAGATATTTGTATTTTTTAAGGAATGTTGTTTTAACCAACAATTATAGAATTTTTAGTTTTGCTATTTTTAAAAACTATGCTTTTCACTAAAAAATTAAACAAAAGTTGTAGCTAAAATATGTTTTTATCCATTAGAAAAATGCTGAGGATATTTATGTGAGAATATAATTCATAGAATTTGAGCCAATCATCATCTCTTAAATTTAGGACATTGGTCAATAGGACCTTCTACCATACTGACAATATAGCGACTCACGATTTTCGATTTAGTACAAGCTAACTTGGTTTTGTTTCGCTTGTCAAATGAACTAATTTAGAAATGTCATTTGATTTTTCTAGGTTAGGTCGTGCGTTTTAAGCATAAGCATTTGAGATTTAGAAGAAACAAGATTTGTTGCCCGTAACGGGCATCTTGCTAGTTACCTAATGTATGATGTTATTCTAAAAAAACATATTGTTATCAAACAATTAGAAAAATTTACTGGAAATGGAAAAATGCATTACTAAAGTACTACTTTTGTTAGGCCGAGTTTATCAAATATTCACTGTAATATCCGAAACTATATTGGAAACCCAGATACCTTTTCAGCCGATCTATTATACTCTCTGTGCTGTAGAGAGGATACAGACAGATTCACAGCCAGCCATCACCTCGAACACCACTTTTTCTGAATCAGAAGAGTTATTTCCGGAAAAATCTCGAGTTCGAAAATTTGTATGATTACTATAAAAAGTAAATTATTTTTATTTCCACCGTCTCCATGTTTTATGTAGGTATGTATATGAATACGTTTTCAAGCCCATATGCATATTTATTATATATATATATGAATTCGTTGTGAAGCCTAACAGTGTTGTGACATGTTGGGCTTAATAACGAGCATTTAAATATTTTTATATACTGCATATAAAATTACAGTGACTGATTATATAGTCACTGTATATAAAATTAGAGTCCATGTATATACTATATACAGGATCTCTATATAAAATTACAGTGGCTATATAAGGACAGTGCGGTCAGTTTTGGTCCTGTTTCTGCCATTAAGAGTCGTTTTACGAAATCACACATAGTCACACAAAATTGCTTCTAAGTTCTTTATTATTGAAAGTAGTTCCAATAGTGGAATGAAATAATCCTCATAAAATTCTACAGTGTTCTGTGTAGGCGAATGCCGAATTTTCGTTTCCATAAGTAAATGTCAACGAGTTAAAGTAAAATGCTTTTTGCGAAAATTGCGCATTAGTCCAAATCAAGAGCTATAATAAACTATCTAAATGTCTTAATGCCAAAGATTATTGCATCAAATTCAAGAGAATTTATGGGCTACGTAACTGAATATTCTATTCATCTAAATTAACTGCTGGAATTAATACAACGGTTTGATTATAAATATTAAAAAAAAAATTGTTAAGTTTTTGTACGTAATCTCTGTGTCGATCAACGCAAAATGTTGTCAATTTTCGTTTTCTATGTACAAAAACACAATAAAGAAGATGAAAAAGGACACCTTGACTTATATTCCAATATTAGGTTGCTCGTTAACAAGGATTTTTAATCGCTGGCAGCGATTCTTTATGTTTCACATCGTCTCTTGCCGTTTAATTCTGTTTAAGTAATATTATTGACATTCTTGTAAAATTAATGTTACACTGCACATTTTTCGACCACCTCATATTGCACAAATTTTCGCGATCGTGGGTATACAAAGCATCTCCGAATTTCACATATGGCCAGTCCGTATAAAATGACGTTTATGTCACAATTTAGCAGGGTGACGTTTGTCACAGAACAATACCTAAGGGCGTGGTTGGTTGCTGTAGAGACGACTCTTAATTTCTAAATTGACCACACTGTCCTTATATAGCCACTGTATATAAAATTACAGTGACTACATACAAGACAGTGTGGCCATACGATTGTTGGCCGCCATTTTCAAGCAAATTTGAGCGTAGAGATATACAGTGCCTTTGGAAATAATCGAACGTTTTTGAGTGATCATTATTTTGGTGCTAGTTATTTTAACTAGTTGATGTTAGCTACACGTACAGTGTTATGTTTGGACATTGACATTTTCCATTGGCGTTCGTTCGTGGTGCTTTAAGGTGTTGCATGAAGTTTACAACCGGTTTCAGTTACTTATGGTAATTTACATTACAGCTAAATGCCGTCTTCCTGTTCCCTGTCTCCAAACCTCCATGTCCTGTGCTTGGTCTTCTTCCAGGTTCCTCTCCGCCATGGCTCTCCGAATACCCTCATTCCACGGTTTGCGTGGTCTACCTCTTTTTTTCTTGCCCGGCGGCGACCATTTAAAGATCTTCATAGACCACGTCGTCTCCTCCATTCTCATCATTTCCGCTGGTACAGTTCATACCTCACTGCCATAACATAGCACAGACTCTACCATTACTTCACCTATCCTTTTTTTTTGTTAGAGATAGTATTGTCCCATGAAGTTGATTTCACTATCTTCTTACTTTGTACTATTCGAGTTTTGATCTAGTCTGTTCCCAAACCTTTTTCATCGAGGCGACATCTTCATTTATTAAGACTTCATATTGTGCTTCCGTGTTGATTACTAAATACTCCGTTTTTCTAAACTTATGCTAAAGCCCTACTCATCGTAGCACCGATGTAATCTCTTTATCATACATTCCAAGTCGAACGCATCTTGTGCTATTACACCAATAGCACAATTCTAAATTGTCACATTTAAATAGTGTGCAGAATATTAGTTTTTCAGGGCAATAGATGATAAAATTTCAGCCGCTTGCGACGCTAATGAATTATTTGACACTGACAATTTACAATTGTCAGATTTGAAAGGTTTTATTTTCTTCCATAACTAAATGAACAGGTTCTGCCAACCTTTTTGAGAACAACTTAGAAGTAACTAAATATTTTGCCTGTTAATGGAGGATATTTGCGTCGACCAATAGCGGCGAAGACATCCCAATGGCCACACTGTCTTGTATATAGCCACTGTATATAAAATATGCCAAAAGCGCCCCCTACACTCGATATTGCAGAACTACTCCATGTATATCGACCATAGTACCGGTCATTACTGAGCCCACTGCAAAAATTTGTGTACTGCCTCTTTGAGGCATTTCTAACCAATTAGTGATGATATACACTGGGGTACCTTATTGAGCCAAACGCGAGCACATCAGCGTTGAAAATGGCTTCGCAATGTACTATTCATATATTCAGCTGGCGTAACTATGACCGGTTATAAGTCTATATATACATATATAACAGCTATGTAAATAATAACGACAGTATATTTAACATTCAATCAATATCAACAACACCTCTGATTTCAGTTCATTTTAAGTATCGCACCCACAAGTACCTTGTCTCCAGAACATATAAGCGGGGGAAAGCTATTAAGTCGACCAATTTCGAAAGGGGTCCAAGACTACCAAACCAATAAGTCGCTATATCCTCTAACTCAACCAATACCCAAACTGGAGGCTCTCGGACAAACATCTGGTATTATCAGATTAAGAGACCTGCAATGCACTCACGATTGAATTTCAGGTGAAGTAGAATACGTCATCGACATCCCCGATTTCCCGGGCCAATTGTTTGCGTATTTTGTTACAGCAAAAGCCACGGCCCATTCAGTTGTGACAAAAATCGATCCGTCTGAAGCCTTAGTTAATACAGAATTCTTTATGCCTTCGGGCTAATTTACATGTCTTGATTGCAGAAACTGGACGGCGTTATTGCTTTTTATGGAAAAGATGATATTCCTGGTGCTAACACGTTTATTCCGTTAGATGCTAACTACCCGTTTCAGTTTATTCCGCCTGAAATGCATATAGTGCCAGAAGAACTATTTTGTAGTGGTATAGTCAAATATTACTTTCAACCCTTGGGTATCATAGTTGCAACTACTCAACAACTTGCCGAAAGAGCAGTTAACATGGTAAAAGTAACATATAGCGCTGGTAGACACAAGCCATTATTAACAATAAGTGACATTCTTCGAGCCGGTGCTACAGATAGAATTATGAAGGAGGCCGAATTAAAACCAACACGAAAAGGTAACCCCTAAATGATAGATCAGTAGAAAATGTATGCTATGCTGAAAAGTTGCTAAACATTATGAAACACTTTGTTACAGGTACAGATATAAAACACATTATCAAAGGAACATTCGACACAAGTTGGCAATACCATTACCACTTGGAGACACAGACATGCGTCGTTGTTCCAAAGGAAGATTATCTAGACATATATCCAACTACGCAGTGGATGGATATCATACAAACAGCAGTAGCCAACGTTTTAAATATTCCTGAAAACAAGTAACAACATCCTAGTGCGTTTTCCATCATAATAAAATATTATTTCAGGATAAACATAGCTGTGAAACGTTTAGGAGGCTCTTTTGGAGCAAAAATTACCAGGAACTCGCAGCTAACCTGTGCTGCAGCATTAGCAGCCTATAAGCTTCATAAACCTGTCAGAATGAGAATGACATTCAGCACAAATATGGACGTAGTGGGAAAGAGGTTTCCCTCTCTCGCTGATTATGAAGTTGGCCTTAACGATGATGGTGTAATTCAATATTTAAATAACACTTTCTACTTGGATTACGCTGCAGGTGGAAATGAACCTATTATTAGTAAATCTATAGGCATTTTTTATAGTAGCTACCTGCATGATTCTTGGTCCGTAGTAGGAAATAACACAAGAACCGACAACCATGCAGGAGTATGGGTACGGGCACCAGGTAGACACTGGAAGCATTATGAAGCTTAACTCATTATCACACACTTTACAGGTCATGTAACTATAATGGCTATGATTGAAACGATAATGGAACATATAGCAATGGTCCTCAATAAACCTCCAATGGAAATTCGAGAAGCAAACATGGATCCTGTTGCAAATAAAAAACTCATTCAGTTCATTAAAGAACTAAAGCAGTGGGCTGATTATGATAATAGACAAGTACAGATTAACAACTTTAACAAGGTAAGAAATATAATAACGCAACCTTAACATTCACTATGAAAAGATTTTCAAGATAAATCGATGGATTAAAAAAGGCCTAGCACTCGTTCCAATGACCTACGCTATAGAGTATATTGGAAGCTATAGCGCAACAGTAGTGGTGTATGCTGGAGACGGTTCCGTAGCAGTAACTCACGGTGGAATCGAAATTGGACAAGGCATTAACACCAAGGTAATCTGTTAAACTTGGATAAATACTGAGAGATGATATTAGATGTCAAATTAACGATGTCGTTTAGAAATACATTTCTTATCAAATTTAGAGCACTAAACACATTTTAGGTGGCACAAGTTTGTGCATTCGCACTCGGAATTCCTCTAGACATGGTCAGCGTGTGTTCATCTAACAACATGGCGTCACCAAATAATTTTACGACTGGAGGGAGTTTGGTAAGCGAGGTTATCTGCTATGTAAGTTTTGTACACTTTGTGCATGTTAAATTATTACTAATATAATAAACTTGAAGGCTACTCTGAGAGCATGCGATACTCTTTTATTGAGAATGAAACCTGTTAAGGAAAAAATGAAGAATCCTACTTGGCAAGAACTAGTTAAAGAATGTCAGCTTGAATACGTGGAGCTGATAGCAACTCATATGTAAGACGATAGTGCTAATTTGCAAGCTTGTAGTGGACATAATTTGATTTTTTGAAGGTATACACCGAACGACCCTGTTCAATCCTACTACGTTTACGGAGTTTGTACCTCAGAGGTAGAGGTTGATATCTTAACTGGGTTACATCAGGTCACTCGAGTCGATTTATTAGAGGATACTGGTTCCAGTATCAGTCCTAGCATCGATATAGGACAAGTTGAGGGTGCCTTTATCATGGGACTGGGTTTTTGGACTACAGAAGAGACGGTGTATAACAAGGAAGGGCAGTTACTAACCAACAGAACTTGGAACTATATGCCTCCGGGGTGTTTAGATATTCCACAGGACTTCCGGGTTAAATTCCAAAAAAACAACCCTAATCCGAAAGGAGTTCTTCACTCAAAGGGTAATATCTTTCGAGAAATGCAGACAGTAATTATCACATTGGTTTTGTAGCGACTGCTGAACCACCCCTATGTCTTTCTTGTTCTATTCCGATTGCAATTCGTCATGCAGTCGCCTCTGCTCGAACAGCGGCGAATCCCACTGTACCAAAATGGTATCCAATTAGTAAGAACTTTGCATTTGGCGAAAGCGTATACAGACGAATTAATTCTAACATTACAGATGGTACTTCAACAGTAGAGAATACTTTTCTGAACAGTTTGAATGACTACAAGCAGTACACCCTCTAACCATAAAAAAGTATACGTTTGAGCTACAGATTTTTAACAAATATGCATTGTTTTCATCTTGTAGTGAAGATTCAATGATTTTGCTTCTTAGAACATATTTACCGCAAAAAGTACACCCTACAGCTTTATAAATAATAAAGAAACAATTACAATTTTAAACTCCGTACTTTTGGCTCATTTTGTTTCCTATTGTTAGCCCAGAAGCGTGTTTAGCCAATTTATTCCACTAGGGAGACATGCACCAGTAATACTACTTCTCCAACTCTACATGGTGAGTCGGGAGGACAGGGATATATTTGGAGGATGTTTGCAAAAGGTCAAAATAAGAAAACTAAACCAATATGTTTAAGTCCGATTCCAAATCAAACCCTTAAGTAGATATTAGAGAGGGGTTCAAATTAGGTCTTTGTCATTTTACTGAAAACTGGTTTAGGCATGGCGTTACCGGGTTGATATAAACAACCCGTACAAATGTTTTATTAGAACTTTTCGACGTGCTAACAAAAATGGTAAATGTGGTAACAAAAAATAGGTACTGGAAAGCCTAATTCACTTGTCACGTGTATTTTGAAAAATGAAAATCGAATAACACTCCTGGAGTTTGGTCCATTCCTCCCGACTCACCCTGTATATAGTTTAGATGACCCTTAAACGGCTTCACTAATGATGGGCATTACCTACAAATGGGAATAACAGCAAATTTTGCCTATACAGAGTGTTCCAAAAAGAATAGGACACCGATTAGTCATAGATGCCTTACGTCATAATAAATCGATTAAACCCAATATACCTTAGTACAAAGTTCCTTCAGTAAGAAGTTATAGGGCCTTGAAGTTCAATGTTTTATTTTTCATTTCTTTGTTAATTTTCAGAAATGTAGAGATTTCGATTTGAATTTCGGTGTACATGCTTACTATTATATACTGTACTAATACGAAAATTTTCATTAACTACACTTGACTGTAAGGGGCACTTTACCTATCTTTCAAAACTTTTTTTTAGTTCTGACTTCGTTATCTGTAACTTTTTTTGAAATTTTATGTTATTATCTGAAAGAGAATTAAAATACACAAAAATAATGTACTCTTAGTTCATGAGTGTAAAAGCAACCGTTTGTTTTAAAATGCCCAGCAAAGGTTTTTGGTTGTCATTAAGACGTGCAATTATCAAGTAACCATGATCACAGAAACAATGAGTAATGATTGTAATCTAATAAACAACAATAAGAAATCAATTAATGACGTTGGGGACATCAATTTTTTGTCTTTGTGCTTATGAAAATGTTGCGACATAACAAACCTCTCAACATTGGAGAATTCGTTATGTAGCGGCATTTTCTTAAACATAAAAGAACAAATTCTTATGTCACTAAGGTCATTAATTGATTTATCATTGTTTTTTACTAGATGACCATTGTTTTTGTGATCATGAGTACTTGATAATTGCACGTCTTAATGACAACCAAAAACCTTTGATGGGCATTTTATGGTAAACGGTTGCTTTTAGGGTTAGAACTAAGAGTACATTACTTTTGTGCTTTTTAATTCTCTTTCAGATAATAACTTAAAATTTCGGATTACGAAATTTGAGCTAAAGAAAGTTCTGAAAGATAGGTAAACTGCCTTTTACAGTCAAGTATAAATTATGATTTTTTTAATTAGTACAGTGCATAATAGTAAGCATGTATACCAAAAATCAAATCGATATCTCTACATTTGTGGAAATTAACAAAAAAATACAAAATAAAAAATTGAACTTCTAGGCCCTGTAACTTCTTACGGAAGCGACTTTGTACTAAGCTATATTAGGTTTAATCTATTTATTATAACGTAAGGAATCTATGACTAATCGGTGTCCCATTCTTTTTGGGACACCTTACATAGTTTAGATGATCCTTAAACGGCTTCAGTTATCTCTCAACTGTCCTACAGTGCAGAAATGGTGCTCGAGTTTGTAAAATGCCAAAAAGGCAAGGATATGCTGTTGTATAACGGAATTATTCATAAGAAGGAGGGTATAATCGACGAAAAATTATTTGGAAGTGTACCCGTTATAACAAGTGTAAGTATCCTGGAAAAGCTCATACTTTGGGTAATGAGGTAGTGAAGAGCACTCATCACAACCACTTTCCGGATGCTGCAAGTGTAGCAGCAAATAAAGTTGTGACGTCCATGAAGGATATGGCTAGGAACGTAGAACAATCTACTCAGACCATTGTGGCTACTGTATCCGAGGAAATCTCCGTTGCTTCGGCTGCACAACCACCAACAATATCTTCTATGAAGCGAACCATACAGAGAGTCCGCAACGTCTAAGAAGCTGTTTCTGCCAATCCTAGAAACATAAAAGAACTTGACATTCCTAACGAATATAAAGAGACCAGTGATGGAGAACCATTTCTTCTTGTTACGATACTTTTGGAGCGACCCTCGTATTAGTACACTTTTGCTAGTTGAATTTTTAGCCTTGAGTCTCATTAGGAAGCTTTTTGGAATTTTTGCATGCTTTAAACTGGGTATAATTGGCTATATCTTATTTTTAATTACTCTCCAATAATTATCATGCAGTTTCGTAGCAACCCCTCGTTTAATTACTCATATCTTGCAAATTAGGTTGCTATATTTTTACAAATATTTGGGTACTGCCGCTAGGCAACCGGTGTTACAATTATTGTAAACTATTCCATTTGTTGCTAGAGCAATGTTATCTTTTCATGCAGTCAAACTTGCCTGACTGGTTTTTTCTGGCATCTTCTGGCCCAAATTTTGTTATCATATGACCTGTAGGCTGGGTTTTTGAATTTTTCGGCTTTCTTTTCAAGCTAAACTGTCGTGCTAGTAGGTTTCCTCTGCAGTTAAGTGCTTCATAGCCCTTTGGTAGGGCTCGCCTCTTCGAATAGATTGTTTGAGGGATCTGGAAGCATTTCTGCGTTATCGTGGGCGTTCGTAATGATTGGTTAGCTACTTACTTGCATCCTTTCGCTTTTGGCGGATCTCCTGGAACCGACTTTAGCAGGCTTCTTTCGGCTCCACCCCCAGCTTGAGGTAAGATTAGGCCAGTTTCTTCTTAATCGGGAATACATTTGGGTTCTGTGCGTTTTTAGCCATTTCCGGTGGGAGTTAAAACACTCCCCATCTGGTTGAAAACCTTCCTGTCTGGAGTAGACCTTCCCCGTTCGACTGCACCCTGCTGGAATCCAGTCCGATGCACTGGGCCCCTAAGATGGTCGCATCGCCTGTGAATTTTGCAACTCTTGTGGGCAACGCTGAAGATTGAGTAACTGCTTTACACCCATTTGTCATTTGCGACCTTCATAGCTGGCACTGCTTCCCGCAGCTGCGGCCGTCCTCGTTGCTTTGTTAGCTACGTCCAACCACAGGGGAGCAAACGGAGAGGTTAGGTTCTGGTGAACTTTCCTGCAAGCAAGACGTTATTGTAGTTAATATGCATTGCGCCTGTTGTAACTTATAATTGAATCATACTGTTTCATGCCGTTAGTACTTAGGGCATGTGTGTTTTCATCAGCACGGATCGTGCGATAGTAGGTTTCGTGCATCGTTAGCTTATTAATATTTGTAATTGTGTTATTCTTGTTAGGGCCGCCGCGCAATGATATGCGGTTACCCTCTGCTACTTGCTAAATTGAGGCCATAAGGTTTACCTGTGTACTGCACTGTAGTTGTTGCTTCGGTGGGCACACCCACTGACCTCTGCGTTATCTGTAAAAGTTATAGAGTAGAACTTGTAGGGCTTTGAGCTTCATTTGTGTCCTATCTGGACGTCGCTTTTACTCACCCGCTTGCATAACACAGTTCGGACCACAAAACAGTAACTCGGACGCCTTAAGCTTCGCTATTTTCATGTCAAACGTTCAGCGTGAAGATAGGCACACCGCGGTGGCAGTGTCGCGTGAACTAGCTACGGGAGCATTGTGATTATTTGCCGATCTCCGCTAACCGGGTAAGGAGCAAATCCAAGCCTTCGCTTTCATTAGCATGTAAATACACATACTTATACTTTAATGCATTTTTAATATGGACAACGTCGTTCATGTGTGGCCACGCAAACGCACGTTGATTCCGCCCATTAGAAAATTTTGAATATAGATATAGCGTCATTTAGGGCTAACCTTCGGGGTTAAAACGTTAGCCAAGGTGGACTTGCATTGCTCTGAGCCGGTGCACGCGCAATTTTAAACCCGCTTCGCGGATCGTGCTTACTCAGTTTACATTATTTTAATTGTCTCCGCGACACCCTGCGTACCCTCGTTTCATTTTAGAGTGTTTGTATTGTCCAACGTTTCGCGGCCTAAATTTAGTTTTACTAATATTTGCATGGTAATATTTATTTTCGGCTCGAAACTTTATCTCTTCTTTTTGCATGCATTTGTTGTAATTTACCTAGACATATATATTTACATTGAATTTATAATTGTTACAACGTATGGATACGTATATGTATTTGAACGACTGCCCGATTTAGTGTATAATTGTGTTTGTATTTGCACTATAGTACATATCCACCATTTTACAATAAAGCTGTGATATTTTCATTGGTGGTTGGTTTGATTATTTTTCTTTGTTCTGCTGGAAATTGTCCTTACCTTGTGTACGGTCCGGCACAAGGATTAGATCTGAGTCGAGGACCTGGCGCCCTCTCCTATTTTTTTTATTATTCTCTTTCAGCATAGCTGGAACCCTGCGACCCTCGCGACGAGCTAGCCCAACTAGGCTGATAATTACCAGCCGGAAAAATAACAAATACAACTTTCGCCAAAAGGTAAGGCCGACCGTTTATCCCCTCTTTACATTCTGTTTGATAGTGGTCCAGGTGAACAAAGAATTCTTTTGTTCTCGACGGCACGCAATTTGTACTTTATGCAACGATGCGACCACTGGTATGCCGACGGAACGTTTAACACAACACCACTATTGTTTAATCAAAAGTACACAATCGATTGTTACGGTGCAAATTTTCCAGCTTTACAGTGATGCATTTTGGTTGCAGTCCTTTTTGCCTGGTCAGTTTAAATTTCAAAATTAAATTTGATATCTCGCGCGCCGAGCTCCGGCTGTCTTCGGGCGTTATCTTTGACCAGAATTGTGGAATTCTCGAAGCGATGGCATTTTAAGTTTTCACGCTAGCAGGTGGTGATCGATTAATATTACAGCCAGTATTTACGGTTGTCAATTTTTGGATTTGTGAATCGATGCCGCAATTAAGATCTATATGATTATTACTAAATAGATTTTACCCGTATGGGGATCTTTGGCGTGAAACTACAGCGCGATAACACCAAGGTATGAACTGTTTTATTGTGACCTCTTTTACATTACTGCATTTAATGCGCTTTTTTCCAATTCTTATTTCTATCGTATTTTGTAGCGCTTTTAATAAGGGGCTCCATACGCCCTAATCCTCTTCTCTAACCGCAATATTCGAGGAAGTACAGACTGATTAGTTGTGAGAGGAAACAAAAACTTCATACAGCTGTTAGGAACCTTGTAACCACATGGCAAATCAGTTCCTTGTTCCTGTAGAATCTCACTGTTGCACCCTTAATAAGAAGGAAGTTGTTGGAAATCCGTGCACCCCAGGGCGATGCAGTTCTTCGTCCCATAACATTCCATAGATGCAGAATGGTTACTAGTGCCATTGGACTGAATGCTGAGATTCTGCGATATTAAGGTCGTGCACTCAATTTATAATAATATGCTTATTTCTGAATCTCCTAAATCCAATTTTATTTTATGAAGAATAAATCCTTAACGGAAAGTTTTCTACTGCCTTAATTACAAGCAGGATACCTTGCCTGCAGGTAGCTTCACGTATCGAATCGTGTTTGAATTGCTTTGCCGATTCGTGTTCTTCAGCAGAAAGCTTTCTCGCCCCGTGCAATCTTGCACCGGTTATTGTTGTGTGCCCCGATGTCACTTATTTAAATTAATTGCACATTTTACGGTATTGACATCACTTGAGGTACGCAGTTTAATGAAACAGAATTTAATTTGCACTAAAGTTAACAATGTGTTTCTTTTATTAGAACATGTACGTACCATTTTATTAGAACTGTGATCGGGCTAGAAAACAAGATCTTGTGTTCTTTAGTTAGAGAGACGTCGTACTGTTTTCATGCTACTGGTAATACACCATACATAAGTTTTATTTCCATTATCATAGTGCGATCGCGCACCTGACGTTCTCTGGCTACCCTGCCCTAGGTGTTAATTAATACTATTTCCCAAATGTGTGTTAATGCTAAATATGATTTTGAAACTAGATTGATTTGACAATTCATAGTTTATGTATTTGGAAATTGTAAGTGAACTTAATCACAGAAGGGCATACATTTCACACAAAAGAAATAACTAACGAATGGTTGTTTAATTTAAATTCTAGTTTTGCGAGAACACATGGTTCTTTTTTTTAAATTAAATCTTCGGCATATCTAGTCGTATTTATACTTATATGGCTTCGTGTTTTGGAATATTGCCGGTTTAGTACTTGAACGTTGGGTTACTTATCATTACATTGTATATAATATTTTGAGCTTATTGTATTTTGATGCTTCTACAAATATAGTTGTACTATTTTCTTGAATTCTAATAGAGCCTTGGTACTTAAGCTTATGTCTATTTGGTTTTTAATGGTTTTACCTTTCTTTTGGTATCACGATTCTTCCGACGCACAAATCTACGTTATTGCCTTTCTAATTTGGGGCATACTAGGAAAAGGTGTCGACGTATTAGGCAGTCAGCAACAAATTAGTGGCGCTCATTTTCGATCTTGGCATTCGAGCGAGGACTGTACACGGCACCTCCACTGACCCTAGCCTGGGTAACCGCCTACGACACTGTATCCTGAAGAATCGAAGGGCAACGCTAACAAATGGTTGCGTTCATCACCTGGCAAGCCCAGCCGTTTATTTTAAGCTGACACCATGGAGCCCAGTACAGCAATGGAATCCCCACTGTGTACGCATACTACCAAACAAAACATAGCATACATACACCCGTTTATTTCAAGAATTGAAAAGACTTCAACCAGGACAGCGACCACAAACTATGATGGTAGACTTTGAGGAGCTACAATAAACGCTTTCCTGAGTGAAGTCCCCGTGGCTAGGATACATGGGTGCTTGTTTCATTTCACCCAAAGTATATGGAGACATTTCCAAGAAGCAGGTTTACAAGTTCAGTACATGGAAAATGCTGATTTCGCTCTACACCTAAGACAACTGGCAGCACTTTCGTTTATCCCCGAAGAAGATGTCATTGGTGCATATGAAAACCTGATGGAGAGCAATTTCTATGTGACAAATGAAAATTTACTGTTGCCTATAACCAATTACTTTGAGGGTACTTGGGTAAGTCGTCTGGACAGAAGAGAACGAAGGAGACCACCGTTGTTCCCATTGAATTTATGGAATTGTTACCAGTTGGTTGAGGAAGATGTACCAAGAACAAATAATGCGGTTGAAGAGTGGCATAACAGCTCTTCATCAATTCTCAGCGGCGCCCATCCGAACATATGGAAATTTATAAAAGCGTTAAAGAAAGAAAATAATTTAAATAGAATACGGATAGAATAGTACATTGTAGGGGTGAGGCCAGCACAGAAGAGGGTGTATAAAAACACTGCCCAACGAATTAGAAAATATAACTGCAGACTATGCGAATAGGCCTATTTTAGAGTATTTGCGCGGGGTTGCCTACAATTTTCAATTACAAGTGTAACGTTTTCAATTACAAGTGTTCATTTATATATATTTTTAAATATTTTTTGTACGTATTATCATTTTATGTAAAATTAAATTGATATTAACAAGTAGAAATATAATAATTATTAATAATTAACTTATTCTTATTCTAAATTCAAATTTCAGGAAATTTATAAAGACACGTCCTAAAAATGAGCGTACTTTTGTCGCCGCGTCCTGATGTCGCGTGCGTCCAATTGTCGTACGTTCTTTTGTCCGCGTCCTTATTCGGCGTCCTTTTTTCCGCGTTATTTTTTCGTATATCCTTCACTGAAGCATCATTTAGCCCTTTTGTATTTTTAAGTCTATAGAGTTTGTGTAAAAGAATTCAATATATTATTGGTTACTAATTTCACTCCATTAAATCCATAACTTCAAATTAATAACATTTCGTTCATAAGCCTTCTTATTGGTAGAAACGATCTGTCAATTTTAATTTTAATGTATTTTACTAGTTCTCAGTAAAATCAGAAAACCTTAATTTTAACCCTCTTCCCCCAACCCTAAGATCTCCGTAATGGTTGAGAATCAGACTTCAACATATTGGTTTATTCTTCTTATTTTGACCTTCTAAACACATGCTCAAAATATTTCCCTTTCCTCCTGAGTTACCCTGTACTTCCAGTTTCCTTTGTCCTCCAGCGTTAGGATTGTTTGAAAATTTTATGTTTCCCTCCCAAAAAAAGCGGAATTTTAGATTTTCGTCCGTTCAGCCGTTGCACCTTTTTAACTTCCACAAGGCACAGTTCTTCAGTGTTTTACTGGCCCTCAACCGAGAAGTTGCCAGCAAAGTGGGCGTTCCTATAGTCATCTCACGTTGCTGGTGAGGGATGGGCTAGTTAGGTTCAAAGTTGATTACGGGCTATTAAGCAATATTTGTGTGTATTGTGTGAATTGTTCTTGAAGATAATTTGCTTAAGTTTTACGGTGCTTCCCAGGCACAACACCTCAGGCTATCATTTTTGAGAATTTCTTATTACTGTTTCGTCTCGAATTACCGTGTAAATTTTATTTGACCTGCTGGTCGAATTTAATAAATTATTTATGCCCTGCACTGTAGTCACCTCGTATCATTACTTCATCCCTATGCAACTCTGGAATGCGTTATCGGGGGCCGACCGGTTGCCGAATGTTGATTTTGCGCCAAGTGTATCAATATTGTCTTCTTTTACGAAATTTGTTGTGCAGACAGGAGCTGTTGCGCCTGGAATAATATCACTGAGACAAGACATCAAATTCTTTTAGGGAAGTGGAAGAAAATGTTGTTGCGCCTTTGGCTGGTGCCGATCATATGTACGGTTATGAATGTTATTTGAATAGAGATTGTAATTTACTGTTTGTTTTCGTGTACATAGATTAATTCAGTGCTTTAAAGTTAAATATTTCAGAAGTACAAAAATTAGGTGAAGTACAAAAATACAATAAGGTCCAGATCTTAGATGCGAACGCAGCACCATATTTTCCCGTAGCCCCGAGGAAGAGCTTATTCCAGCCCAAAACCACCTTAGGCTAGTGTAGTCGACTTGTTAGAGCATAACAGCAAATAAAATCACCTTCTACTTTGTTAGCGGGTGGAGTTTTATAAGCAAACAGCTGCATTTTGAACTTAAGACCCAGCCCATTTCTCACTGCAGCCAATCGTATGAACTATTCAAATTTGCTACAGGTAGTAATTAACTTTTCTGTTATATTCTTGCTTCTTATTCTATCGTGGAAGGTTTCATGTAATTTGCAGAGTAGTGTAAAATTTGTCAACTCGCCAATGTTTTAAAAGCAATGGTAATACCATATATATTTAATGGGGAAGATAATGGTACAACGTACTACCATTTGACGACCTGATAGATGGCAAAATATTTGAAATGACGAATTTAGACGAACCCACTTTAAATTGATGAACTTCAGTCGCCCAGTATATTAAACATATACTGGCGATATAATAGTGATCAATGAAAAACGAATGCCACAAATTTCAATTTTGAAAATCCCATAGAGCGACATTAAGTTTCCAATAATAAACAATGTTTCCTATTTGAGTAACGAAAATTACATTTAATGTACCTATATACATGACGCTAAGTGATATTTTAAAGTCACATGTTACACATGTCACGGGCTAAAGCTAGCATCTTGTCGTTTTCGTTCTATTAGCCACAGCCAAGACTGAAATCAGGTTAATTTTGAACAGTTGTCGACTTTCACTATTGTGTCACGTGACTTATCAATCAACCTAACACAATGTTAAAATGTCATAAAATAAAATAAAAATGATTCTGAGCAGGCCTTGATATGTGTTATAGGTTTGGCAGTACTGAAGGTATTGTCAAATTCGAGATTGAAAGGTTGGGTTTTGTTTGTTGTTTGACACAGACTGACGTAAAACTTAACCTGCAAACCTCGAATTTGACATAGACTGACAATACACTTCAGTACTGCCAAACGTATAACACATATCAAGGCCTGCTCAGAATAATTTTTTTTATCTCATGGTACTTATTACAACAATACTTTTTTATATTTATCGACACTCTTCTAAACGCTCGTTTTATTAAACACCGTTCCGCTCGTGGGTAATAAAACTCGTGGTTAAAGTGACTTTTATAAAACGTGTTGCATAATATACTATTTCGACATACAAACTCGGCACACGTTTGCTAAAGCGCAGCTAAATATGAGCAGGTGGATTGCAGCTACACGGTTAAATTATCTTGTTTGAAGCGCTTAGATTTTATGACAACTGCCATCTGCTAAATCATTAAATAAACCGTACTCAGCCCATGTTACTATTTGTAAATAAATCAAGCTTTCTGGAATCTCTACGCATATCAAATTAATTCTGCCTTGAAATGTAAGAGCTATTATTTATAGACGCTAAAATACCAACACGAGTGTCAGAAGCAAACACACACGAACCGGTTGCTTAACCATTGCTATCTTCCTTGTAGTTAATACCAAATTAGATCACTCAGCCGTTCAGCTTAATTTATTGAAATGTGCCTAATGTTCTAATTACATCCTCTCGATTTGTGTTAATGCAATAGATGTGCTTAAGCAATGGAGGACGTTTAAACAAAGAGGCACTTTAGTTATACTTCAATAAGGATTATTACATGTAACTTTTGTACAATTACTATATATAATCGTAATTTTTACTAAATACAATTTATTTTGTTTACTCTAAAAAATTGCGCTTTAATCTAAGTAGGTATTTCTTCCTGAAATTTTGTATAAGGTCATAATTTCTCATTCTGGACAATTTTTCTTTGTAAAATTTTCGCGTATCATCAACAAAAAGGTTAGTTTCCCTGAAAATCGTACGACACTCATCAATAACCAATAAAAAAATTAGTTCACGAGCCGTAACCAAGACCAAAAAAAATCTTGGAAATTTTGTGTATCTAGACCAACCTAACTGTGAGAGTTTGTACCGTTACGATTTTCTTACCAAATCTGCATTCGAGCGTTAATTCATATCCGGACATTATTTTTCGTGCATTCCAACAACGTTCTAATTTGCCCTCGCCCACTCAAAAAAAAATCCGGAATGAATTAATGCTCTTATGAGATTATGCGTAAAAAGAAAATAGTTTTCGATTCACTGTCAAGGTCTTGTTTTTCAAAAACTCAACTTATTCTTAAAATTCTCTTCAAACCAAGCCGGACTTAATCCCACAATCTTAAAATAAAATTCAAAAATGTGTAATCCATCACACCTTTTGTAACATCAATCCTGGGACACACACTGAATAAGTGAATAACATGCAAAATAAAAGCTACAAGCAAAACGTCATGTTGAAGTGTTAAATGCAAAAGATAAAATTGGGGGTAAAAATAAATAATTCAGTATTGTTTATAAGAAGGTTTATTCAACAGTAATATCCCAAGTGCATTAAAATAGCCGATTAAATTTTGACGTTTTCTGTCAGAATGTTCTGCTAAGAAATTTGTCAAGTAAATTTGTCGCTCAACAAGAATCCCGAGTGCGCAGCACGAGGGATTTTGAAGCGGACTATTTCCCACATCTCTTATTATCCAATGAAAAGCCATGCTTTTTCAAAATTCAACCAATCGTGTGTTTTTGTAGTGGCAAAAAATCGAAATTTTCCCTTGGGATTTTGTCAGTTTCTTTTGCACTTGCATCCACGGCAACCACCAAATATGTTGCTTTAATCAAGGTGGTATTTAAGAAACGTCATTTAAACTGTCATTGCGCATCAGTATAAATGTCAAACTAAACCCATATTTGGGACATAGTCCACAAAATGTATTTCGGGCTCACGATTTTGTTCGGCAAATGTTTTACTCACGATTTGTTGTTTTTTTGGCAATGCCCCTCGACAAACTAACTTTGACAAATTCCCTCGCCTTCGGCTCGGGAATTTGATCAAGTTAGTTTGTCTTGTGACATTGCCAAAACAAAATACTTTCGTAAAACATTTTTACCGGCAAAAGTATTTGCCCTTAATACATTATTACTGAAAATTTACGAGATATATTTCTTCAGAGCAAAACATTCTGACAGAAAATCGTCAAAATTTATTCAGGCTAGTTGACATGCACGCGGGATGTTCGGCGTGATTATTTCCTGAATAAATAGATAAAATTCAGTTGGTGAAGCACCTTTAATAATCATGTTAAAATTATGCACAAGCGATTAAATCTTGACATAAATTTAACCGCGGTTACATTTTGACGTTTGAATTTTAGTCATTATTAAACTGACAGAAACCATGGTGATTACGCATTATTATGGGTATGAAGGAAATAATCGGTATTAAATACAAAGTTATCTAATAATTGAGAATTTAAAATAAAATATGGCTGATAAACGGATTTCACGAAAATGTAAAAGAACAGAAGGGGAAAAAGAAGAGGAACAGCCTGAAATGGAAGCAATAACAATTCCTACTAAAGCAGAAATGGAAGAAGAACAGCAAGAGGTAGGTGTGCAAGGAGATCGGGTAAGAGTTCAAGAGGAACAAACGGGAAAACAAGACAGTATGGAGAAGTTTATGGAAATGATGTTGAGAATGGAGAATAATTTGAGTAATAAAATAGAGGAAACTAAGAAGAATGCCGAGGAAAGGAAAACTAGATTGCAAGCTTCAATCCAAAAAAATGTAAAGGAAAATCAGAAAGATTTGCAGGCTTTAATACAGAAAGAAGCAGAAGAAAGGGAAACTAGATTGCAAGCTTCAATCTAAAAAAATGCAGAGGAAAATCAGAAAGATTTGCAGGCTTTAATACAGAAGAATGCAGAAGAAAAGGAAAGCAGATTATAGAAAGCCATTCAAAATACTGCAGAGAAGTTACAAGAGCAAAAAGAAAATGCGGAGAAAATGGCTCAGGAAAATAAAGCTTATACAGGAAAGATGGAAAATTACTTGAACAAGTTAAGAGAAGATTTTATTAAAGTACAAGTAGAAAATAAGCAGGAGCTACAATTACAAATTAACAATATTTATTAGAAATTAGAAAGTTATAAGGATGAAATTAAGAATGAAGAAAAATTGTAAAGCAAAAAGAAATTAAACATTTGAAAGAAACTTTGAACCAAACGGTAGCAGAAAAATTAGACAAGAATAAAAAAGAAGTTGAAGGAAAAGTAGATGGTTTGAAATTAAGAATGGAAGACCGAATAAGAACATTTAATGGGTATGTAGATAAGAAGTTTGATTTGATAGAAATGTGTCAGGACGTTTTCAAATTTTACAAATATGCGACTTTTGGGAGTATTTCTGTTCGAAGATGACGACCCCACTTGTATATAGCTTCCTTGTCATATTTTTACGCTCAATATTTCATCGAATTGTGTGCAGGCAGCTAATGGTTCATAACATTAAGCAGCTGTAAGGCCGCTGTAAAATCTGTAAGGCACTCGTTTTGGTAGCCTCGGGCATAATTATTTTCTTGGCTTATTTAAAATCTTACCGATTTAGCAAGCAGCTTTTTCTAGAAGTTTCTGCAAGCTGGATTGCCGACGGTGCCGTGTCCGCCTCGTAATTGGTTGCAGGTAGGCAGAACGCCTGGCAAACTCTTTCCCCGCGCCTGTTGCATGCTTATTTTCAGGCTGAGCTATTCGCAGCGTAAAAATCAATGTAAGGTAAAGCCTGGAGGAAGTTGTAAGCTTCACAGGTAGGTCAGGGAGCTCGTCGTCGCAATACGGGGAGTCCCGAGGCGGTACATATATCCTGCCCCGTTTGGCTTTCGAGGTTCTGTCAAATGTGGGATACAAAGTCTGAATCCCGTGGCGCCCTATTCTGCAACACCCTATACATATCGTCACGCTTGCCCCTATGGTGTACCGTTTCTAGGACCACGCCCATCTCTCTGAGCGTATCAAGCCGTGGCTATTGGCCTGTTTTCGAGCATACCAGAGCAAGTGTTGGCATTTCCTGGACATGATAAAACAAGTGGCACTTCCGTACCCTTAAGTGTTATTAAAACCATTTAATACCGTAACAAATGAAGGCAGAGGAAAGAAGATTGGAAGCGCAGGGAGCTATCTTAAAGAATGAAAGTAATATAATTTTATTAGAAGATAAAAATTCAATGAAGTTTAGAGATGTAGAAGAGCAGGTAAAATGATACAGAGTGGTTCAACAAATCTAAGTGGGAATCAAGGAATAAGTAACATGGGAATCCAGGAAGACGTGTTACCAAGTTTTGAACAAAGAATGGGAGAATTACCAATGGGTTATTTATCAAAATTAGATGATATTATGAAGACAATCCATAATGAGAATAAGAAACTACAAATAATAAATGTGACTTTAAAGAACAATTCAGATGTGTGGCACAGTATTATAAAGTTGAAGTATAATACACATGAAGAATTTAGAAAATTATTTATTGAACAATACTGGAGTAATACACATTAAGCACAAGTCAGAACTGAACTAACTACAGGAAAATATTTCGAAAGAGGATGTTTCCGAGAAATGTATGTTATTTATAAATTTAATAAAGCACAACACTTAACACCAAAGTTGTCAGAAGAGGAAATTGTACAACATTTATCACGACATCTAGAAATTGAAATTTCCAGAGCTGTAGCGGTACAAAATATTAAGACAATGAATGATTTACTTGAAATAGTAAAAAACTATGACATGGCTATCTATAATAGTAGTGATACCAGCAGAATAAAACATACTAATTTTCAAAATTTTAGTAAAAGACAATTTGAGGAAGCAAAATAAAATAAATTCAATTTTGGCAGAACTAATTACAGTTACAGACCAGCTAAAAGGAATTTTAATACAAATAACTGCAATAGAAATTTTGACAGATGGAGAAGTAACCAAAATGATAGGAACAGCCCGAATAAGAATTACTACAATAATAATTATGACAAGAATTACAATAAAAATAATTATGAAAGAAAACAATACAATGCAATGATTGATGAACGGAATCATATTAAAACAAACCAAGAGGAAGGATAATTTAATTGACAAAGATAAACTCGGACTTGTAAATATATAACTAACAATTTCTAATATTAAAATAGTACTGCAGTTATTAAAATAATTTTGTTAAAGGAAATGTAGATAAAGGGATGGATGTTTTTACAAGAACAATTTGAGCAATTAATAATAACATTAGAATTGAAGGATTATTTAATATTAATAACTATTTATAATAACATTTAGAAAAGCATAATTCTTTGAACTTATTGATTTATTAACGTCATTGTTTATGTAATAGCTTATTTAGTAAAAGAAATATGGCAATGAAACAGTTAAATGTTTTACATACTAATACAATTAAAATTTAAAAAAATATTATTGGAGACAACTAAGAGAGAGTGCTACTACAAATATGAAAGAGATATATTTAAATAAAGAGACAGGAATATGAATATGATGTTAGAATTTTCTATTGACTATTTTAAATGTGAATCTTGCAATGCGAAATGAGTTATAATTCAACAATTAGGTATGAACAAAGATGGGGAGCTAAAATGCATTCTTCTAAAAGGGATAATTAAATAATGGACATAAAAAGGAAGCTGTCTTAAAAAGAAATAAATGATTGTTGCCGTACCGAAATAGAGCCGGAGACAAGGTAAAAAGGAATGATGGTATAATAATCAATAATAATACAATAATAAATTTCAATAAATAATTGTACCAAAAGTAGTCTATTTTTGAATGAAACGAAAAAGGGTAAGAAGGATTTACATTTTAAAAACAAAATAGAAGAAATAAATAACGGAAATATTAATATTATTAATGAGAAAGAAGGTAAAGTGACAAAGTACATTCATAACATTGTAGTCGTTAGGAAGAAAGGTTAAATGGTAAAATGTATACAATTCCTTTTGCATTAAAAGAGCATGAGAAACTTGAAAGAAGAAAAATGTTAAGACATAAAGTAATATGAAGTCCTTTTATGAATAATACTGCAAAGAATTTTTAGTGTTAATGTTCAAGAATTGTGAATATTGTTATTTCTTATGAAAGCTGATTAAAGAAGAGCTTTATTAATGTAAACTAGCAACCAGTGAGACAAATGTCTCATTTATTAAAACAAAAAAGACCGTTTTTCAAATAGAACGTGTATTAAATAAAAACAATAATATTTTTTAAAATAACGTGACTGAAATTCGGTTCCTGACCTGACATGACCATTCCAAACATATAACTTTAATAACTTTTTTCTCTATCTTTTACGGTTTGGCTGCTGAAACAGCGTCTAGGACGGACCAGCGTCCCGGACCGACGGAAATCACGTGATTTCTCGAAAACCGGAAGTGTAACGTGACTAAAATTCGGTTCCTGACCTGACATGACCATTCCAAACATATAACTTTTTTCTCTATATCTTACGGTTTGGCTGTTAAAACAGCGTCCCGGACGGACCAGCGTCCCGGACGGACGGAAATCACGTGATTTCTCGAAAACCGGAAGTGTCACGTGACTGAAATTCGGTTCCTGACCTAACATGACCATTCCAAACATATAACTTTCATAACTTTTTTCTCTATCTCTTACGGTTTGGCTGCTGAAACAGCGTCCCGGACGGACCAGCGTCCCGGACGGACGGAAATCACGTGATTTCTCGAAAACCGGAAGTGTCACGTGACTAAAATTCGGTTCCTGACCTGACATGACCATTCCAAACATATAACTTTCATAACTTTTTTCTCTATATCTTACGGTTTGGCTGCTAAAACAGCGTCCCGGACGGACCAGCGTCCCGGACGGACGGAAATCACGTGATTTCTCGAAAACCGGAAGTGTCACGTGACTGAAATTCGGTTCCTGACCTAACATGACCATTCCAAACATATAACTTTCATAACTTTTTTCTCTATATCTTATGGTTTGGCTGCTAAAACAGCGTCCCGGACGGACCAGCGTCCCGGACGGACGGAAATCACGTGATTTCTCGAAAACCGGAAGTGTCACGTGACTGAAATTCGGTTCCTGACCTGACATGACCATTCCAAACATATAACTTTCATAACTTTTTTCTCTATATCTTACGGTTTGGCTGCTAAAACAGCGTCCCGGACGGACCAGCGTCCCGGACGGACGGAAATCACGTGATTTCTCGAAAACCGGAAGTGTCACGTGACTGAAATTCGGTTCCTGACCTAACATGACCATTCCAAACATATAACTTTTATAACTTTTTTCTCTATATCTTACGGTTTGGCTGCTGAAACAGCGTCCAGGACGGACCAGCGTCCCGGACGGACGGAAATCACGTGATTTCTCGAAAACCGGAAGTGTCACGTGACTAAAATTCGGTTCCTGACCTGACATGACCATTCCAAACATATAACTTTCATAACTTTTTTCTCTATATCTTACGGTTTGGCTGCTAAAACAGCGTCCCGGACGGACCAGCGTCCCGGACGGACGGAAATCACGTGATTTCTCGAAAACCGGAAGTGTCACGTGACTGAAATTCGGTTCCTGACCTAACATGACCATTCCAAACATATAACTTTCATAACTTTTTTCTCTATCTCTTACGGTTTGGCTGCTGAAACAGCGTCCCGGACGGACCAGCGTCCCGGACGGACGGAAATCACGTGATTTCTCGAAAACCGGAAGTGTCACGTGACTAAAATTCGGTTCCTGACCTGACATGACCATTCCAAACATATAACTTTCATAACTTTTTTCTCTATATCTTACGGTTTGGCTGCTAAAACAGCGTCCCGGACGGACCAGCGTCCCGGACGGACGGAAATCACGTGATTTCTCGAAAACCGGAAGTGTCACGTGACTGAAATTCGGTTCCTGACCTAACATGACCATTCCAAACATATAACTTTCATAACTTTTTTCTCTATATCTTATGGTTTGGCTGCTAAAACAGCGTCCCGGACGGACCAGCGTCCCGGACGGACGGAAATCACGTGATTTCTCGAAAACCGGAAGTGTCACGTGACTGAAATTCGGTTCCTGACCTGACATGACCATTCCAAACATATAACTTTCATAACTTTTTTCTCTATATCTTACGGTTTGGCTGCTAAAACAGCGTCCCGGACGGACCAGCGTCCCGGACGGACGGAAATCACGTGATTTCTCGAAAACCGGAAGTGTCACGTGACTAAAATTCGGTTCCTGACCTGACATGACCATTCCAAACATATAACTTTCATAACTTTTTTCTCTATATCTTACGGTTTGGCTGCTAAAACAGCGTCCCGGACGGACCAGCGTCCCGGACGGACGGAAATCACGTGATTTCTCGAAAACCGGAAGTGTCACGTGACTGAAATTCGGTTCCTGACCTAACATGACCATTCCAAACATATAACTTTCATAACTTTTTTCTCTATCTCTTACGGTTTGGCTGCTGAAACAGCGTCCCGGACGGACCAGCGTCCCGGACGGACGGAAATCACATGATTTCTCGAAAACCGGAAGTGTCACGTGACTGAAATTCGTTTCCTGACCTGACATGACCATTCCAAACATATAACTTTCATAACTTTTTTCTCTATATCTTACGGTTTGGCTGCTAAAACAGCATCCCGGACGGACCAGCGTCCCGGACGGACGGAAATCACGTGATTTCTCGAAAACCGGAAGTGTCACGTGACTGAAATTCGGTTCCTGACCTGAAATGACCATCCCAAACATATAACTTTCATAACTTTTTTCTCTATCTTTTACGGTTTGGCTGCTGAAACAGCGTCCAGGACGGACCAGCGTCCCAGACAGACAAGTCTATTAGATAAAGGATAAATTATAAAATAATCTTTTTATTATTATAAAATTAAGGAAAAAAATTAAAGAATTGTTATTTTGAAAAGATGAGTTAGTCAATAAAAACATTATTTCATATTTTTCTTTAATTTTTATGGGGTATATGAAGTGAATGCACATTTTGAATAATAATAGTACATTGAGTTTATTTTGAGTAATATAAAATAGGGATTTTACTGTGGTGTTAATGAACTATTTGTGAAAATTCGTAATACTTAGATTATAAAATTTATAAACAACTTATTAATAAAATACAGTAATTTGATTTGGTTTAACATTTTACTTTATTAAATGGAAACTTTTAGCTGTGAGTTGATGAATTAATTTTGAATATGAGAAGATACAAAGAGTTATTTGGTTTTACTTAGAAGATATAATTTATTAATAATTTTGGAATAAGAGGTTAAGTACAAAGAAATAGGATACCAACTGAGAGGTTAAGCTAATATCTAAAAAATCATTAATGGTAGTAGAATAAATTAGGGTTTAATTTTAACATCTACAATGTAACAGATAGAAAATTTGGAAACATATAATGTAACAACGAAAAATTTGAAATAAAATGGATATAAAATTTTGTAATTGTGTAAATACGTAATAAAACCTATTAGAATACTGAAAAATTTTAATAAAACGTAAAGGGGTATGTTAATTAGATAAATAGTCCAAGACAAGATTTTGAAATATGAAATATAATTTAAACTAGGATTGAAGTAGGGAGAACCAATTGAGTGTGTAGCAGAGGTCCAATACATTGCAGAGAAGGTGCCATTGTAGGATCTACGACGGGCGCTAGTCCGAGGCCGTACAGTTTTGGTCCATTGCAGAGAGAAAGAGCTGTACACAGGATCACAGGTGGAGGCTACAACTTGTCAATTAGAGTTGGATACATTGTTAGATAGTGGAGAGACAATACACCTCGCCGTGCTGGAGATGCTGTTTGTTGTTGAAAATGGGAACCATCTATAGGGCTGCAAAAGGTATGGCATTTTGTTGGAGTATGAAAGTGTCAGTACAGAGTAGGTGGTTACGTTGATGGTATCTGTATAAATAAAAAGTGATTAATTAATATTAAGAAAGAGACATTATAAAAAATAAAGTACTTACCCAGATTGTAGAGATTGATGCTGTTGGAATGTGAGAGTGTCATATTGGCTTGATTGTCAGTTCGACGTTTAATTAGAAAAACGTAATGGCAGAAGTATTTTAAATATGCAAATTTAAATCTAAGTATCAGACAAGTAAAAACATACTGAAGAGTTGAAGTGTTATACCAGATCTAGTAAATAATATTAACAAGATTGGTAAATTAAAAAAGCCATAGTTTTATTAACTTTGAGTAGTGTAAATTTTTAATAAGATTCTAATAACAAATATATAAGTATAGTACATACACTACAATATATACCGAGACATTTTTGTAACTCTGAACATAACCCATACTAGGTCTCTATGTTTAGTTAAAAAAAAATGCAGGTCAATGCATGCATGTAATCAAGTAACCAATGTTACGTCAAAATAGCTACTTGACAATTTAAAAAAAATGTGTCAAGTTGTTTGAATTATTATTGTGTGAAAATAAATTTAAAAAACGTATTAAACTGAAGAAAGAACATGAAGGTAGCCATTTCGAATATTTATTACAGTAATTTATCGCTCCTTGCCTGTTCCTGTTACCTGATTATTAAATTTCCCAAATATCACTTTCTTTTCTTGAATCATCTTGAATAACATTTCTAGTCGACATTTCGACCATTTTTGACAAGTTTTTGGTATAAATGATTTCATAGCAATGCAATGCTTTTTTAAACTGAACATAAAGAATATGTTCAAAGTTATAAAAATCCTGGAATATATAGGGTGGGTAACTTAAATATAAAATGTTGGCTATTTTTGCCTTAACGCAGAAATAGATAAAGGTAATAATTAGAACATAGCAGATACAGGATGAATATTGTAAAATGGATAGAAATATGTAGCGATCGACGCGCCAGAAGCGACCTAACAGCTCTGTCGGCGTGGTCAGGCAGTTAAAGCGGCGGAGCAGTAATATTAGTCGTCAGCGCAAGAGCGAGCCTGGACGCCCAAGTTCGAATCCAGAAACTGTTTTTTTTTATTTGTAAATATAAATAATAATGTCGTTAATATGGAAAATTATATCGTGTATTCCAAAAAAAAAACTCATTCGCAGCATGCCATAATCAAATTGAAGTTTGACATAACTTGATCTACTTCCATTGAAGCAAATGAACTACCATAAATCAGAGAACTAAATTACATCTTAACCTTGAACTATTTTCCTAAAAGTATACAAAACACTTAACAAAAACAATTTTTATTGACCGTTATGATTATAACACTCGTTGTTATTGTGTATATGCCATCTTATTTTCCTTTTTGTTTAATACAATTAAACTTGTAAATGTTTGTCACAATGACAGATGTTTTCATAAACAAAATGTAATCTGACATTCACCTATAACCTATAGATTTCGGTTAAGACTTGAATAGATTTTTTATCTTTCATTTCCAAGGCCTGCTCTAAATAAGTTTTTTTGGAACACACGATACTTTGTTCCATAAAAATCGCCCCACATTTGGCGGTATTGTATTCTTGAAAGTTTGGTTTGGTAATGTTATTGATCATCCTGGTTTTGCATAGTTATGGATTTTTGTTAATATCGACAAACGAACACTTGCCATCGCACACATCGGAAGAAAACTTCCGTAAAATACTTTTTAGATAGAACGAAGTTATCTATCCTGTTGATATTAACATAAATATGTTTGAGTTTGGCTCTACTGAAACAATTGCATATACTTCCTTACTTGATACTATTGGTTTTATACAACTGATTAGAGAACCGACCAGAATCACTGCCGTCGTTTTTCTCTTAGATAAAATACTTATTACTAATCCTGATTTGGTAGAAGCCCCTGGTACTAATCAATTCCATGCGTTCTCTGATCACGAAGTAGTTTATTGCAATATCAATGCAACTATGGAAAAGCTGCAACCAGAATTGTACACTTTTCGTGGCGGTATCAAATATATGACATTTTTAATATTTTTGCACCGTTCAAAACTGCTACTTTTTGAAAACCAAAAGCTCTGTGACCTACAGATACCATTAGATTGATTCGTTCACTAAATGTCATTTTTTGGCAGTGGTCTGTTATGATATGTTTCATCGGACTTTTTCCACTGTCTGGGGTATATATCCCCCGGGGTTTGAACCCGGGACTGATGATCGCTGTGATTACTAGTCTGCCACTCTTATATATATATCTTACCGCTGTATGCGGAATAGACTATTTTTGAGAGCCTCTCCCATACGCGGAGATACATACACTACGATTCTAATTTAATTTAATTTAATTTAATTTAATTTAATTTAATTTAATTTAATTTAATTCGCACTCAGCCAACGGCCGTTAGCCCAATTATAGGCGTCGCTGTGCATTTATGGGGACTTCCAACCCCACTAACGACTGCCATGATGTTTTATGACCGCCGGGACCAACTTATTTCCGTGATAGCCGTACCACGAGGCGCCGAGAGATGCAGCCGTGGAACTCCCATCCAAGTTCTGACCAGAAACAGCGTTGCTTAACTCTGCTGATCGAACGTGGACGCTAGTTCAAGCTACACCACTCGGGACCACTCACCACAATAGCGTGAAACGTGGCGTCGCAAGAGCGAGATAATCACAGAAATGCTGCAAGCTAATGGCTACCCAAAAAGAACTCTAAACCAAACGCTAAAAGAGATGGACAGAAATACAACACCGGCAGGGGATGAGAAAACCAAGCCAACAACCATGGACGTAATATTATATATCCAAGGAGTTTCCAACAAACTGAGAAGAATCGGAAACAGATTCAATATAAGAACTGCCTTCAAGTCCCCAACAACTCTAAGAGGCATGATGACGCACACCAAGCCTCAGAACAAAGAACTGTATCTAAAGCGTATTGTGCGAGTGTGGAAGACAATACACAGAAGAAACACAACGACCCCTACGAGTGAGCTTATCGGAACACCGCAAAAATGTTAGAAAGGGCGAAACCATCAAATCCAAGATCTCAGAACACGTCTGGAACGAACACCACCACATACAATGGGATAACGCATCAATTGTAGCTAAAAAGGAAAACCGATTCTGTAGGAAGCTGAAAAAAGCTACATACATAGCGCTAGCAGTAGAACCAATTAGCCAGGCTAGCGCAGAACTAAAGCCCATTTGGATGCCACTACTACGCAGAGAATTACAAAAATAATCTACTGCGCATACAGCGGTAAGATATATATGTTTACAACTAAAATATATAACCGCGCTGGTGGCCTAGTGGTAAGAGTGGCAGACTAGTAATCACAGCGATCAGCGGTCCCGAGTTCAAACCCCGGGGGAGGCACGAGTTTACGTAGAAAAACGTACAACATCAATCCTTCTCAGGACTAACCAGGAACACCTGAAGACGGGAGTAGATCAAAACTCCCGAAACGTTGTGTGATATACATCCTAGACATTGGAAAAAGTCCGATAAAACAGAAATCGTTAAATTGATGACTTGAGCATTTTAACGCGCACGAACGGCTTACGCATACACACGTTCGTGCGAGTAAAAATGCTCAAGTCAGTACCGAGCTTAAGAGACGCTGCCTATAAGCGCTTTAAAAAACCTAAACGACAAGAGCATTGGACTCACAATAAATTTTTGAGAGATATAATGTTATCAGTTAGAAATTTAAAAAAGCTTACTTAAATTATTTTTCGCAAGAAAATTCAAAAATGTTTTTAAGATCTATACTAAAAAATCACAGAATACCCCCCCTCCCCCCCCATACACATTTTGACAATAGTAATAATAATTTTCATAATTCAATTCAAGGAATTGATAATCCAGATACTGAAGTTTTTAGACTCTACCAAAATATAAAGCTCAACGTTACTAAATGTAATTTATCTGCAATTGATGATGTTGCAGTTTTAAAGTGTTTAAATGGTAATAACTCTAAAGCTACTGGTTGCGACGGTATTATTATACTGATTTTACACTTGTGTTGTCCCTTTCTATTACTATGTATTATATTGCAGTGGTTTAATGCTTAAAGTAGTTCTGGTTGCCTAGGTAACATAAACTGATCATTCAAAACGAGCACAGAATTAAAGATTTGAGTTACTGCAATGAATCCAGTCATTTTACAGTAATAAATCTACTATATATGAGCAGCAGTAAATGAAATTTGAGAAAGAAAGGTTGGCATTAAATTGACAGAATTCGAAAGGATTACGTTTATGGTTTTAATCATAATAAATAATTGGAATGGCAAATGCAGACTGAATTATGTAGCTGAAAGGTTTTAGTTGTGTGAAGTCAATACGACGATATTAATTTTAATATCATACAGAAATGGTTTGCGACGTACAGAAATTATGAGCATGTTGTGGTAAATAAAGGACAATTTTTAGCATTTAACAAAAGACAATTTAGAATTTAAAAAAGAACAGGGCATTAAAACTTTAGTCTGTAAGTAAAAATTGTACATCAAAACTTAATTCCATAAAACAAATGTTTTAATAGTTGCTAGGTAATGAGATTGTTAATTGTTAGAAAAAAAATCAACAACCCTTAATTTAGTTCGCTGGGGTTAATTGGGCTCCAAGAAATTAACAGTTTTTATCAACAACAAGTTATAATTTGTTACCCAAAGAGTGTTTTAATTGTTCTCCAAGTCGTTGTGCATATGTGGGTGTATAATTTGTCCAGATAGTGTATCCCGGTGAAAAGGGAAATCCATCCGCAAAAATTGCCAGAGTGCGTTCCACTTCGGAGGCATTTTACGAGAAGGTACCACATCGGCCAGCCAGAAACCCAGGTGCAGCCTTTAAAGCAATCTCTCAGGATAGCCAGGGTGCAGAAATTAGCAGCAGGAAGCCATCACCAAGCCGACAATTGAGGTGTCGTCACCTGAAACCGTTACCCGATGATGAAGCCTCCAATTGCCAGGTATTTACCACAGCTTCCAATTGCTGCAGGCCTTTGAAATCAAAGGCTTCATCAAGAGCAGGCTTTTTTGTAGTCGTACGTGCAGATTCCAGTCTCAAGCCCGTTCCAGAATTTCGTAATTTGCTTAGCGTCCTTTGAAAATGCAGTTTGGAGCATTAGAGCGAAAATCAAACAAATGAAAACCACGGCGTCCTTTGGCGTTCTAAAACAAAACAAATTTGCCGAAAATGACGTAACAGTGATTTGAATAATTTACTTGTAGTTTTGCGGTTTTGGTCTGTTTTGAATTCAATTTGCGATGTTTTTTGTAAGAGCAAGCCATTTTGAGGTAGGTTTAAATTGTAGGTTATAAATCTGTTTATCATACAGTCCTGCATCCGTCATGCCTGTTAATAATTATAGAAAGTGGCAATTGTGCTACAGATTTGGTGAACCTAACCTGAGATTAAGAGTCATTTCATGCTACACCGGAGCTTAACCACATTTAATTTTCAAATAAATAGAATACAAAGGGGCAATAAACCATTCTTTTCTGCAAGTCAAAATAATTACAATATTTTTAATTAGACCCGAACTCATTCTAAGTATTATGCTCAATGCGTGCACAACGCTAGTTAAAGCGCTCTTCAAATCCAAAATTTATAAAATGAGCTATGTTGGTAAAGTGTGTGGTATCAGCGACGGACACTACTTGCTTTGTAAAAACTCTAACAAAAATGTTTACATGGAGAACGTGTAACGGTCAGAGTGCGTCGTTATAACTTTGCATATTTTTGAACACGGTCTATTTAATTTCGGGGCCTGTGGCTCATAATTTGAATTTTGCGCCCCCCCCCCCCCCGGGCGTGTTAGCGTAGTTTGAAAGAATTTGTCCTTGTTGATATTAGCGGTTTACGTAGCTTTGGTAGTTTCCTGACAACGTTACTTCTCACGCCAATTTCTAGTGGATCCTGGTTGTGCACTGGTAACCCATTTACACGTGGCCCAAATTAATTTGGACCGCAGGTTTGGTGCTCCATTCAATCACCTTTGCTGAATTGAAGAGGTTTTGCAGTTCCACATGAGGCCAATCACCTTGTGATCCTGGAGGGACTCAACAAAAGGAAATCTGAGTAACACGTTTTGTTTTTCTAGCGTTAAAACCAATTGAGTACTATGGACAGTGATCCGGTGTCTTTAGTACCTCATTTGTTTTGCTGCAGTTCCTGCCTGGATTCCTTCAGGATCAAGCGAGTTTTACTTTGGCCGTCATTCATATCACCTAACGAACCCCATGGCTCCCCTCATCGCCCATTGGTACTAGTAAATTTAAGCATTTAATGATTTTCATCTTTGGAGCCTAATTTAGTCTCAATTACATTTTTAAATTGTTGGTAGTATATAATGTAGTTTATATTTGTACTTTTTTAAACTGTATTATATGTTAACTTATTCGCAAGTCGAGTTTATGTGTTTCCAGGTGCATGTTACTTTTTATCTATATTTATCAAATAATCACATTTACATTGCACTGGCCTGTATGCTATTGATATGTGATTATTATACTGTGATACTAGTTCATTATCTTATTCATTGTTACTACTACCTGGATTTTTTAGCTTTCTTTCAGAATATTGTGCTACTTGGAGTTTACGAATTCCCGGTGATAGCTGGATACACTCATCGTAATTAAAAGATTCGCCGTCCCCCGTTTTTGGCTTTTTAATTAACCTTTAACAATTATATTTTTGAGAGATTTCGCGGACAATTCAAAACAGGTATCAAAAGTTCCGAAAAACTAAGCGAATTTAGTGAAACGATAAGAATACTTGGATCTATGAGATGTGCCCTCGTGTGTGCGATAAAATTCAGCAAGGTAAAAAAAACAACTTTTTATCAAAAATCCTCGAGGTTGTACGACATGGAGCTATATTCAAACAGAAATGCAAAGAGAGGAACTGCTAAATTCAAAAAATATTGAAATAAAGGGAAGACTTAACCAGTTAGAACAACGTTACAAAATAAACAATGTAAAAATAGTGGGTACCCCAGAATTAAATTATGAAAATCCACTCAACGTGGTCATTACATTTTTGAGGCAATATCTGTATGTCAGCGATTGACGGCGCCAACTAAGAACGATAAACAACGTAAACCTATTACACATACTACTTTTTTGCACTTCCGGGACTAAAGTTGCAACTTTAGTCCCCGTAAACAGGGACTAAAGTAGCTCATTTAATCCCTAGGGACTAAAGTAAAAATGATACCGTAACTATGGTAAATTTATGTACACACGAGGTTAGTAGGTGAATCAAAACTTAACTTGCAAATCTCGAGTTTGACATATACTGACAATACACTTCAGTACTGCCAACTAATTCAGGCTATCCAGGACCTGCTGCAATTCAGTTTTTAATAAATTGTAATTGTCAGTTTCCAAATTGACAGATTCCAAATTTTGGAAAATAAGTAGGAGTATTCTAAATATTGTAAAAATTTCAATTATTTTGTATGAGTATATTTATTTCTCTAATTTTTATTCAAAGACGTCATTCATTTTAATGTTTTATAAACATGCACTGCCATCACCAACTTCACGTTGTAGGCAACATAAAAATGAGATTTCCCCTAATCCCACCAGACTGTTATTCACCCAACATTCTTGAAATGGATTTTGTGTTAGATTATTCCTTATACACTGCTTCTATGGGAAAAATGGAGGTTGTTGGCAGTCTATGTTTATATAGCCAAAGATTTTAACAGGGACTTCCCCTTTCCTCTGGTCATTTCGATACGCACACTGCACTCCAACGGCAGAAAGTGAAAGTATATATCTCAGTTGTAGATAAAAAATTTATTAATAAATTTAATAAAATAGTAAATTTTACAAAAAAAATTCAAAAACTTCTTCATACATTACAAATTATTACTAAATATAACCAAATATGCAAAATTCCTAAAATATGCTCAAAAACTTATAAATATGCAAAATATGCAAAATGAAACTTGGCTTAAACGATTTATTTTCACATAATTAGTATACATATGCAAAAAGTTTTGCCGGCATATCAATTATACAAAATATGCATTTGCCATATAATATCAGCTTTAATTATCACACATGTATTGTACAAAATTTTATCTACGACTGCCTAAAATTGAGAAAAGTGCATTAAGAGAAATGTCAGATCTGTCATTTTCAAAAATATTTTAGTAGACAAATGTCATTATGTCACTCATTTGACACTATTTCAGTTATGTAATAAAGCTCATTACACCACTCAGTTATGTAATGGTTTCATTACGCAACTGAGTTGTGTAATGACTTCATTACGTAACCGTATTACTTCATTAGCTAACAGATATAGTGTCAAATGAATGACATAATGACATTTGCCTACTAAAATATTTTTGAAAATGACAGTTCTGACATTTCACTTAATGCACTTTTCTCAATTTTAGGCAGTCGTATATAAAATGTTGTACCATACATGTGTGATAATGCATCATTAATATACTTGTGTGCTTACACACACGTATATTAATGATCCTGTTATCCCACTTGTATAGTAAATAACTATTATATTTAGAGATTATACTATTCATTGTATTTTTGTAAACTCGACTTACAATTCGCCCTCCACCCCTCTCCAAGGAGGCATCGGGGCACCGCCCCTTTCCAAGGGGCCCTCGGGGCTCCGTCCCTCTCCAAGGAGGCCCTCGGGGCTCCGCCCCTCTCCAAGGAGGCATCGGGGCACCGCCCCTTTCCAAGGGGGCCCTCGGGGCTCCGCCCCTTTCCAAGGGAGCCCTCGGGGTTCCACCCCTCTTCAAGGGGGCCCTCGTGGCTCCGCTCCTCTCCAAGGAGGCATCGAGACACCGCCCCTTTCCAAGGGGGCCCTCTGGGCTCCGCTCTTCTCCAAAGAGGCCGCGGGGCTCCGCCCCACTCCAAGGGGGCCCTCGGAGCTCCGCCCCTCTCCAAGGGGGCTTTCAGGGCTCCATCCCTCTCCAATGCAAACGCAAATGCCACCACTACCGTAACCCGCATTCGCTAAATCCGGACATCGCGTCTGCAATTGTGACGGACACACACGTCTGGATCGGTCTCCTTTATTATATAGAGGATAAAAGTCATTAGGATGATAATATAAAACAGTATGAAATAAAACATTCTACGATACACGGCCGTAATAGTATATTACATACCGAGGTGGGAAGTGTTTCATTACTGTCGAGATATTAGGTAGTTTACCGAGACGCGTAGCGTCGAGGTTAACTTTATCTCGAGACAGGGATGAAACTTTCCACCGTGGTATGTATACTATTTTATTTGCAATCATCTAATTTTAAAAATAACTACAATTGAATTCTGAATAATAGATATCTTGATGTAGCTAATATTTTTGTTACCATGAAAACAACCCACTCAATGTTTTGTTACCATGGAAACACCCCACTCTTCAGGTATGTAATATTTTTCGGGGTATGTAATAATTTCCTGGCTAGTTTCAAGTAATCATCTAGTTCCCAGCTGTTGTCATGTTATGAAATTGACACATTACAATGTGATTGCGAATAAAATATTATTAAAACACTCGTTTAGAAATTCCAGACTCGGCTCGTTCCTCGCCTAGTCCGTAAACATCTAAACTCGTTCTTTAATAAGTCATTTTTCGGCCTTGTAACGTAAATTACTATTACTACTTTACTGAGTTGACAGCGTAAATCACTAAACTTTTATACGTATCCTACGCACCTGTTAGCTTTTGTCGACCTTTAAAGCGCCTCTAATGTTTGGAAGCGCAATTAAACCAACGAACGGCAATTATGAAAATTTACAAAGAATACACAATTGCCCTAGTTTTTGTTGGAAAGTAAAAGCACCCCGGTGAGGGAAACGTAACTTTCGGCGCATCGGGAATGACCGGGAAATATGAGTTTTGAAGTCATGAGCACAATAAGTTAATTTCTTCTCTCTATAAACAAGAAGTGCATTAAGATTACTTTTTCTTTGTTATAATTGTTTGTGTGATTTTCTTTAAGGGTTAAATGGTAGATCAATTTACTTTTTTCATTGTAAACTGACCTTCGCCCTTAAAATGTATTTTATTATTATTATTATTATTAGTATTGATAGCAGAAAGGCAGCTTTAAGCTGATATATCCTCATATAATATTTACATGATATTGCATTATCTTGAATAATGTTTGTTAGTAGGTAGTTGTGTTATTGTATTATATCATACTAGCAGTCCAGTGAGACAAATTATAATTAAGATAATAATTAGTGTTAGAGACTGAAATTCGGTTCCTGACCTGACATGACCATTCCAAACATATAACTTTAATAACTTTTTTCTCTATCTCTTACGGTTTGGCTGCTGAAACAGCGTCCCGGACGGACACGTCTATTAGATAAAGGATTGGTGTTAGTAGTATTGTTTGCAAAATGATTATCCAGTCTATCTTTAAATAGATTTATGGATGTGGCATCAGTTACTTCTTCATGTAATTTGTGCCAGTTACTCACTACGCGCTTACATAGGAAGTTATGTCAGGGATTAAGTCCTGCTCTGGTTCTCGATAGGTGCATCTTGTGTCCACATAAAATGTTTCTTGATTGGAGTTTAAACATGTATTTTAGTTTTCGGCAGTTGTAATAATTGTTTAATATTTTGAAAGTTTCAATCAAATCGCCACTTTGCCGACGTTGTTGCAGCGTTGAAAGTTTGAGCAGCTCAACACGATGTAGATACTCGAGTCTTCTGAATCCTTATGGTAGTAGCCCGACGTTGGGCGTTCTTTATCAATGTAATATCCTTCTGGAAGTAAGGATTCCATATCTGAAAGCCGTATTCCAACAAGGGCCTAATGTATGTTTAGTAAATATTTACAAATGTGTCTGGGTTAAGATATTGGTATGCTCTCCTTATCATGTAGATTACCGAGATGGTAGTTTTTGACCATTTCGGTTATATGGGAATCCCACTGGCAGTAGTAATAGGAACGCCATCAGTGTAGTAGGCAAAATAGTGCATTTGCTGGCATTTAAGTTAATCGACCAGTTTCTGGTCCACTCTTGTATTCTGTTTAGGGCTTGTTGGAGTTGCCTTGAGCTGGTTAATGGGTTAGCAAAATATTAGACATCATCAGTGAAGAATATTACATTAGATTTTATGGCCATCTTTAAGTCGAGCATGAAGAGCGTGAATAGGGTGGGGGAGAGGACCGATCCCTGGGGTACTCCACTCCTTACTAATTTTGACTGCAACTTTGACTTGCCTGATCTTACACAGAATTTCCTATTTGTTAGAAAGTCTTCAATCCATTTCAACAGCTTGCCACAAATTCAAGATAATCTAATTTGGCTATAAGACGTTTTAAAAACTCTGTGGGAGGCAAAATCCAAGTATATTACATCGAGAGGCACCAGAGAATCATGTGCTGTTGTCCACTTGTCTAGGCAATAGAATGTGACACACTGTTGACCTGCACGAAATTAATCCCTGCAAATAAAATGCCTCAGCTGGTTAACAATAATAGGCTCCATGCATTTACAGAGGATACGTGTCAGAGAGATCAGAAGATAGTTAGCTGGACCCAACTTATCCCCTCTTTTATAAATTGGAACCACCACACTTTCTTTCCACTGGTGAGGTAATTTTTCTTCTTGAAAGCTTTGGTTCACGATATTTTTGTCAGTGGGTGGCTAAGCATTGGTGAATTATTTTTTGGAATAATTGATGGGATTTCGTCGGGGCCCGCTGCCGAATGTACCTTCAAGTTTTGTAAGGTTTCTCTTATTGCATCTTCCTCGATGATTGCATTTTCAACTCGTTGGGTTGTGTTGAGGATGGTGCAGTTATTGAACTCTGGCTCTTGGACAAATGTTCTCTCAAAATGATCACCGGATATACTGGCAATTTTTGTTTGGTTGGTCGTTAATGTTTCCTCTGAATCTCTTAGCCCGAGCAGGTTGTATATAGAGGAGGCAATGGTTTGCCTGACATAGGCATAAAAAGCTTTGTCGCCACTAACAACAATGTTTAATTTAAATCGTACTCATGCCCTTCTAATTTGATATATGCAGTCATTCCGTAATCTTGTGTAATCTTTGGAGGTTATAATATTGGTATTATTTCTATAACTGTTCCAGACTTTCTTTTTACTTTTTCTGTAAATTATTTTGTCCAATTTCTCTCGTTATCCATGATTTGTTTGTGGATCTTTTGTTTGGTCTCATTGTTAGGGTGTTCCTCTTCATTACTTCTTCCAGAGTTTCTCTAATCTTGGTCCACAGGTTGTCGATGCAGGCTGCCTGTTCTTCATTATAGTGTATGTATTTCTATTCTCTTTCTTCTCCCCTTTCTCTTTTTCGGTGTAAACTGGACTGCGCCCGTTAAAATTTATTTTGTATGTATTCCTATTCTGTATCTATAGCTAAAATAGAGACAATTTATTATTGTATTTATTATAGTATCGGGTATTTTCATATCATCAATCTGGGTTTCATATAAATCACAGTTGCATCTCTGCCTTGTTAAAAGTGACTGTTGATGTCTTTTCGTATTGATAATATAGAGCCAAATTTTATTCAAAATTATCTGTTGGACAGACAGCAGTGCGTGGTGTTAGCAAATGATATATTTGAGCTTGAAATTCTCAAACATGGAGTTTCTCAGAGAACAGTTTTGGGCCCATTATTCTACCTAATTTATTCTTCCGGTCTGTGTGACATTCTAAAACACTATGTATATCATCAGTATGCTGACGATACACAGCTATATTATTTGTTTTATCGGTTGCAGGATATTAATCCCTTGTTTACATATACAAAAGTAGGCTGGTAACTAAATCATAACTGATCTGTACGGTAATAGTCCATTACCGTACATGGCAACCATAACCATACAGCAACCGATAAACTATTGAACAAATCACGGATGTTATGAATCATAACAGCCTCAGATGTTTTAAAATCCTCGCTCTGCGAGCTCGGATTTCAATACATCTGCGGCAGTTATGATACTCATAACATTCCTAGATATGTTAATAGCTATAAACCTGATTTTGATGTTGCTTGTAACCGTATGACTTCATTAGCTAACAGATATAGTGTCAAATGAATGACGTAATGAAATTTGGCTACTAAAATATTTTTGAAAATGACAGATCTGACATTTCTCTTAATGCACTTTTCTCAATTTTGGACAGTTGTAGATAAAATTTTGTACAATACATGTCTAATAATGCATCGTTAATATACTTGTGTGCTTACATAACTCGTGCTACGCACTCGTTTGTAACTTACACACACGTATATTAATGATGCTGTTATCCCACTTGTATAGTAAATAACTATTATAGTACAACTCTTTGGTGATAACACCTTGTACACATCCTTGTATTGATAATAATGCATCTAGCAAAAGATTTCAAATTATCTAAAACTCTTGTGTGCCACTTATCCATGGCATTAGACGTCGTGAATATATCTCACAAAAAAACGAAAGACACCAATTGTCTCAGAATAGAAAAATAGCGTCTATTAAATTCTTTTGTATTTTATCAAAAAATAAATATGAATAAATCTCCTTACTGCTGCAATAGAATAACATTTCGTACATACATTCACAATTTGAATTTCAGACAGATGTCTTATAGATCTTCCATCGCATCGGTCTCAATTTTATAATCGTTATTTCATCTATAATATTACTAAACTTTATAATAATATTCCTTCTAGTTTGAAAGGTTGTGCTCCTACATACCGGGTGCTGAGTTGCGCGACTCACCATAGTAATTTGCATAGTAAATTCTTTATATTCAATTATTATTTGCTCCCCTAATTATTTTAGAGCTAAAGTGTAAATAAATTTTTTGTAGAAAAAAAATACTGCATCCATTCATACTGTTGCTAACAATTTTTCATTTTCCGGAACCGAAGGAATGCAAAAAATTAAACTAGCATTTTTACAAAAATCAGTGATGCCATGGAATTACCTAAACAAGTCAATGCCAACGCAAGTGGGAGCGGGTAACACCAGCTATAAACAAAGCCTGTGCACTTAGATCGGGAACTGTCAAGATGGCGGCCATAGAAGGTTGATCAGGCTTCCACTAGAGTTCCTAAATATTATATAGGAACTCTAGCTTCCACTAATGTGCGCTTGCGTCAGTTCGCGGTGATTTCAAATTTAAATTTTAAGTTTTCTAAGCTCTGTTCCTGAGATTTGAAGTTTGTAAACTACTTAGAGACCATTATTCTTTAGTATAAAGCCATTATTTATTAGTTGGTGGATGGTTTAGTAATTAGCAGTAGCTAACGGTGTTTTTGGTTTTAGTGTTAAAGTGATCGTAGGTTAGAGTGAAATGTTTAGTTTTAAGTGAAGTTGTGAACAAAAACAATGCCTTTTAAGTGTTGTGTACATCTCTGTAAAGATGAAGGTCCAAAATTTGTGTTTCCCAAGAAGGATATAGTCAAAAATAAATGGGCACTTGGAAGAATGGATATTGTGGATAAAAACATTAACAACTATAAAGTGAATATCTGATATGTGATTAAGATATGATTGATAAAAGTTTAATTTACAGGTATGTGAATTACATTTCCGAGAGGATGATGTGGAGCAATCCGTCAATCTGTTCAGCGAGGAATCAGGACAATTAATTTATTCAAGTACCCTTGGAACTGCATCGCTTGAAACAAGGTAAATTTCTACATTTTAGTCGTTAGTAATTGAGGGGTTCAATGCATAAACCGGCCAAGTCCATTTTTTTTGTAAAATGAGTTGAATCTTGCACAGTTTTAAATTCTGCATCTTCCTGTGCAAAAACCAGCTCTGTAACCCAAGCAATACTCCTACAGGAGTGGTTTGTTGGTTGCCTGCTTTTGAATACCCTGCAAGAAGCGGTCAAGTTCAGGACTTTTCTGGTTCTTGCACTGTATCTGCATCAGAATTTAGTGAAAGTGAATTAATTTTTTTTTCTGTTGCTCATATTTTAAATCATCTTTTTAATATCTGAATCCTAGAAAAACCAGCAGTTTGAAACACGTTTCCCAGAACAACGTACTTTAAAAATTTTAAAACAGGAAACACATATAGCAACAATAATGGTTTATTAAATGCGTTTTGGTATCTTGAAGTGTTACAACATTTATTTGTTTAACGTAAGCAATTACATTCCCAAACTGCTCACTGCGCAAGTTTTCTTTTACTTTTAAAGATTACTTGAGCATCGAGTAGTGAGGCCAAAGTGAAGCAGGTGACGTTTCTTGGTGCAAATCAAATGAATTAAAATATACGGTACCCCCCAACCAAGAAAAGCGCCCTTCCGTGCTTTTCAAGAATACTTCGACACTCAACATCACTCCGTTTCGCTAATACAATGAAATGTTATGAACCAGTTAATTATCAAAAAAACAGAAACCCTAAAAAAAATTGTTTTTGCCCACGACCATGCCTCAAAAGTTGATGTTGCCTTCATTTTCGGAGGACCTATCGTATGAAAACGATTCAGGACTTCAGGAAGGTTCCTGGCGACCGGAATCGTGTACACATACGAACATACATCCACCGCACAGCACGTTTAGGCACCCCCCAATACAGGGGAAGAATCTAGTGGGCTGCGGTCTTCACCGAAAGATCCGCACAGCCGAGACGGAGATTTGGTATAGTGGGTTCATTAATCGGTTGGCACGAATTTTAGAGATATTTGACTCAGAGTGGTTTTCGATATGAGGTAATTTCTATACTTCGTACACTTCGTGTCGAAGTAATATGAACGATGTAAATGAAAATAATCGCAGACTTACCTTCTTCTCTAAATATGCAAGAATTACCTCTTCTGTTACTGAGAAGACTTCGTTATTTTCTCACCAATGGCAGAAATTTTAATAAACCTTCTCGTAAGCAGCTTTAGACTTCACAGGCAACAATTTTTCTCGCAATAGATTCCCTTTCTTTAAAATATTTTCGGGAATTTGATTTGACTTTTACATTTTCGTTTATAAAATAAACAAGATATCTATAGCTTCTCGTAACCAACGTGATTGATCAACAGAAAAAATCGGAATGACACTCTTGCGAAAACACTTAAAGTATTTCGGGTGTCTATGCAACTCGACTGCGTCTCGTCGCATAACAACACCCTCTAACTTTAAGCTTGTTTTTTCGCACACGTATCATTAATAACTATAAATATAATATGAAATATTTATTTTAAAGCAGTCTTTGTATTTTTCCATAAAAAGAATAAAAATGGCTTCATTTTCAGCATTTTATTTTATATTTTTTCATTTATAGCTGATACAATTTCGAAATACTGTGCATAAACCAGTCAAGTCCATTTGTTTTTTCCGTATAGTTTAGTTGTTTTTTTGCCATCATTACTGTATCAAAAAAATGCATATAAAAGCGTAGGTACCTATGCAATAGAAGAAACAGAAATTTCATAACCTAACTGGCTTTCCAGTAAAACGTTTTTCAGCTTTCCTGAATATTTTGTCCAAGTGGACTTGATTGGTTTATGCATTGGACCCAGAGCTGTTCCGAGTACCGACAAAAAGTACTCGAGTACCGAGTACAAATACTTTACTTAAAATGTAATCGAGTACCGAATACAAGTGCACAATGAAAGTATTTGAATACCTATACAAGTACAGAGTACCGAGTACAGAGGAATGCAATGGCGGAACAATGGTATAAACGAAACACAAAATTTTTCAAAGTCCTATTTTATTGGCTTTCAAAATAACAAGTTTTTCAAAATTGTCATCTGTCAGGGCATGGCGACGTGGTCTGTTTATCAGCATCGCGAATGAAAATAATCGTTCTACTGCGGCCGATGATGGCAAGCATAAATAAAATGAAAGAACTTTTCTATAATATTGTATAAAAAGCACACATTTTCTTCCTGTACATCGAAAACTGTATGTTAGAAAACATCAAATAAAAAGTAAAACTAATTTAATCTCTTTATCATTTTGCAAAACATCTAAAATTCATGGCAATGCTATACTTTTTGTAAACGCACATGCTAAGTGACCAAGGTGATCTAAATACGACGCAGAACTTTGTTAATGATGCTGCTTACGTACTACCTATTACTTTCAATATCTCACATCACTAATCGGTAATCACTGCAGTCAGTCACTTATTAAACAATGAACTTACCGGAAACTTGAACATTGCACGACTGCAAGGCTTACAAAACTGCAATTAAGCTTCTTATGGCAACTGGCGGCCACATGTCTGAAACTGGATAAAAATGTAAGTACTTATTGCGCAGTGCAATGTACTCCAGTACTAGAAAATGTATTCGAGTACCCGAAAACGTATTCGAGTACACGTAATGTATTCGGGTTTCCGAAAATGTATTCAAGTACAGGGATATGTACTCGAGTACACGTGAATGCGTAATACAAGTACAAGTACATTTTAAAAAATGTATTCGTGGACTGAGTACCAAGTACACTAAGAGTACTCAGAGTACAGTTACTGAGTACTTGTACTCGAGTACCCCACAGCTCTGATTGGACCCCTCAATTGGTTTACAGTAATTTGTTTGAAATGTTAAAATATTTAAACTTCGGTAATAAATAGGAGTAAATAAATCACAATATGTATTAATAATGTATCCATTTTTATGGTAATATGAATTATTTAATTCACTTAGTGTCGATTCAACCAACTCCAGTTAAATCACTACATTCATAAGAACAGTTAAAAACAATAGTTACTATGATTATAACAATAAATTGCTATGGATTTATCCTCGTGCTAAATTTAACAGACGTTAGTGAAACTGGCCCTTATACTACCAATTCCTAGTACATACTTACTCCATACTAATTACACCTGCTATTTTTCCTCATATTTTTTCCACTTTAGGTGCAATCCCTATCCCCTGCTCCACTATTCCCCAAGAATTTCACACAACAAGCAGAGCTTCCACAAAAGCCAAAAAACAAAGACTGGAGTATCAGTCACTCCAATTAGCAATTGAACAAAGTTGTGAGTCTCATGAATTGTATTGGAAAGAAAGAACTTTGTTAACCATCTGTGACGTTGAAGAATATTTAAAACAAAATACTCTAACCAACTGGAGTTTTTCCAAGAAACGTGATGGTATTCTTTTGTTGCTTACTGAAGATAAAGCAGACTGCTTACACCTTAAGTGCGCTTTGCGCATTACAAAAGAACTGCAGTTAACATCTTTTGATGGAAATTTAGAAAACAAAATTATACATTTGTTTTCACCATTGAAAACCACCATCCAGCTAGAAAACTGCCTAGCTGAGATAGAGAAAACTAAAAAAACAATTGACGAAAAATTTAACACAATTCAAGACAATTTGAACAGTTTGATAGAAGATTTACCAGCTGACACACATAAAGTAATCAAGTTTATCCTCAACCAACTTAATTTATTGCAAACCTCCAAAAATAGACGCGGATATTTGTGGGAAACAGTTTTAATCTGTAGTATACTACATTCAATTTCACCACATTGTTATGCATTTTTAAGAAACTCTGGAAATTTATTGTTGCCATCTGTTAGTACTCTAAAGAGAGTCTGTTCCAATTTTTCTGATGATCCACTTGTAGAACAACACAATCCCAATTTTCTCCAGTAGATTAAAATGAAATTTCAATTCTTAGAACCACATAAAAAATTTGTAGCAGTCTTGGTCAATGAAATCCACTTGAAACCATTTCTTGATTATAAAGGTGGTACAATTGTCGGGAAGTCTCATAACAGTAATGAACGAGCAACTGCAGCTCATGTTTTTATGTTGATTGGAGTAAGATCTAATTACAAAGATGTAGCCCACATTTTGCCAGCCAGTAAGCTAAAGGCCGAAACTTTGCATGAATTCCTGCAAAAGATACTTTCAGGTTTAGAAGAAATCGGCTTTGAAGTGCTTACCATTGTTACAGGCAATAACAGGATAAACAGAAAAGTAATGACTTTGTTTGCAGATCCTCCACAACTCATTGCAAATTATAACCATGCTGTTGATGTTGGAATGCCACTTTTTTTCTTCATTGATACAGTTCACATTTTTCAGAACATTCTGAATAATTGGCTTAATCAAAAAAATGGACAAATAATGGTTTTCCCGGACTTTGACGATTTTTCCATTAAGAGAGAAGCACACTTTGAGGCACTGACAACAATGCATCACTAAGAAAAAGAAAATTTGTTGAAATATGGCTATACCATTTCATTAAAAGCACTCTATCCTTCAGCAATTGAGCGACAAAATGTCAAACTTGTGCTCCAAGTTTTTAATGATTCCACTGTGGCAGCTCTGAAACAGTTTGGACCTAAAACAAATTTAATAAGTTATGAGGATACAGCAGCTTATTTGAGTATTTTCTCTAGGTGGTGGGACATTGTTAATGTCAAAACCTTATTAAAAGGAAAAAGAAAATTGAATATCTACCAAGAGCCAATTACTAGGGACTCAATACATATCTATAATTTCTTAGAGAGATTCTTACAGTTGGCTTGATCACTGGCAGAAAGTGAAAGTAAACGGTAAACTAACCAAAGAAACCCATAATGCGTTGTACCAATCTACATCTGGCTTGTTACAACTTTCCGAATACTGTCTAGATCACAAAAATTTTAATTTTTTCTCTGTGGAAAGCTCCAAACTGATAAATTGGAAGAAATATTTGGGAAATATAGACAATACTCGGAAGCCAGTACTTGGTATCTCTTCGTCAAATTCTAGAAAGCGAAAAAAAATTAGAATGCAGAATTTGGCACCAATTTTGTTAAAAGGGAAAACTTACAACTGAAAATTACTGCCAACGATGTCTCAGGCTTTGATTATCAAAGTGAAAATGATGCAGATGATTTCTCTGAAGTCTGTCAATCAGTTCTTTTTGTGGTTGCCTTTGTGGATGAAAATGAAATGGACCTTATCGAGGACTCCACTTGACCCTTTTTGACCTTCATTGCAGGTTATACTTCCTACGTTGTAAAAAAGCGGCTTGCGTGCTCTTACTGAGAAGAATTCGTCGTCAACAATGAATTACCCTTCAACAAATTAGACTTAAGTTTAATTAGTGAACGTGACAGAGGCGGTTTGTGCTACCCAGTGGAAGATGTGGTGAAGGTGTGTGCATACACATTTAAAACTGTGGAAAAACTGCTGTCGAATGAAGATGCGTTTTTGGCCGAAAAGAATCAACGAGCAGTGGTTCACAGAATAACTTTGGAAAACATTGCAGACCTTTTCATCAGTCACAAGTGCTCCAACCATTCCACAATCCGCCTAAAAAGCATCATAATTAGTTCTACTACCAATATTTTACTGAACAATTATTGTAAAAACAAAAATGATGTTCGTAGCAAACAGACTGTCACTTCCTTAAAGAGAAAAGTGTAACATCCTCCTTATCATTTTAATAACTTCACATTGTGAATTGCATCCGAAATAATAATTTTCATTGCTTTCTTTCTTGACACCAATTTGAGAGCGAACCCCTGGGCCGAATTAGCTCATTTTGGTGTCAATCGACTCAGGGCGACGCAAGTAAGCCAGTAGTAGAGTTTTCAAATTTTTATAAGTGACTTTTTTATGTGGAATAGCTAACCTCAAAATTAACTAGACACACAAAATGGATCACTCTTGTACAAATTGCATTAAGTGAATTATTTCGCGCCCAATTTGGGTGCACAACTCTAGTAATAAATAATTGTCAATCTACCTTCTATTCAAAAATTCAACCTGATATCAATAATTATGAGAATGCAAACCAAAATTACTCTTCATATTAATTAATGCCCTCCAGCTGTTTATTGTTTTGACCTTTTGTGGCGGCCATTTTGATTATGTACACAGGCTTTATTTATAGGTGGTGTTGGCGCGGGGCGATCATCCAGTCACTGCTGTCAAAAGATTCAACGTATTGTCGTTTTTCTCGTTTTTGTGTGAGTTCTGAACCTCATTATTGCACCGAAAAATTATTTAATAACCTACCTGTAGTCTTAAACTTAAAATGAATCAGTCTATTAATGGTTGTACTGTTTGGAATTTGCCGATACGGATATTTTACAATAAACAAGGAACTTACTTAACGAGCGACCATCATAAAACCATTTTTGTTATGGACAAGGTCCAGGTACCTTAGAGACATTAAGCAGACTATTTCCCACATCTCTTATTATCCAATGAAAAGCCACGCTTTTTCAAAATTCAACCAATCGTGTGTTTTTGTAGTGGCAAAAAATCGAAATTTTCCCTTGGGATTTTGTCAGTTTCTTTTGCCACTTGCATCCACGGCAACCACCAAATATGTTGCTTTAATCAAGGTGGTATTTAAGAACGTCATTTAAACTGTCATTGCGCATCAGTATAAATGTCAAAATGAACCGATATTTGGGAAATAGTCCACAAAATGTATTTCGGGCTCATGATTTTGCTCGGAAAATGTTTTACTTAAGATTTGTTGTTTTTTTGGCAATGCCCCTCGACAAACTAACTTTGACAAATTCCCTCGCCTTCGGCTCGGGAATTTGATCAAGTTAGTTTGTCTTGTGACATTGCCAAAACAAAATACTTTCGTAAAACATTTTTACCGACAAAAGCATTTGCCCTTAATACATTATTACTGAACAAAATTAATAATGTATTATTATAAACGTCAAACATCAATGACAAACAAACAAACAAACAACACATATTGTCGCTCCGCATGCACTTGCGTTGGTATTGGCTTGTTTCAATAATTCCATGGCATCACTGATTTTTGTAAAAATGCTAGTTTGATCTTTTGCATTCCTTCAGTTCCGGAAAATAAAAAATTGTTAGCAACAGTATGAATGGATGCAGTATTTTTTCCATACAAAAAATATCTGTATAATCTCTAAAATAATTAGGTGAGCAAATAATTCAATATAAAGAATTTACTATGCAAATCCCTATGGTGCGTCGCGCAAGTCAGCACCCGGTATACAATTTGGAAAATTATATAAAATTTTAATTTAACGCATATTTTTAACACTACCTAGTAATTCTTCGTGAATGACTGGACTTGCAGCTAAAGTATATGGTTGGCCGAATTTTTTATTTTGACGTATATATTATGTTTTTTATGTTTGGTTCACATGCTTGGTGATTTTCCATATGTCATTTATTAATTTTTTTCTTACTGCGGTGGTAACGAAGATCAGGGATCCCTCTATCAGGGTTGACCTGATTGCCTTCTCCTTTCATTCAGTTATTCGATATTGATTAAACAAATTATAAATTAGTTTTGGAAATAATAAAACAAAATAAAACACTATTATTATTATTAAATTGATGAAATTTGACAAGGAAAGCTCCATTTAAACCCCTTTCCAGATTTTTTAAATTATCTGTATTTATTTCGATATAATTTGAAATAACGTTATAGTTCTGACACATGGAATATCCAGGGGATTTTTGAACAAGAGCTTTGTATGACTCCCAGGCTGATAAAAAGTGTTGCATTGCCTACTACCTGTTCTAGGAGAATTTGCAATATGGATGTTCACCCGATTTTATTATACATACTTATAACAATTTGTACAGGAATGTTAGTCTAATAGAAATTCTACGGAATTCGCAAGTTGTTAAATCTAAAGTGTTCAATAAAATCTAATGATCAAATAATACACTATTCGGATAAGCATTACACACTTCATACCATACATATTTTAAAAACTTTGGACGTATTCAATAATTAGAGTCTTATAGATTCCAAACAAGGGCGACATATTCAACATTGGAACACACCAGACTAAAGTACAATGTTCTAATAGTTATAGTGTTTTTCAATTGTTTGCAATTACGAATGATAAACCATAACATTTTGTAAGTCGAGGAGACAATTTCGCTAATATGACTGTTAAAGGTCAGCTCATCATCAAATAATATGCCTAAATCTTTTGTAAGTTCGCATGGTGCTTAGAGAGTAAGGGCTCTAAGTTGCGCGCTGATGAAGTCCTGAAGGTGATATAATTATATTTCTCTAATTTATAACTATTATATATACTCGTTTAGAAATTCCAAATTCGGCTCGTTCTACGCCTCGTCCGTAAACATCTAAACTCTACTTTAATAATTAATTTTCTGGCCTTTTAACGTAAATTACTATTGTGACAGTTTGAACTCCCAGATCAGTATTTTTGGGAACCTTGTATATAATAATATTGTTTTCGGTTTTTACTCACTCACGTATTTCTTTTACAACAGTTTAAAATGCATGCGGGACACCTCATATTTTTGGAGTGTTTGATTTTCGAGTTTGTCCATTCTAACAGCTAGACTATCAATTAATTCTTTGATCTGAGTAAACTAATTAATAGTTCTATTACACAAAAGCATGTAACCCCTTTGATGCGCTATAGCGTTAGGAGCTTATAGCGTCGTCGGCATCATTTGCGAACAGCTGTAATGAACATCTGTGTTACATTCGTCGCATTGCAATGTAGGGTGACCATCGTTTTTGTTACAATATGTACACTGATTAACTACTGCAATATTAAATGAATTACAAATGTATGTAAGAATTAATTATTTATTGTGCACAAGAACGCTATCAACTTGGACTTCCTTGCACTCAGAGCGGCGATTTTTGGGTCAAAGGTTAAACTTTTTTATTTACTAATTTATTAGTTAGCATTTGACTTTCATAGCGAAAAATATTCAGGTCATCGCACTGATAGCTAGAAGTTCAAGTTCAAATGCTTTTAATATCGCACGTGATAAAAGTGCTCCACTTATTATTTATTAACTCATATCTGTTAGTCAAGATATACAACCTTAAACTAATTTTTAACCTTTTAGCGATTTATTAGCGCCACTAATCAATAGGGTCCCGACAGATTTAATGCTAACAGAATAAGTTCAGAAAACTGTAATGGTTGTACAAAACAAACTTTGAATTAAGAAGTATAAAACATAGGTAAACATACAACAGTTTTATAAAATTTGGTTATACCTGCGGAATTTGCGGAAACATTTGCAGCTGTGTAGTTGACCAGGTAAAGCTTGACGATCATTGTATAATATTAGAGCAATCCTGCCATAACTTGATCCACTTGACCACATATAGTTATACCGACTTTTTAAATTAAGATAACAATTAAAAGGCGTGCGAGTGGGGTTTAATTATCCGTAGGAGTCTCACAGGAATAAATGTAAATTACAATACACGAGAGAAGAATAATTATTCAATTACTTATGCACTATTAACTATTACACACAAGTAACTTAGAGCTATTTTAATAGTTATTTTGAAAGAACTACTACAAATATTTTTGATATAAAGCAATAAAGCACACGTATTTATTACAATCTCTCTAGATATTGAAAATTCAAAGAACAGTCGTTGATGTTACTGACGACAATCTCTACAAAATTTTTATTTTCTCGAAAATATAAAGCTTACGCCACTGAGTCTTTGTTTGAAAATGATTATCATTAAATCTGTCCGGATCTTACTAATCAACATTACTTTGTGCCGTATGCACAGCCATCAATCTCACAATGTGCCAGAAAATATGCTGCAATATCAATTCCAATCTACGCCAGCCCAGTACATGCAGCCAGCACTAAATCAACAAATAGGCCAAAACGCAAAGCCACGGTGCATTTTAACCGTTGCACAGTGGCAGCAAGCTATCAACCATCTACTTCAAATCAACCACATATGGAATGAAATATAATCACCTTTAGAAATAAGAAGCCCATTTACCAAGAAGATGAAAATCGTCTTGTGAGGCAAAAAACCTCTACAGAGCAAACTCCTCACATCATCTCATCAAATCGATTTCAAGCTCTCCTAGACCTCAATGACAAAACAATGGAAACAGAGAAACCTACCGAAACAAAAATACTAAAACCTCCGCCAAGATTTATCACCGACGTATTGGACATTAATCAGCTAACTGAATACCACCGCCAAAGATAGCTAGCTATACCTTAAACATTATACATAAAGACCAAGTCCAGACTAGCAGAGTTAAAGGTACAGTTTAAAACCTATCAACTAAAAGAAGAGTCGTAATTAGCAATCTTCATTACTAACTGGATGTAAACAACCTAAAAGCTGAAATAGAGAGTCAATGTCCCAAAGTCACAAACATATAATCACTAAACAGCCACTCTTCATGTTCTTCATTGATCTAGCCGTGGTGAGGCTAACAAAAACACTGTAATACTAAACATGTTATTAAATGAATTGGAAATTTTGAAGAACAAGTAGGTAAACCAAGAAGAATTTTGGCAGACAGTGCAACATATTTTAGAAATACAAAATTAATGAATAATTTAGATAAAAAGAGAATAAAGATTTGTTTTTGTAGCATAAGACATCCTCAAAGTAATATTGCAGAAAGGTACATTAAAGAGGTGATTAAATATTTAAGAATACTAACACACGAACATCACAATAAATGGGTACAATATTTGCCAGATGTGGAAAGTTTTATAAACAATGTACCAAATACAACCACAGAAATTAGTCCAATTATTTTATGTAAACAACTAATTCCAGCTAGACCTTGGAGAAGAGAACAAAGTAATGTTGAAATTATGCAATTGTTAAGAAGAGCTACAAGAAGATTGAAGATAATTCATGATAGGTACTAAAATAAGCAAAACAAGCAGATATTAAAACGGGTACAATTTATGATAGGGGACTTAGTAATTGTTAAGAAACTCAAAGTAGCAAACAGAAAGGAAAAGATATGTGCAAAACTTTTATATGCATATGAAGGACCTTATAAAATACAGAAAATCATATAAATAAAGGAGAACGATCCAAACGTGTGTGTCACGACAATTGCAGACGCGATGTCCCCCATTTGCGTTTACATGCATTTCACCGTCGCCTCGATTTCGCGACCGGGGCGGAGCCCCCAGGGCCCCTTGGAGAGGAACGGAGCCCCGATGGCTCTCTTGGAAAAGGGCGAAGTCCCGGGGGCCCCCTTGAAGAGGTGCCGAGCGCCAAGGGCCCCCTTGGAGAGGGGCGGAGTCTAAAAGGGCCCCCTTGGAGAGAGGCGAAATCCCGAGGGCCGCCTTGGAGATTGGCGAAGTGCCGAAGGCCCCCTTGAAGAGAAGCGAAGTCCCAAAGGCCCCTTGGAGAGGGGCGGAGCCCCGATGGCTCCCTTGGAGAAGGGCGAAGTCCCGGGGCCCCCTTGGAGAGGTGCCGAGTCCCGAGGGCCCCCTTGGAGAGGGGCGGAGTCCCGAGGGCCAACTTGGAGAGGGGCCGAGTCCCGAGGGCCCCCTTGGAGAGGGGCGAAGTCCCGAGGGCCCCCTTGAAGAGGGGCGAAGTCCCAAGGGCTCCCTTGGAGAGGGGCGAAGTCCCGGGGCCCTCTTGGAGAGGTGCCGAGCACCAAGGGCCCCCTTGGAGAAGGGCGAAGCCCCGAGCGCCCCCTTGGAGAGGGGCCGACTCCCGAGGGCCCCCTTGGAGAGGGGCGGAGTCCCGAGGGCCCCCTTGAAGAGGGGCGAAGTTCCAAGGGCCCCCTTGGAGAGGGGCGAAGTCCCGGGGCCCTCTTGGAGAGGTGCCGAGCACCAAGGGCCCCCTTGGAGAAGGGCGAAGCCCCGAGCGCCCCCTTGGAGAGGGGCCGAGTCCCGAGAGCCCCCTTGGAGAGGGGCGGAGTCCCGAGGGCCCCCTTGAAGAGGGGTGAAGTCCCAAGGGCCCCCTTGGAGAGGGGCGAAGTCCCGAGGGCCCCCTTGAAGAGAAGCGGAGTCTCAAGGGCCCCTTGGAGAGGGGCGGAGCCCCGATAGCTCCCTTGGAGAAGGGCGAAGTCCCGGGGCCTCGTTGGAGAGGTGCCGAGCGCCAAGAGCCCCCTTGGAGAGGGGCGAAGCCCCGAGCGCCCCCTTGGAGAGGGGCCGAGTCCCGAGGGCCCCCATGGGGAGGGGCGGAGTCCCAAGGGCCCCCATGGAGAGGGGCGAAGTCCCGAGGGCCCCCTTGAAGAGAAGCGGAGGCCCAAGGGCCCCTTCGGAGAGGGGCGGAGTCCTCGAAACCCCGAAGGCCCCTTTAGAGAGGGGCGAAACCCCTGGAGCCCCGAGGGCCCCTTTAGAGAAGGGCGAAACCCCTGGAGCCGCGAAGGCCCCCTTGGAGAGGGACGGACCACCTAGGGCCCCTTGTAGAGGGGCGGAGCCCAGTGAACCCCCTTGGAATGGCCCAACGTAGTAAGCCTAAAAATGGTGGTAAATTGAATAGAATAGACCGTACAATAGCGCGCGCAGCCCCGTTTATATCATATAAATAAAGGAGAACGATCCAAACGTGTGTGTCACGACAATTGCAGACGCGATGCCCCCATTTGCGTTTACATGCATTTCACCGTCGCCTCGATTTCGCGACCGGGACGGAGCCCCGAGTGTCCCCATGGAGAGGGGCGGAGCCCCCAGGCCCCTTGAAGAGGAGCGGAGCCCCGATGGCTCCCTTGGAGAAGGGCGAAGTCCCGGGGGCCCCCTTGGAGAGGTGCCGAGCGCTAAGGGCCCCCTTGGAGAGGGGCGAAGCCCCGTGAGCCCCCTTGGAGAGGGACGAAGCTCCGGGGCCCTCTTGGAGAGGGACGGAGCCCCGTGAGCCCCCTTGGAGAGGGGCGAAGCCCCGGGACCCCCTTGGAGAGGGGCGAAGTCCCGAAGGCCCCCTTAAAGAGAAGCGGAGTCCCAAGGGCCCCTTGGAGAGGGGCGAAGTCCCAAGTGCCCCCTTGGAGAGGGGCGAAGTCCCGAAGGCCCCCTTGAAGAGAAGCGGAGTCCCAAGGGCCTCTTGGAGAGGGGCGGAGACCCGATGGCTCCCTTGGAGAAGGGCGAAGCCCCGAGGGCCCCCTTGGAGAGGGACGGAGTCCCAAGGGCCCCCTTGGAGAGGGGCGAAGTCCCGAGGACCCCCTTGAAGAGAAGCGGAGTCCCAAGGGCCCCTTTGGAGGGGGGCGGAGTCCCCGAAACCCCAAAGGCCCCCTTAGAGAGGGGCGGAACTCCTGGAGCCCCGTGGGCCCTTTTAGAGAAGGGCGAAACCCCTGGAGCCGCGAGGGCCCCCTTGGAGAGGGGCAGACCACCTAAGGCCCCTTGGAGAGGGGCGGAGCCCAGTGAACCCCCTTGGAGAGGGGCGGTTTTTCGAGGGCCTCCTTGGAGAGGGTCGAAGCCCCCTTGAAGAGGGGCGAAGCCCCGGGAGCTTCCTTCTTTGGTCTAAGCCTAAAACTGGTGGTAAATTGAATAGAATAGACCGCGCAATAGCGCGCGCAGCCCCGTTTATTTAATAATAATAACACATATGAATTAGTTAATGAAACAGATGGACGAATTAGAGGAAAATTTCATATAACAATGTTTTATCCATACATAACATAAATTTTAAAATAATTATTGCAAGAATTGTTGTTTGTTTAAGATGTCAAAATGTTACTATGGAGATACAAATGATTTTGATTGTTAGAAAGTTTTCTTAATTGAGATAATGAATGGTTATGGACTGTTGTGGTTTGTAAAACAGAAATTAAAGAAAAATTTTTTAAAATAAACCTAGTTTATTCTAATGTTTTTTTTAATTGAGGAATTTTATGTTATGATACACTAAGGGTAGTGGCAAAATAAAAATATAAAATTGATAAATTTGGAAGATTATTACAATCAAAATGTGAGGTGTTTAGATAAGATTGGGTGTTAATTTCAAAATGAATAATGAAAATTAATTGATTTGAAAAAGAAATTATAGGGCTAATACTAATTAAAATTTGCATCTTAAGCATTGAGCTATTGCATAGTTATAGATCGACCAACGTGGTGCATTTAAGACATTGCATTAATTAAGGGCTAGCTCAAAGTGGAACTACTGCAATATCTTAAGGACATTACTTACCCCCAACTAACGCTAACATAGCAATGAGTGGTAATGCAATAGGCAATCGTAGATTAAACCAGAGAAATGTTAATTTAATAGTAAAAACAGCTACAATTTATTTCACAGTACTTCCGGTACAATATCATTACCACAGATTATTAGTTCGTAGGCTGCTTATCTAAGATCATCATGCTTTTGAAAGAGGGAGGCAATCAAATAGCGTCCAAACGAGCTGTTACAGCTGTTGCAGGTAAAGCACTCAGGCGCTCGGACCCCAGAAGCATAGAAGCCTTCCTAAGTAGGTAAAATAGCTGAAGTGTTTATAACTTTCGGAACACGCCAGGAGGGAATGCGCCTTCTTAAGTAAGCGGAATCGCTGACGTTTTTCAGCTGCCAAGTAACGCCAAAAATGCCAGACGAAGTTCAGCTAATTGAATTACGTTACCCACATCGAAAATGAACTAATTTACTCACCCTGTAATTACAGGCAATGGTCAGAACGGCTAACAATATTGTAATAAATAAACCGTTTTAAAGACGTGCACGTATTTGTTCCATATACGTGTCCAAGACTAGTATCCGCATTCAGCGAAGCTTCCACCAAGAACTTCTTCAAACTACTACTACTAAGGTAAGGGCGAAACTTGGAGAAGTATCAGATAAAAAACTGCTGGCTAACGCCACTTTTTGCAAGAGAAATACAACCGAAAACAAAATAAACGGCTTGAAACAACTGCTGAAGCCTGCCAGTAAAGCAGATTACCACATAACCGTGAGCAAAGAATAAAGATGTGTTTGCAAGACGACCTCGTTCAAATAAAGGAGCGCCTACACGGCGCAGAATTAAATTCTAATGCTAATTACGCGTTTTACGCGTAACAAAGTATCTTGAAAATCATCGTCAATCTTGTATGTATTGGATAGAACAGTAGGTATGTTTTGCAGCCTGATAATATTTTATGTAAGTTTTTTCCAACTAACAATTTTTTGCTTGGGATAGTTATGTCGAAAAACAAGAATATGTAAAAACTATTTTATTCTGAATAAGTACATATGTTATGTTTTTGCCCAGTTTAGATTTTAAAAAATTCAATTTTTCGAAGTAAAATTCTTCCACACTCGGAACAGCTTCAATTAATACATCATTTTATTTCACTCATTTGTCTAACTCGATCAGTAAATTATCAATGGTTTCAAAATACATGGGTTACAAATTTTACTTTCTAGAATTCATAATAAAACTGCTATCACAACACAGTCATCATTCAGAGTTAATGGAATCCTCTTTCTTCATTTTGAACCCGAGTCATTGTTTGGATCACCGTCAAGTATATTTGTTGCATTATTATTTTGATTGCAATTGTAATACAAATTAGACAAGACTTGTCGGAAAGAATTAGTTATGACTATAAATTGTAATATAAAAGTGTAATTCTTACATATTTGGTCATATAGTTGAAAACATACACAATATAAGACTGTTAACCTAAAACTATGATTTATGACAATTAGAAAAGTCATAATAAGTAATAAAAGAAAACTGTATTATCATTTGTTTGATAGCCATTAGTTTTGGCGGGTAGTATATATAAACAGAACAAATGGGTTGTATAAAAATATAAATTGAATTGACACAAGTCCTAATTGAAATCGCATTTAATAGTCACTTTTAGACGTTAATGTACTGGTATGTACCCGTTTATATTGTCATACACCTAAAGAGAGTGATAGCAATATTTAGTGCGAAATTAGAAACTTAGTGAGTGCATCGATTACTACTACACAAGAATGTGCTGCCAACCACAACGAGGATAGCTGCAGCAGAGATCTGGTGAATAGAAGATAAAAAACTCGAAGATAGAAGCTTACAAAGTGAGTCTATAACTTTTAACTTAAAACAAGACACATATGAAAGGAAAGTAGTAATATAAAATATCTGCTACTTACAGAGTTATTACAATTTAATTCAACTGAATCATAAATTAGATAATCATAAAATTGTAAACAGACAGTAATATTAATCTAAAATTGATTTAACTGAAATTAAGTATTATCAAATATTATTAACAAAGGTGTTAAAAGTTTGATAAAGGCAGATATTAATTGTTTAATAAATACAATTGCCCTATATCTTGTATTATAGTTATTCATTTTTTATGTTTTAACCTGATTTTAATAGTAACCCTGAGATAGAGTAGAATAACTAAGGTTATTACAATTACATGCAAAATACTGTGGACAAAAGGTAAGGTTTAAATCAACATTTTAAATAAAACCCTGAGAAAAAGATTTAAACTAAATAAAATCAAATGAAAGCTAGTAGGTCACAGCAATATATTGTTATTATATCATAAAAGTAGATATAGTTTGATGATCAATGCGATATAAGAATTTGGTAAAGCATTGTAGTCAGTCTTTGCAAAAGGTTAGAATATAAAAGGTTGTTTGAATTAATTTTTAAATAGAAATTAAATTTTAAGAAATAAGACTGGAAAGAATAAATTTCATATAGTTTAATTTATAAAGTAAGATGTTAAAAGATAGAAGTTATTTACTACTGATATCAGATACGACAGACCAAATTAAAATATTATAAGATAACAGAGTATGTAGGTTTCAAATGTATATTTTAAAATAGTAAGCATCAATAATTAAAATACGGTAGTTAAGAGAGTTGTTTTAGATTATTGAGAACAACAAATTTGAGAAAAAAATGTAACATAAATTTTGGCGAACAATAAAATTTTGAAAACTTTACTGTTTTATATAAAAATAATGGTCCTGGCATAATAAAAACAGTTAGTAAAGAAATCTACGAGGTCTAAATAAGGTGAAACATGATTATAATGGTGTACGAGTAGCAAGATGTCTCAATTAATGAAGAGCTTTGATATATGATAATTTGAATTGGATGAAGAGCATTTACTAATAAGCGAAAATATAAGATTTGGATTGAGCTGCTTTATTGGGGCTGATACAGTTTAAAAAAAAGGAGTGAAAAGGATTCGACTGGTGCGGAGTACTGCAGGTGTAGGAGCCGTTGATGGAGGACTGATGTATCGGCTCGGGGAGTATTCTGAGTGATTAGCTGTATTTGGGTGTTTCATTTGCATGCAGAGGACGGATCGTCGTGACAGTTAAACCTGCAAGGAAGTAATATTAAATTTGGAGTACATCAAGGATAGTTTACTGGCAGAAGAGGGTTGTGAAGGATTGATCTGTAAGTCGACAGGCGCAGTTTTGGTTAAACGGAGGTTGGATTGTTCGACTACTTTGAGATTTTCTGGAAGATTTGACGGCTGTAATTGGTTGGACAGTTACTTGCGGTTGGACATGTTCGTGTGGTGACTGATTGTACAAAGGGCTCCGTGGTACTGGATGTGCAATTAGTGGCTTTAATAAGGTTGGTTAGTAGTTTAGCCTAGAATAAAACTGATGTATATGAACAATATTTATTACTTGCAATAATTAAAAGAGTTATTACTTACTATAAAAGATAGAGAATGTCATACGTCATAACAATATTGAGAACCGTGTACGTTGGTCGTATCTGATTACAAGTAGAGGAATATATTTGAATTCATTCAAGATAAGTGACATTTAAGGTCATTTGACAATTGAGATTTATTCTAAATACGACAAGTCAAATATAGGACTAGATATATGAACCTAACCCTGATTGAGTTTTCATGGCAATAGTATTTTTCAAGCAGAAATCATTTGAAATTATTAGATAAATACGAAATTAATACTCACAGCTAGCAGAGCAGGGCAATCGAATTTACTACAATGAATGATATTTAACAATAATCATATTACTATACTATAGTATACATACTTTAACATATGTAATTGACACTGCTGAGGTGGTACATTCATAACATAATTATGTCTCAGCAAAGTGTGGTATACTAGCATACCATATCAAATACTTATGGTGCCGAAACGTGAAGCCATTGCAATATAATTAAAAACATCAAATATGCTGCAACTATCTTTCTGTGAATATACCGATGGGGCCATAATTATAATGAGATAAAATGAATAAGAAACCAGAATGCACTGCTTGAGTAAGAAAGAGGTATGTCAACTAAATATGCCTACTAAAATATGTGTTCTATGGCTTCTATCTTACACAAGCGTTCTCTTTTCTATTGATGTTATCTTCTTGCTGTTATGCATAATTATGGTCCCATTCGTATAAATGGATTTGATTTACTTCAATTTTATTTATTAGCAAAATTACTTCTTACATAAGTTTGCTTAAATCTTTACTTTATTAAATGTCAGACTGAGTTAACCTAATATAACAATATAATCACTAAAACCTTTTCATGACGTCATATAATTCATGTTCCTTTTATGGGTGTTTTGCCACTCTGCAAAATTAAAAATAATCTGCCCTCGTTATCAACAAATTAGCAATTAAAACTAAAAATGAATAAGGAAAACTTAGCTTTCCACTGCGACTGAGAAGTAACCAACATCTATTGAATTGCTTGACACTGACAGTTGACTACACACTTAATCTGATCTTTAGAATCGACAGCGAACTTTTGTCTAAAAATATTGATAAAAATATTGATAAAGACAAAACACATTTTCCTTCGTTAAGTAAAAATAAGCCGATTCTTTAGGTTTACGTTTAGTTCACATCAATTCTTTAGATAACATCTATGTGTTATGCCATTGTATTTTGTGGTTGTTATTTCGAGCGTGTTCTGCAAGTTTAGACTGATTGAACTGATATATTTTAATCAAATCTTTATATTCTTTAACTCTAACTTGTAAAGGCCTGGTTGTTTCACCGATATAATGTTTCCCACATTCACAGGGCATACTATATACCAGGTATGGGCAACTGGTTAGCTGAGGGCGTAATTTCGGGATTTAATCAGGTCGCGGGCCGTAGGTAAAACATAAGTAGGTAGTAGTGAATAAAAAAACGATAAAAATTCACACATCTATTTTATTAATTATAATAGCATAATCAAACATATAAAAAGCAAATTAATAAAAAAAGATAGAAAAATCAAATGAAGCTGAGAAACAAGATAATCAATATTGGGGTCAATATTACTAGTACACAGGCGCAAAGTGTTTTCTAAATTAACATCTGTAAGCCGAGTACTATGCTTATTTTTATTAATGTTCATGATTGAAAAAAGCTGCTCACATTTATACGTGCTTCTGAATGTGCAAATCAATTTTCGTGGAAAAACTCTCAGTTTTGGATGTTTTTCTTCGGAAAGGTATGTTCTGTAAAATTCGCTTAGTTCCACATCATCATATTTAGACTTCAAATATGAGTCTTCTTGAAGTTCGATCAACTCCATTTGTAGGTGAAGCGGAGCATCTTCCACATTACACTTACAATGATTTGCAAAAATATTGAAAGTGCTATCTATATTCTTAAAATCGGTAAACTGATCAGTGAATTGCTGTGACAGTAGTTTCAGTTCTTCAGCATAGCGACCGTATTCAATGTTTTCGTGACTGGATAATGTTAAAAAATGAAAACAGTTTTTACTTCTCATTTGTGTTTCCCACAAGCAAATTTTATTTTGAAAAGCTTTAAGATGACTGTACAGCTGATTTACCAATTGCCCTTGTTTTTGAAGCTTCAAGTTCAGGTCGTTTAAGTGTCCTGTGATGTCTACCAGGAATGCCAAGTCACAAAGCCATGTTGGATCACACATTTGCGGCACGTTTTCTCTTTCTTTTCCATAAAATTAGTTATTTCTTTTCTAAGGTCATAAAATCTTTTTAGCATTTTACCTTTGCTTAGCCACCTTACTTCGCAATAGTATTTCACATCATCATGTTCTGAAGAGAGTTCATCCAAAAATGCTGGCGATGGTTATACCGCGGGATCTAATGAAGTTGATGGTATTTAAATTTTATAAAAAAGTATTCACCAGTCCATTTGTTTTGGAATTGAAGACATTCTGTGTCTGTGTCCCCTTTCCACTTTTTTAACCCTTAAGTACTAACGTTACGTCTGAGAGACGGAAATGTTCGATGCGCGTGTTATATTTCCCGCTCCAGTTAAGATTTATGGTTGATCCTGCATCTAATTTCAAACTACCTAAAAATAACTCAGTTTTTAAAATTTGTGATGTTTGGTGCGAAAGTTATTTATATTTAAAAATAAATTCCGTCTCAGAGACGTCACGCTAGTTTGTACGCTACTATTTTTGCATGATGGATCAAAAACCAACTTGCTCAAATACGGTTAGATCAACAGACAGTTGCTTGAGCAGCAAGTGTTCCAGTAGTATAATGAATTAGACAGTGAGAAAAGTAACTAAGAACCTAATATTGATGAAAATTCTGCTATACTTAGTGACCCTAATGTGTTCATCTTGCACTAATTCTGTATAGTCTTAAGGTGGTGTGAAATTTTATACGTATTTTTATTTCTCACTTTTTTTTAATTAAGTTGTGTTAGAATACCATTGTCTGTTGAAATATGGTTGCTGATAATAAAAAAAATATTGAAAATTGCGTTTTTCTGTATTTAAGTTAACATCTACAAATTTACACACGGTTTCCTATTTGACTCTGTAAATACTAATATATTTATGAATTTAGATTTTTTATGTGATTAAAATATGCTTTATGTTTAAAAAAAAATTAGTAATAAATTCATAAATAACTATATGCCCGTCTCTGAGACGTCATGTTAGTACTAATGCACCACAACAGACACGTTAGTACTTCAAGGTTAAAGTAGACATATTGATATATTTTTTTCTTATGAGCTGAATTTGCTTGGATATTTCCCGTATCTTTTCTTATCAGTTGTTAAGAAGTAATGAGTTGACACGAGCGCTGAGAGGTTTATATATTACCCGCAATAAGCAACTAGAATACTCTCGATCGTACGCGAATATGCGATGCGAGCAGTCAGAGCCGACTGTTATGACTAAAGGCCGCTACAGACGATGTGTCAGACGTCGGCCAACGTTGGCGTTTGTGAATGCGTATAGATTCGGGCCAACGTTTGTCAAACGTAAGCATTTGCCACATGTTACTCCACACGATGTGTCCAACGTTGGATTTCTTAGTATAGGCGAACCTACTGTACCAATGTGACAACGAACGCAATGTGCTCGCGTATGTATTATTTTTATGGTTTTTTGTTTTTTTCAATCCAAAGTTGTATATTCTGTACCTATGTCGAAAATAAAAATAATTTAACTTTAATAGTTCTTACTCACCTTTTTAAACAATCACTTTAGTATAATAAAACTAAAATTCAACTGTACAAAATATATATCTGGCACGTTGAAGACACTTTAACAAATGTATACACGTCGTGTGTACGGAGAGACGCATGCATCTGCACACCTGGGCCAACATTCGTCTACCCTTTGATTTGTGGAATATTTACCGCCTCCTAAGCGAACGTCTCCGAACGCCAACATTTGTGTGCATTTGTCATGTGATGATCATACACACGGTGTGGCAAACATGCATTTGCCCAACGTTGGCCGACGTTTGGCACATCATCTGTAGGGGCCTTTACGTTATGAATAACGAGTCAAGGTCATCGAACGGCTTCCCGAATGTTTATCTTTATCTGTTTGTCTCTTTCTAACGACTATTTCTGCCTCGATCTGCGGCGTTCCACTGCGTACGCTTAATAATATTTTTTATTTTATATTTATTTTATTATTACTGTTATTTGACAGTAATTACAAATAATCTATGTGTGCTAAATCTTAAATTTTTTTGCTCGTTATTTGAAATTTCTGAATCCCTCGCGGGCCGGATTGAAGCTGGCGGAGGGTCGGATTCGGCCCGGGAGTCGTGGGCTATCTGCTATATACCATGCGTTCTTTTTAAAAGTATACATAGGGGATACTCGTACGTATACTAAAAAGAAAAATTCACTTATTTTTTATTGTTTTACCTTATATGTAGGCAACCGATTATACAGCAAACTTCAATTTTAAGAGTTTTAATTTAAAACAAATAGCATGCTGTGGCAAAAATAAGGAAATTTTTCTTTTTGGTATACGTACGAGTCTCCCCTAGGCATACTTTTAAAAAGAACGCATGGTATACAATTCTTTAAAAGTTGTTCTTCGTTGAACGGTTTAGTTTTTGTAAGAACTGACCGCAAGGTATTCATCGTTTTGAATACTATCCTAACATTGAATTACTTTTTTAACTCGGCTGGCGCTTCTTCAAAAACGTGGCATTCTCACGCACAAAAACACTCACTTCGCGCACTTAATACAAAAATTACGATTACAGTTACTCGAGCCGACATTACGCAGGACACTACCTTAGTAAAATATCTTTGGGAGCATGAACTGCTTCGAGTAACAAAGTACATGCGGCTTGAAGAAGGGTGCGGAGCGTGTATTGTAGCGATTACTGCTCAGGATCCCCTCACCAAACGAGCTATTACATTTGCAGTCAATTCTGTGAGCTTTATAAGAGCTTTTCGAATGGAACAAGTAATAATTGAGACATACTTACAGTGCTTGGTAAACATTTATTCGTGCCAAGGGTGGCAACTTCATACTGTAGACGGGATCGGTAACAAAATGATCGGGTTCTGCTCGCCAGAAATGGTAATGAACATTTACACCCCGTACTAGTCCAATAACTTAACAATGAAAGAAGTGGAAAGTTCATTTGGGAGCAACATATGTCGCTGTACAGGCTCCAGGCCCATTCTGACAGCTTCTAAATCGTTAGCTAGCGATGCAGATTCTAAAATATTCAACGAACTTTCTGACGTCGAAGATGTGCAAACGTGTGCTGGCAAAGGAGAGAACGGGCCAAGCCAATGTGAGTCAATTTGTAAGAAAAAACCTTTCTTTACCGACTATTTTCTCTCTACAGAGCCAAATGGTTTGAAGTTTATAGTATTAAAGCAATATTCGGCGTCTTATACGCTAACCCAAGAAGTAATTACCAACTTTTTAGTGGGAATACAGCTAGAGGTAATCCATTTTTAATTCCTTTTACAATAAAGGAAGTATTGAATTCCCCCCAAAAATTCGAAATTGAGTTTTCAACAGGTCTTCACGTTTTAGAATCCCCTGAACCCAAAAAACATGTTTTTGTTCATTGGTTCATAACAGGAATTATGGTGTTTACTCTTGTGATTTTTCAGTTTTACGTTTTTTTTTTTCAAAAACGGCTAACGATTTTTTTTCAAACTTTAAATTTTTATTATATTTTTAAGATGTATTGTTGTGAAATAGATGATTTTCCAGTTGAATACCACTTAAATGGGATTTTCTTTTCTTTTTCTTTTTCTATTTTAAATAGGATACCCGGTATATTATTACATTTTTGATTTCAGCTTAATATTTTAAAGAAAATGTGTTTCTTCAACTAATGCTCTATTTTGTACAGTTCCTGTAGAATTTGTAATTTTTGAAAAAAAATTAAAAATACTTAATAATTCAAAATCAAATTTTTGGCTAATTATAAGATTACTGCAAAAGAAAGTTGTCTGCGTGTATCACACTAGATTTTTTAACTATTGAACTATCGAATAAATCTTAACCTCCCAATCTTTGAAGTAGTTTCATTGTATTCGAATACAACTGGCAACTAAGCATTCATTTATTGATCTCAACGTCATTAAATTAATTGCATTAATAAAGAGACTATTTTTTAACGTAACATCCGTTTTATTAATGTTCAGTAAATACTACGATAACCATCATACCCCGTCGATAGTACCTCTACTGTATCCTTTATCTAATAGACCTGTCTGTCTCGGACGCAGTTTTGTCTGTCTGCGACGCCGTTTTGTCTGTCCGGGACGCTGTTTCAACAGCCAAACCGTAAGAGATAGAGAAAAAAGTTATGGAAGTTATATGTTTGCAATGGTCATGTCAGGTCAGGAACCGAATTTCAGTCACGTGACACTTCCGGTTTTCGAGAAATCACAAAAAAGGCCGTTTTTCAAATAGAACGCGTATTAAATAAAAACTGTTACAGCAGCCAAACGGAGCTGCGACCCTCTGCGCCTTCAAACCTCGATCGGTTAGGCAACCACTTTGACACCTTCCAGGTCTGGGTACAGTTTTTATTTAATACGCGTTCTATTTGAAAAACGGTCTTTTTTGTTTTTTTAAATAAGACATTTGTCTCACTGGACTGCTAGTATTAACTAATAAAAAGAACGTAATACAAGATGTGTCAACTGTATATGTATAATGAAAAAGGGAAAACCGCCACAGACCAAGGAAAGTGAGTATCAATATTAAAGTAGAAAAAACTGGTAAATAACGACAGACTAAGAAAGTTTGACGCAAACGTACCAAAATTAAATCGGGAAAAATATAAACTACAACTAGAATAACTTGGCAATTTGATATTAGATGAATTTTAATCCATAAAGTTATTTGTCGTAATTTATTGATTCGTCAATTTCTTGGGTCAGACTGGCCCTGTTCACTTGTTTATATGACATTTAACAGCATGACGCCGACTCCTCGCAAGAATGTAACGCCCCGCGTTGCAGACTGCTGACGCAACCAAGAGAATTTATCGTTGCGTTTCTACTCCGCGCTAGGAGAATTATTGAAGCTGTGGATCGAAAATTTCGTTTTTCGATCTTCCGGGTTCACTATTCTAGCGGATATGTAGCATCGCTCTCAACTCCCCAAGCTGCCGCTGGTGGTAGCTTTCTGATTATCGAAATTCAGGGTTCCATTTATCGGGATAGAGATTTCTATAAGTGGTAATGCTGTTGTGATTTGTGACTGTGGTATTGTACAAGCATAACGTTACCGACCGTACAGCAACTCGATTTGCAATAAGCAATCCTAACATAAAACAGAGAGGTATAGATCGTCACTTAGGTACCAAATTGCTGACGTTCTCAATAAATTAAACCTGATTAGAACCTGAATTTAGGTCTAAAAGTCTTGGTGTCTTCAAAAACAGTATATTACTCGACGATTAGAGAAACTAAGTTTCACTCACGCGTTTGTCGATTTTATACACGATGCGAAGCCGAATGTAGAAAGACAAACAAGTGAGTGCTGTATAAAGTTTTGTTCAATCCTGCCACTTTGTTCGTGTTATACGTTTGGCAGTACTGAATTTGACACAGACGAACGCAAATCTTAACTTGAAAATATCGAATTTGACATAGCGTAACAGTACTACCAACACTTGGTAATTGTAATTCCGTAACATAAACAATTAGATAAAACGTAGCTGGAAGATTTCATAATTTTGCTCCCTAGAAAAACAAATACTTGCAAAAGTAGATAAATTGTCAGAAATTGTAAATGTTTGCGTTGTTTCGTGAGAATTTCACAATTAATCCAGTAAGATGCAGCAAGTAGATGATCTCATTGTTCCTGAAGCTATTTTAAAAGAAGCTGATGCAGCTGGAGAAATCTAGAAAAATATACATAAACGTGTTAGGAAAATTCCGTGATTGGATGAAAATGAAAAACGTCAATGTTGTAACGGAAGAAGTGATGGTACATATTGTACGGCTGCTACGTGATATGATTCTATCACAATCAAGCGCAACAGAAGGCAACGTAACTCTCATTTGTGTCGACATTTGGATTTTGTTTTACCTTCACCTAATAAAATAAACGTGTGCATTAATTACAGGTAAAAATAGAACTCAGTTAAGTAAACTTACATGACGCTCTTATTGGCTCGACCTCTTCTTTTTCATTCTACTTTTCTTCCTCAATTTTTCCTTTTTATCACTGTTGGAGCTAATAGCCGAAGACCTTTCTTTAACAATGAAACGACTATATGACGGCATGATGTATTGTAGTTTTATCAAACCGGCTCTTCATCTGCCATATTTTTGGTAACTTCTTCTACGCATATAATCTTATTGGTTCTATTGTCTAACAAAAATTCTTGCTCTCCAAGAGTTACCTGTTTAGATTTTTCACATTTACAGTTTTCAAAACAGAACTTGCAAATTAATTAGACTCTTCTTTTCTAAAAACAATTACTTTAAGCTGGATGGCTGTAGAGATTTTTTTGGATCTTTAATTCTTTTGGGCCTTCTTAAGATGTTACCAAAAACTTTTTAACTTATCCCAATTGCGAATTGCGACGTGGCGAAACGATAGGAATGAACGCATTTTGCCAAAAGTGTTTTTATTTTCGGTACAACAATTTTTAATATCTCACATACACTCGGATCTCTGCCGTTATTTTTATATTTTAAATCATGCTGAATAGATAAATGATGTAACATAACATCACTGTATGTGGATAAGATCGATTGTCTATTAGTTTATTCCAAAACTACCGCGATAAATACCTCTTGTGTGATTAAATAAGAATCATTTAAGAAGTAAATTATGCTAAATACCCTAAATTTTAAGGCTAATGAGAAACCAGAAGATATTGAACTAATAAAACTTGGCTTAGAGATTTTGTTTAGCTCACTATAAGCATTTTAAATCTTAAATTCTTGAAGCTTCTAGTCCAGTGAGGATTCTGAAAATATTAAAATAGGTCAACCAGCTTCAGGGACTCTTTTTTATTTGTATAAAGGCACATTTTGACGCCTATGACAATATGATTTTTAAAAACAAATATTCTCGTTCCACCACCTTCTGGCATTTCTGTGTAACTTTCTAAAATGTGTCTTTTGATCCATACACTATTATAATCGTCCGTTGAAATCTATTTTGTTCTCTCATTTCAACTGACAATATTCTTTTTGAACTTGCCTCTCAGTTATATATTTGATTCTTTAAGCTTTTATAAATAATGCAACCTACTCCAGCAGCTGCTCGCTTGTTTTCTTGTACTCCACTAATAGGAGTGAATATCTGTGACCGTACGCGCTTAGCCCTTTTTGTTGGTTTCAATTATTGCCCTATTTCTTCAAATTCTTTATCTTTTCTCTGTAAGCTCCTAATGTTACAAGTTCCTAGCGTATATTGTTTGTTTGTGCTATTATTTTTTCTTTTTCCATTTGTTATCTTCCTTAATCCTTTTCCTTACTGTGTCACCGGGTGTATCAAATTTAAGCTTTCTGTTAGTAGTTATTGTCATATTAGCTTTTCCTCTTGGTTTGGTCTGCTGTTAGATTTTTCCAACTTTTCTTTTTCCTTGTTCCATTTTCATTCTTCGTCTAATACATTATATTTTAATCTTACCTTACTTATATCTTGAAGTAATTACGCTGCTACTTATACCCAACTGTTTAAGTTCTGTATCACAATTTAAATCGCTCGAAACCTCATAAGACTTGGTATTGGTTTCGCGGCTGTCAAAACATTACCACAGTCTCACAACTATCAGACAATCACCTCAAAAAAGAAAATGTAAAAGATAACTAGTTTTAAGATATTCGGCTGTGATTTCTCATTCTTTTTCAGGTGCCATCTTCTAAGGAAGGTCGGCTATCATCGTGGCAATCTTAACTCTGTTAACTGCTGCTCTAAACAATTCGACGGAACTGCAACTGTACCACTCTCTGAGATTCTTCAACCAAGGGCCTCGTCTCCGCCCTACGTTTCTCTTTCTGCAAATCTTTCCATGCATGATTATATGGAGTAACGAGTACCTTTTTCCTCTTATGACATGTGCAAGATATTCTAGTTTTATTCTTTTTATGGTGTTAATAACTTCTACCTGTTTGCTCATAGAATTGAGTACTTCTACGTTGGTTACTCTATCCGTCTAGGGTATTTTTAATATGCGTCTATAAGTCCATAAAGGCTTCCATTCCATAAAGTGATGTTGAGAAACATAACATCTTGCCATTCTCATTCTAAGCGAAAGATTTAAATTCTTACTAACGGGTGTTCATAAACAGTCGTCATCCCAGTAGGTTTTGACTTCAGAAACGTATGTCTATTAAAATTGAGAAAAAATGCGCTATGACAGTACTCAATGACGTTTCATTGTGTTGCACGAATTAATCAAAGACATAACATTTTGTTTTTCAAAGCAACTGGGATGACGACTGTTTATGAACGACGACTGTTTATGAACACCCGTTAGTTAGCATTCTTTTCATTTTTATAAAGGCATTTTTGGCTATTTCTATACGAGTTCCTATTTCTAAAGTTTGCTCTCCTGAATACATGAGCCATGTGCCTAAATATTAGAGCTTGGTTTTTTATAGTAGTAACTTTTCCTTTAAAATATTGTAGTAGTTCAAAATATAACAGTAGTCTACTCTAGAACTGTCCTTATTTTTTGTTATATTATGTGCATTATGTGTTTCGATAAATATTTCTCAATTTTGTATAATACGATATATGGCGAATTATGTGTTCAAACCACAGTTAAAAGTTGCCCATTGAAATAAAGACAATAGCGGCATTTGTAACTCAAAATATAATTATATTTTCTTTATAATGCTGCCCATTTTATCTTTAAAAATAATTTTCAGATTTTTGGAAAATGGGTGGTTTTGCTTCGTATGCTGTTACCGCACAAACACGACTTTACGACATAATCGGGAAATATACCTAAAATACGTTGCCCTAACTCTGTTACGATGGCTGTAACACAAGGTTTGCTCCAGGTAGAAGAACTCAGTCCAGAGGGCGGGTTCTTTACGACCTTTGAGTTAGGGCTGTACTACGGTAAGAGAGGTATATAATGTTCAAAAAAGAATTATGCGCCACCACATTCGGACTAGATCGGGACAAGAAAAGCAACACAAGTGAACGTACTCTTGAATGTGGAAGTGAGTGCCTCACCTTTCTACTTCTACCTTGGCACAGCTTGAGGTAGCGACTGCACAGCTGAATCAAACCTACCCTACGTTCCTGTCACTTACAAGATCTGGATTCCTGTACATTAAACACAAAACACAAAAATGCATGCAAACACCAATAAAAACATACATAATCAACAACAAACTCTATTAAAGTAATAAAAAGATATGAACATGAAAATGCTGACTGGTTACAGTTAAAAATAATCGGCATAAGGGGTTATTTAGGTTAAATAGTGACGTTTAAACTACACACAAATGACAAAAAAAATAACAATTGACATAGTTACGTTCAAAACAGTATTAACTCTCAATTTGGTCCAAAATAACTACGATAGAGTACAAAACAACATATTAACCATAAAATTTGACGATAAAGCTAAGAATTCGCTTTAAAACGGTACCTAGTATTTGGTTGACATCTCACACTTTAAACAACAAAATCATAGCTTGACGAGAAAACATTTTACTGTAAATTTATGGGCTGTACAAACACTATTAAATCGACAAATACCTTGATTTGAGAAAATCCAGACGGTACGTATTGGTTCAGTTGGCTGCCACCCGCATCTCAAGCCAGTGCTACGAACAGAACAGAAACGACAGGAAACTGTTGAAAACCACATCAAAAGGGGCCATAATCGAGCAAATGCAAGCGGTATAACATCCCCAAGATGAGGGTTGACTTGCACGAATCCCAGCCACACAAGCAGACGGCGGTACGGTATCGGGTCTTCGTTCTACTAGTAGGTTTAGCCCACGGTTGAGAATTCCAAATATAATCCACTATAAGTGTTAAGGGAGTTGCTTTTCTCCGACGGTACAGAAGACTCTGCTAACCGTTCACCTCTAACCACTATGAACTAAGCTCGAATTGACGGCAACGAGGTAGTTTCACAACTTGCAACAATTTTGACAATACGCGGAAACGCGGCCGAAGCCGGCGTCTGCGGACATAACGTCAAAACCTCTTAACGGATTGAACCCCCGGAATGATGCTTTTGCGTAAGACGCGGACGCGTAATGCGACTACGCAGGTGTAACTTAACTCGTTCCTTGTCCCACTTATAGGGCACACAATAGATTCCAAACTGTTGCAATTTCTGACTAAGCGGTTCGTAGGAAAACTCGGGGAATTTTTGGGTCTGTCTGAACAACAAAATTCTGAGAATCCGATACGCTAAAATGTATCGCTTCGCATGTGATAACAAAGACTGAATTTATAAAACCAGCGTACGGAGAATTGAATTTCTATTAACTCAAACGAACGGCAATGCGTTAGCATATAAAATAAGCGGAAATAAATATCGTGAAAAGTAAAGGTTTGAGCCTTTAACACTAAACTACGAATTTATCTTAAGTTATGCAGAAAATACACGAACATACTAATTTTAAAGGATTGTCCTTACAATGCTCAGACCTTGTTTATAAGAAATAAACAAACAAAATTAAGAGTTGCCTATGAAAATTATGAGCGTGTTAAATGTAGTGTCTACTTAGTGGGGCAGCATGTATATTCCTAAAACTTCTTTACACACATGTTTAATTCTATACAGTTAGTAAACAATTCTATATTCATTGATATATCAGCTTTATAAGCTACAATTCTAATTCTTCTAACTGAAAGTTAATTTCACGAGAAAATTTCACATACGGAAGTTAATACTCAAAAATATTATCAAAATGAATAAGTTTCGTATTTCGCTTTTCATTACTCTTTGTCTTATTAAAGTCTCGATGCTACAGTTTTGATTCTTATGTTTTATAGATTAAAAGCAATTACGCTGAAGATCCACAATGAAAAACATACAAGTGAGATTTTGTATTTCAGATACATATCTGACAAAATTTGGAAAACAACGCATTTGTAGTTAATCCTGCCGACATTACACCACAAACAACATTGTTACAGTAACTTTTCGGAACCAAATACATGTGCCTTGAAGGGGGCTGCGGAGCCTGCATCGTGGCAATCACCGCCAAGCATCCGCTCACCAAACGAACCGTTACATTTGCAGTCAATTCGGTGAACTTTATGCAAAGCTATGCAAATAGCCAAGAACACAAATCAGATCTGTTTTTAGTGCTTGGTATCTATCTATTCCTGTCAAAGCTGGGAAATTCACACCGTAGAAGAGATCTCGAACAAAATTATTGGCTACCACCCCATTCAGCCGGCACTGGCACATTTTAATGGTGTACAGTGTAGCTTCTGCTCCCCCAGAATAGCCATGAACATTGAACATGTACCCGCTGTACTAATCCATTTTGAAAATTAAGCCTACTGAGCGTTCCTTCGGGGGAAACACTTGTCGTTGTATTGACTACAGGCCTATCCTGACCGCCTTTAAATCGTTAGCGAGCGATGCGGACTCAAAGATTTTGGAGGACCTGGAAGGGTGCGCTGGAGGTGGAGAAAACTGTCAAAAGAGATGCCAGTCAATTTGCAAGAAAAATTCAGTTCCGATAAGTTATTTCGCTCTCACAGAGTCGAAGTGGTTTAAAGTCTTCAGCATAAACGAAATTTTCGACGTTTTGCGAGACAATCCTGGAAGCAGTTACCAACTCGTGGCTGGAAACACCGCTAGAGGTAGATATTTCAATAGGCATCGTTATAAAAGTGACAGCGATAAAACGTTGCAATATCCTGGCGCCATTCGATCTCCACCAGCTATATGTAGAAAGTGCTAAAGCACTATTCCCTTATAGTATAACAAAAGCTGAACGCATAAATATTAAAAAGTAATATGGCTATTGGCTATGTGCCAAACCTCATTTAAAAATAATTGTACATTTCCGTCTTAATTCTAATCAGTATTCAACATTTAACAAAATCTACATGAAAATAAATACTACAAAGCGGCGCCGGCGGCCTAAAAAATAAAATGCATTTTTGCCCTTAAAATATCAGAGGAGATAATCGCGATACAAAACAATCGACAAAAAAGCATGTATCCCAATCTTAATCAAGAATGTGTTCAAATTATAAACGAAATAAATATTCGATTTGATCTCGCTGATACTGAATTGAATAGCAACGCAGATAAAAAATTAAGTTGTCATAAAATTAGTGTAAGTTTTGATACAAGTAATTATTGCTTCCCGTATAAATTATATTTTCAGCATGTGTATTCTATAATACAATAATTACTATCTTTCAACATACGTGGTGGAAATAAGAAAACGTTTTTGATCTCACACTTACATATAAGTGTGAGGCTTGTTTATTTTCAACTGATAAAATTTGTGAGGACAATTTGCTATATTTTCGCCCTTTTCCATCTTTTCTCCCATTTTTAGTTCTTTTCCCGGTTCATTTATGCTGAAATTAAGACTTCAGTAAGGTTCCAAAACTTAATTCCGTTCGTTTCGAATATTAGCGTCTGTTTGCTTAATTACCCAAATTTACGCAATGTGCCCTTATCGTATGTTTAATAAATTCTAGGTGCCAGAGAGGCAATTGCTTGGCTTCTAGGTGTTTCTTCTTCATAAGCGCATACATATTTCATTATAACGAAGCATTTCGTCCCGTGGCAACCCTATCCCATAAGTAGAAGAAAGTGCCAACTTTAAGTAACGCCTGCGTATTTTCATTTGGTTTTTGAATCTTAGCACGAAGCAATTGATTTCCGCTTCCACCTTAGGAGCGTTTCTAAGTGTTTCGAATTCGCGCCCCCAGCAGCCTTGCGCTGTTGAGGTGTCTTTTTAAGAAGTTAAAATTAACTGTTTGCTTTTTGGAGCCGTGGTATTTGTGTTGAATTTGTGAACTGCTTCGCTTCGTCGCAACCTTAGCTCTTTCATCGAGATGTGTGGTAGCTATCGGGGTTGAAGTGATGTAAATAAGTTGGTTTTGTTCGACGAATCTTTACCGCGAAGGTTGCAAGCCCTCCATTGCCGCTTCAGCGGATTTAATTAAAAGATTCTCACACGAACCAACTCTCCCTTAACAAGACGTCGTGTTGCATCACTCAAGTAGAAGGTTTCGTTTCGTCGTCCAGTTACCCTCCTGGGGATTATTTCCGTTTTAACTCCTGACTGTAATAAACATCGACTTAAAGCCCTGTTCCCGCCTCCCGCCAACACCCTTTTAAGCAGTTGCGACTTCACTGGTGGCCAGCAACTTCAGTGGACAGCAATGAAAGCTCCCAGTGCATTTCAAACCCTTTTGTGCGAAGCTGTTCGGAATATGTGCGGGTGTAACTTAAGCTGCCGTATAACGAGCAAACAATTTTAGATTTTATGGTTCGCTTTTACTGCAGTAAATTTAGTTGTTGTCAAATTTACGATTACTGATGTCATTATTGTTTGTCAAGTAATGTTCAAGCTACTAACCAATTCATTTGTTTTCATGTTTGTATAATTATTTCACACGTCTTTAACTTAATAGATTGCATTTAATTAATTACTTTGTGCGTTAGTATCAATTGTTGCATACATATTTGTATTTTGTTTCTTTGTGTGAGGAATGCAGAGGAGTTTTGGATAAAATGAACTAAAGGTAAGTTTACTGGGGCTGCCCGCTGGTTAAAATCAAGCACTGCAACCAACTTTTAATCTCCGTTTATGGTTTTCACTTTTACGTAAACGGAGTTACCGACACAAGTGGTGGCGCTAAACATTTAACATCTGTATTTTGTTTACCGGATAGTAGCCCTAATCTAAGGTCGTAAACAACCCGCCCTTCTCACTGAGCTTTTTAAGCCGGCACCCCCTTGTTACAGGCCATCGTAACGAGATTGGGGCAATCGATCCGAGAATCTCCCGATTTTGTAGTTGCTATGTGGTAACAAACTGGCGGTTTTATAAAAACAAAGGCTGGCATCAAACATAAACAACATATTTGTCTAAAATAACGCTCTAGTCTTTTGTCGTACAACTTCAAGAACTTCGTTGGGAACATTCATACGTATCTTGACGTACCTCATTGATGATCGTAGGTGTCGAGTTTCAGCTGCATATTGAACTGTGATAAAATGAACGCACGCTTGCTATAACTTATGCGGAATACTTACATTGATACTGGTTAGTAGATTTTCTTAAACAGCTGCTTTGAATGTGTTCCAATCTGTTTTATGGTTATGCAATGATGGTCTAGGTGATTTTTTTAATTCATGTTGTACTAATTGTAGCTGCAACTGCTGCATGATCCGATGATAGATCATGGTTGCTGAAAATTTCAACGATGTTAGAAGACATTCCTGTTGTTATAAAAAAGTCCACTAAGTAAGGTATTTTTTCTAGGTCCGTAAACCAATACGTGGATTCGCCAGTAGAAATGTAGTCGTAACTTTCTTCGCATATCAGATTATACAGTCCTCTGCCCCTAGTTGTAGTTATACGAGAACCCCAGTAGCTATGCTTAAAGTTGAAATCTCTCACCGCATATAAAGTTATTACTAAGTGACTGGAATAATGGTTTGAGGACGTCCATGGTAATTCTGTGCTTAGGTGGGCAATATACAGCAGATATTGTTATTGGATTTGGTAATTTACTAACTTGAATTGTCGTAGCTTGTAGAAAAGGATCTTATTGCTGTTGTAATTCATAATGGACGATTGAGCTCTTAATTAATATAGCTTTACCTTCATGGGCTGTACCATCAGGGTGGTCTGTATGATAACACGTATAATGCCGTATTCTTAGGTATGATCTAGCTGTTAAGTGCGTATCTGATAAAAGGAATATGTCAATATTATTTAATTTTATGAATAATTCGATTTCATGTATCTTTGACAGAATGCTGTTAGCATTCCATAAGCTAATTCTTAAGGATTTAAACATTAACAAATGAGTTTATTTATAACAGTTAATAACATGTTTATTACCATATTGTTTTATTGCATTCATTGCGAGAACATGATTTTGAATTCTTCTAGAAACTAATTGATTTTGCTCTGCAACTCCCTGTGCTGCTTGACTAAAAGTGGGCAATGTACATAATGGATGTCGTATTGTCCTACTCTGTGTTGGTTGTTGTTGTTGTTGTTGTGGCTGATTTTGGTTTACTTGCCAACCTTGATATTGCATGCCTGACCTCAACTTACTTTGTAATCCTTTTTGTACTGTACACCCTATATAGTTAGCGGGGGGATTGCCACCACTTAGGGCACACCTCCCAAACGACTCTTGTTTTATTTTACATTTTTTTCTCTCTCTCTTTTTTTTTCTTTTATTTATTTGCATTGGCATATTGTTAGTTGCTGATATAGGCATTTGGGTTTGCATCGGGAGCATATTCGATACACATTGCAGATTATTAGGTGGAGAAGGATCATTGATAAAAGGAGATGGAGGTATTACCTGGCTGAGCATCGATGTGAATTCCATTTGCGTCTATGATAAGGGATGCTGTGATAATTGCGTTGCTGGGCAATGAACGTTTTGATCCATGCTGATAGGATGCAGATTGGCTTACTTATATTTTTAATAAGTATAAAAATAAAAGTTTTACGAGTAGATACTATACTGCTGATCCCACATTACACACACTTCACTATTCGCTTGGCACACGTTCTTGTTGTCTGATAGTCTAACGCTAACTCACTAATGAAATATGTGACTCACGTGCGTATTCATCAGCAAGGCCTCATCGAAAATAACACATTTATAAACAGTAGTACTGTTAATCGTATACAACACAAATATTTTGCTTAATCGCTGAAAAACGCCCGTATATACCTATATGTAATAGGATTTACCTGTTTACTATCTTTAACAAACCACAGATGCAGTATATAAGCAGAGGACATGAGAATGAAATTCGATACGTAACAGATGGTTGTTCATCGGCACAGTCAAATGTTTTACTCCTTTCAAAAGTTTTAATCCAGAATTTAAGATCTGCTATAGGTGACTTCCACGAAGAACGCGAAAGACCTTACTTTAGTAGCTGCGGCAGGTGTTGTTAACTTCAGCAGAGTCTATCGCCCGGATGAACTTGCGGCGTCAGATGTTCCAGCAGGACAGCAACGTGAAACTACCCACATAAAAATATCGGAGCAAAAACGCACAATCAAAAGTACAGAGGATGAAAAGAAAAGAAAAAAACAGCCAAATCCTACCTAGACTGTGGGCGGCCAAAAGATGTTTTACTTTAAAAATGCAATTCTATCCTGAAGTAATCAGATGGGTACTACAATTCACTATTAGGACGGAATCTGCGCCAGAATCGACTTTTCTCCAGTAAATACGCCGTTACAGCATCGCCAAGGTAAACCCGAATAAAAACGTCATATAGCTTCGAAAGTAAATTTTAAATTTAGATTTTATATTTAAATGTAGCGTGTCGGTAATACCCTTTATCTACTCCAAAGTAAACTCACTTTCTTTTTTAAGCTCACTTTGACGAAACACCTCACTGTATCTTAGCAATAATTCCCATGTAAATGATAGATTTGATTAGCTTCCTATGAACGCTATTTTGCATTACTTTTTCAACAAAGTAGGGCACTTTCTGTAGGCTCCTTATCGTTTACATTAGTTTTCAGAATAAGCTACAGGTGGCCTTTGGCGATGCCTGCACATCTAGAACAGAGTTCGATGATTGTTTTCGTGGAAGCGGCACTACCTTCAGGATGAAAACAACCTAAAAACCTCGTAGTCGATTGACTTACTTTACGTAGAAAAACTCGCAGCTTCAGTCATCGAAACGAGATCCCAGCTTCTTCTAAATGGTATTCATAAGGTTATACCGTGCTTAGACTGCGTTTGCGGATGCGGAAAGTTCGTTCCCCACATTTCGTTCCCCACATTTCGTACCCCACAATTCGTTACCGGGATATTTCGTCTCCCCACATCTCGTATCCGGAAACTTCGTTCCCGACCGAGCTCAATTTGTCTTCTAGATTTAGTCCATTTTCTAAACGCTAAAAATTCGCCAAAGTTCTAACTTCGTTGACTCAAAACCGGTTTTGAACATTTTTTTTTATTAATTCGGAAAAAGTTTATAGAAAAGTTCCCCATAGGTGGGAAAGTGTGCTTTTTATTTTTTCAATTGTTATTAACAAATAAGTGTTTTTAATATACCCTTAATTAAAAAAATGTATAACTATTTTATTTATTTAAACAATTGCCTGAAATTTGACAACATAAGGTTTTTGGGGTCGCAGATTACGAATCTGGCCTCCAAATGGGTCTAAAAACAAAATAGCGTCGAAGGTCTAATTTTCTATTTTATTTTTTTTTAATTTTTATTACATGTCTGTGTGGTGTTGGGGTCGCTCATTACGAATTTGACATTAAAACTCAACTAAAATAAAAAATGGCGGATCCAAAATGGCGGAAAGGGGTTTTTTTTATTTCTGATACCTATTGAGTCGCTCATCCCAAATTTTATGTTAAAATTTATCAAAAATGGAAAACGGTGTCTGAAAAATGGAGGAAACAAATGATAGAAGAGTTAAATGAGTATTAAAGATATTATATTTTAATTGATTTATTAAAATTAACCCAAGATACATTTAAAAACAAGGAAAACATTATTTAGCTTTAGTTTCTTCTTCTTCTACTTCTTCCATTGACACTGCCGGTCGTGAATTAAGGTAACTATTTCCGTTACATTCATCGCAAGCCGCCGAGCCTAAGGGCCACTTTTCTTACACCCTCAAGCTGGCCCGCAACTAGTTTCGTAGTTGCAAAAAAAATTTTTTTTAAGATGTTTTGTGGAGCTGGTTCTTGTGTCATTAGGATTGGAAAACACTTTCCTGTATCACATTTCCAACCCCAATCTTCCGTTGAAATATCTTGGTTTCCCAGGCACAACTGTGTTTGCAAATACACGCACTTTAAATGTTGTTCTGCTGAATCCATCGTAGGGCACAATGATGCTAAATTAATACTTTTTTTTAGTAGACGCCTTAATAAAAGAGTCAAACCTAATATTCAAAATGTTTTTATATAAAAAAATATATGTATCGTGTTGTCTGTAACCTCATTTACCTTGCGGTGTATGAATAATAAAAAACGTTCAATCAATTAAACATTCCTGTAAGAGTTTAAGCAGTTACTTTTCTTCGCACCATACATTGCAAGCATACATTTTATACCAGCATTGTTTAATATAAATTTTAGCAGTCTCTTATAAACCACTGCTATTTTCAAATATTTTGGCAAATTTATTCTTTCGTGAACATAGCCATTGCTTCATTTACTAGGACTTATGCATGTGGATCTTTAATAAGGTGCCGGTCCTATTCGTCTTCCTCATCCTTATATAAATTTATCTTCAATATATTAAACTATATTCAAAAGCCATGATCTGCACCTTGACACCTAAACTCGCATGCTAAGATACTACATTTTTCCCATCTTGCTCTATGGGGTCGAGTCCTGGACACTTAACGAAACAATCACAAAAAAAAAATCGAAGCCTTTGAAATGTGGTTATACCGAAAAATATTGTGGATATTATGGAAAGACCGTGTAATAAATATTAACGTTCTGTAGAGAATGAAAAAAAAAATAAAGAGGTCATGGACAACATCAAGGTACGCAAACTCCAATACCTTGGACATATAATGAGGAATGAGAATATGTGCGTTCTACTACAATCTATTATACAAGGCAAGATATATGGCAAACGTCGAACAGGACGCAGAAGAATATTATCTTGGTTGCAAAACCTAAGGGCGTGGTATGGGAAATCATCCAACGAGTTATCTAGAATTGCAACCAATAAAGTGAAGATGATCGTGTTGAACGCAAACATACGAAATCGGATAATCACCCGAACAAGAAGAAGAAGAGGAAGATTCTTTCCTCTGTTAAAACATGCTGAAGTTGTGTCACATCCAGTTAATGTACAGAAAGTACATGCGCACTACACTTGGGATGCGCAAATTGAAGGCTTTTAGAAGAAGATATTTTTTTATTTTCTTTATTTTTGGCAGGTTTTAAAAAATATATGTATATCTTTATCAGGAGAAACTGAAGCTGTTAATATAAGTAATACGTCTATATTCTCTGATACTACGACTATGTTTTCATTTGATGCATTGACAGCTGTTGTAACTATTAACCGATCCGCATCACTTTCATCTTGAGAGC
>OW679194.1:25463382-25611990 GCA_940337035.1 Agriotes lineatus | reverse complement strand
TGCTAATGAGCTGCATCTATAATTTTTTACAAGAGATAGATGGTCGTAGCACTGAAACTTGTGGATTTTTTGGGTCAAAAAAAGGAAAAATGTTACAAAACTGTGAAGAAATGACGCCATCAACTTTGATGCTAATAGAAAACAATTTACCAACATTATTGTCAACCGATTAAAAGTATTTGCAACAAATGTGCCAAGCTGTAGCTGTTGGAGAATGATGGTCAAATGATTTAGTTTTAAGAAAACTTGGAAAGACGTCCCATACAAGGTGGCTAACAGTTAATCGATTACTAAGATTGTATGTAGCAAGTGAACTTCCCAGCATTTCAACTCATTACTATAGCACGAGTAAAATACGAGCAAAAAGTGTATGCTCCAGTTTGGTTCTCTATTAAACCAGAACTATATTGCACAAGTAGTTCAAAACTTCTATGGTGAATAATTAACTAATCGCGATAGTTGCAAGAAGAGAAAAAAATCGTAAATATTGTTACTCAAAGGAATGCCTATTTGGTCGCCCTGAAAATGTATTGTTAAGTAAGATCAAGGAGGATCGAAGACATATCTGAGACTTGGGATTATGCAGAATACTTAAAAGCCGAGAAAAATCAGAAAGAACATTCAAGATGCCACCATTCAATTTTACTGCTACAGAGTATATCGAATTGATTGTATGAAATTATTGTAATGTAACAGCACCTACATAACTAAAATATATTGCTGACCAAGCTTTAGAAGAGATAATTGCTACTGGAAATCATAGTAGCATAGAAGTGTTAAATTGTCCTTGTCATACATAATCTTTAGAACTAGCTGTTAAATTAGTAACGGAAGCGTCAGCTGTAGTTTGTGGTCCGAAATCCAAGGATGGTTTCATCCTATCAAAATATTATCCCTTCAACACTAAAGCAGACTAGAAGTTGTTAACTTAAATTGTGATGCTTATCAGATATGTGTTATAAAATGTATTGCATGTTAACTTATATTAATTTATTCATTTAACATATTTTATCTACGACCACTACTAAAAGTAGGCCTTTTAGCGCTAGCTTGTTTCACTAAAAGTGACGTTTTATAGTTTACCGTGTTTAAAGAAATCAGCTGTTTACTTTTAGCACATGTGCTAAAAGTGACGCGAGGTTCAAAACTACAATTTCGAACTGCAAGTGAAGTCGTAAAGCTATTCTAGTTGCTTCTTGCGTTACAGGTAAAGCGTTTTTGAAATAATTAAAGCGTTATGTAATGAATACAGTCATATGTGGAGTATAAATAATTAAATTTCGTACCTGTCCTTGACAGCACGGGCGTGGCCAAAACAATCGCCAGCGGCGTAGGCTACTATTCATTATGATGCAGCGTCGCAGATGCGAACCTTTCTTAAATCGATATTTATGGATTAATAACGGTAAAATTAAGGTCGTAGATAAAATATTGTATGCAACGCGTGCTAAAAGTCGTTTATGCGCGAGACATGTTATGAAACTCAGCCTTCGGCTTCGTTTCATAATTTTCATGTCTCGCGCATAAAAGTCGACTTTTAGCACTTGTTGCATAAATAGCTATTATAGTTAAGTTTATTTTGACTATACATTGTAAGTGTAATTACATTCTACTAATGTCTATTGGTTAGTTTTTAATGTTTAGTAGTAAAAATAATCGAAAACTTGCGATTTTTGTTTCTAAAAATTAATATCTAAAAAATGTATATTCAAACACAATATGGAACCTAAAAATACATTCGATTACAAAAAAAAGTTAATGCAAAAAATGCACTTTTCACATTTTCGTTCCACCCTATTATACAGCTCGTAAATTTCTGCGTTTGTGCGTCTTAGCCATATATCGTCCACTTTTCTTTCACCATAGATCTTTCGTAGAATCTTTCTTTCCCACCCTTCTAGTTTTTGCTGGTTTTTCATTGTCATTGTCCACGTCTCACAGCCTTACATCAAGATTGGTCTGATTATACTTTTGCATAATCAGAAGTAATACTATAAGTACTTCGATATTATCAGGTTATAAACGGGGCTGCGTGCGCTATTGCGCGGTCTATTCTATTCAATTTACCACCATTTTTAGGCTTATTACGTTGGGCCATTCCAAGGGGGTTCACTGGGCTCCGTCCCTCTCCAAGGGGCCCTAGGTGGTCCGTCCCTCTCCAAGGGGGCCTTCGCGACTCCAGGGGTTTCGCCCTTCTCTAAAGGGGCCCTCGGGGCTCCAGGGGTTTCGCCCCTCTCTAAGGGGGCCTTCGGGGTTTCGAGGACTCCGCCCCTCTCCAAAGGGGCCCTTGGGACTCCGCTTCTCTTCAAGGGGGCCCTCGGGACTTCGCCCCTCTCCATGGGGGCCCTTGGGACTCCGCCCCACTCCAAGGGGGCCCTCGGGACTCGGCCCCTCTCCAAGGGGGCGCTCTGGGCTTCGCCCCTCTCCAAGGGGGCTCTTGGCGCTCGGCACCTCTCCAAGGGGGCCCCGGGACTTCGCCCTTCTCCAAGGGAGCCATCGGGGCTCCGCCCCTCTCCAAGGGACCCTTGGGACTCCGCTTCTCTTCAAGGGGGCCCTCGGGACTTCGCCCCTCTCCAAGGGGGCCCTTGGGACTCCGCCGCTCTCCAAGGGGGCCCTTGGGACTCCGCCCCTCTCCAAGGGGGCCCTCGGGACTCGGCCCCTCTCCAAGAGGGCGCTCGGGGCTTCGCCCTTCTCCAAGTTGGCCCTTGGCGCTCGGCACCTCTCTAAGGGGGCCCCGGGACTTCGGCCTTCTCCAAGGGAGCCGCCCCTCTCCAAGGGGCCCTTGGGACTCCGCTTCTCTTCAAGGGGGCCCTCGGGACTTCGCCCCTCTCCAAGGGGGCCCTTGGGACTCCGCCCCTCTCCAAGGGGGCCCTTGGGACTCCGCCCCTCTCCAAGGGGGCCCTCGGGACTCGGCCCCTCTCCAAGAGGGCGCTCTGGGCTTCGCCCTTCTCCAAGGGGGCCCTTGGCGCTCGGCACCTTTCCAAGGGGGCCCCGGGACTTCGCCCTTCTCCAAGGATGCCATCGGGGCTCCGCCCCTCTCCAAGGGGCCTTTGGGACTCCGCTTCTCTTCAAGGAGGCCTTTGGGACTTCGCCCCTCTCCAAGGGGGCCCTCGGGACTTCGCCCATCTCCAAGGGGGCCCTTGGGACTCCGCCCCTCTCCAAGGGGGCCCTTGGCGCTCGGCACCTCTCCAAGGGGGCCCTCGGGACTTCGCCCTTTTCCAAGGGAGCCATCGGGGCTCCGTTCCTCTCCAAGGGGCCCTGGGGGCTCCGCCCCGGTCGCGAAATCGAGGCGACGGTGAAATGCATGTAAACGCAGATGGGGGACATCGCGTCTGCAATTGTCGTGACACACACGTTTGGATCGTTCTCCTTTATTTATATGATGGGCCGGTTGCAGAGAGCAATGTTAAGTCTGGTGTTAGCTAACATCGCGTCAAAGTGAACAAAAACGAATCAAATCTCAAATGCTTATGGTAACTAATACATTAGTAAACAAAATTTGATGCGATTTTGTTTACTTTGACGCGACGTTAGCTAAACCCAGACTTTTAACATTGCTTTCTGCAACCGGCCCTATATGTCGATAACTTGTTGCACAATAATAAAAGAGTGTCAGTTTGACAGGTTAAATAGTCCAACCGCGTCAGCGGGAGGATTATTCTGTCAAACTGACACGATTTGTTATTGTACAGGAAGTTTGAGACGTATAACCTGTTCGAAGTACGCATTGTATTCGATTTGATTATTTTTTGAGTAAATCTTAATATTAGGAACAAATAAATATTTTATTGGCAGCTCGATTTGTTTGTATTAACCTAGCTGAAAGTCATCTCCATGAAAACAATATCAAGTTGACAAAAATTATGTATTGCGTTTTGCGTTGCCTAGTGAAGTTACTATAGTATAATCGATTTTGTATAATCAACAGTAATATCCCAAGTGCATTAAAATAGCCGATTAAATTTTGACGTTTTCTGTCAGAATGTTTTGCTAAGAAATTTGTCAAGTGAATTTGCCGCTCAACAAGAATCCCGAGTGCGCAGCACGAGGGATTTTGAAGCGGAAAATTTACGAGATAGATTTCTTCGGAGCAAAACATTCTGACAGAAAATCGCCAAAATTTATTCAGGCTAGTTTACATGCACGCAGGATGTTCGGAGTGATTATTTCCTGAATAAATGGATAAAATTCAGTTGGTGAAGCACCTTTAATAATTATGTTAAAATTATGCACAAGCGATTAAATTTTGACATAAATTTAACCGCGGTTAAATTTTGACGTTTGAATTTTAGTCATTATTAAACTGACGGAAACCATAGTGATTACGGATTATTATGGATATGAAGGAAATAATCACTTATAATACCATGAGTAGTCAAAGTTATGTCGACTATTTTTGCGGCGGTGTCACGAATGTCCATTGCGCTTGGTACGATTAGGACGAGTGCGCTAGCACGAGTCCTAATCCCAAGCGCAATGGACATGAGTAGTGACACCACCGCAAAAATAATCTACTTAACTTTGACTAAGAATGGTATTCGAGGGACTATTTAATGAACCAAACTCCTTTTTCAGATTAATTTTTAGTAAATCTAGCAACAAACTGCGCAGTTTCTATAGTAACAGAACACTAATATTGACTTTTTCTAATAAAAATCACATTTGTTTAAAATAGTCACTTGAATACCTTCTAGGAAGATATATCCACTGATATTTTTTTGATTGGTCAAGAAATGTCAGAATTCTGGATTTTCATTGGTCACTTTTTGACAGATGACAGGTGAATTGAATAGTCACTTATAATACCATGAGTAGTCAAAGTTATGTCGACTATTTTTGCGGTGGTGACACGAATGTCCATTGCGCTTTGGTACGATTAGGACGAGTGCGCTAGCACGAGTCCTAATCCCAAGCGCAATGGACATGAGTAGTGATACCACCGCAAAAATAATCTACTCAACTTTGACTAAGAATGGTATTCGAGGGACTATTTAATGAACCAAACTACCTTTTCAAATTAGTTTTCAGTAAATCTAGCAACAAACTGCGCAGTTTCTATAGTAACAGAACACTATTATTGACTTTTTCTAATAAAAATCGCATTTGTTAAAAATAGTCACTTGAATACCTTCTAGGAAGATATATCCACTGATATTTTTTTGATTGGTCAAGAAACGTCAGAATTCTGGATTTTCATTGGTCACTTTTTGACAGATGACAGGTGAATTGAATAGTCTAAATTATACAAGATAACTTAACTATATCCAGCCTTTTGATTGGTTGAAATCTCTAGGAAAAAAATAATCGTATTTTTACTTTACGTGAGATGTCGTTGGATCTAAGCAGTGTATTCAAGACATATACGCTTCTATTACTTTTAGTGATCCTTAGATTAATTTTTTTTCTTCGTCACCCTTATTGTCTATCAGGGCCCCTAGGTATATATTGACACGCTTTTTTATGTTTTATGATATGTTAATATGCTCCTTTTACTCATAATTGTAAGACTGATATGCTATTTCTTTATGTAATGTTCAACTACTGTTACTTTACTTTAATAGCTATAACACATATTCAGTTGGGCGCCTTTTTTATTTATGTAATAATTAATCTGATATCTTTACTTTGAATTATTCAGTTTAGATTTATTTTTAATAACTCATTTGAGACTCTTTCAGGAGTAGGATCAATATCTAGTTGTTTGTTTTACAAAGTTAATTCTGATAATGACTTTAGTTTGTTTTATGACACCAACTGTCACCTTATACATCAAAACGTTTAAGTAATATTCTCAATTAAAATGACAAATATTATTTCTATTCATGTGTGCCTGACTCAATACCTTAATGTAAGTAATTGATAATACTAATTTTACTCTTTATAATTGTCTTTTCTTTTATATAGCTTCAATTTGATACTATTAACCCACCTGGATAAACTTCTACTTATGCCACTCCAATGTTTCTTCAAAAATGAAACACCACCTCGCTTCCACTGTCAGGATCCTACAGCTATCCCTGCGATGACATAATGCCCTATGACAAGGCAAATGACAACCCGTCAAATCCCTGGCTGCTAACACCAATGGTATCGCTTCTCCTCAGCAAAACTCCTGTCACCTTCCAGATGTCCTATCTGCTCCTACTGGTCACGGCAAGTCCGCTATTCCTGACGACCCTTCTACTCCAACTGGCTCACGGTAAGTTTGATATCCTATACAATCCTCGATAATGTTCCTCTTTTATAGGTCCACTTTAGTTGTATCCATCGACAGTAACCAACAGATTTATTCACAACTTATAACACCTCTGAAATCTCTCGCAGTCAGCCACTCACGTCCATTTGTATTCCACTATTGTAGTTCGTAATGCATAATTGTTTATAATGTCACTTCTTATCACTTGTAATAACGTAATAAATAACTCTACCCAAATCCACTTCCATTATAATTACTTTTACTTGCTTGTATCTAATTCATTCACCTTCCAATAATAATTATAACTTGATCTTCATTTCACCAATATATTTCTTGTATTAATTAACACCTCGTAAATTTGTTTGTATCCCCTTTACTTTTTCCAAATTATTTTACGTAATAGGGTTTAAATTTCAAATTTTTATTCACACCAAAAATAATTACATCTTGTTCTTCATAAATTTGTTATTATGTAATCTGTTTTTAACAAAATTTTTAATACTAGCAACCAGTGAGACAAATGTCTCATTTAATAAAACAAAAAAGACCGTTTTTCAAATAGAACGCGTATTAAATAAAAACAATAAAATTTTCTAAATTTAAATTTAAATTTTAAATCACGTGATTTCTCGAAAACCGGAAGTGTCACGTGACTGAAATTCTGTTCCTGACCTGACATGACCATTCCAAACATATAACTTTCGTAACTTTTTTCTCTATCTCTTACGGTTTGGCTGCTGAAACAGCGTCCCGGACGGACCAGCGTCCCGGACGGACGGAAATCACGTGATTTCTCGAAAACCGGAAGTGTCACGTAACTGAAATCGGTGCCTGACCTGACATGACCATTCCAAACATATAACTTTCATAACTTTTTTCTCTATCTCTTACGGTTTGGCTGCTGAAACAGCGTCCCAGACGGACCAGCGTCCCGGACGGACCAGCGTCCCGGACGGACGGAAATCATGTGATTTCTCGAAAATCGGAAGTGTCACGTGACTGAAATTCGGTTCCTGACCTGACATGACCATTCCAAACATATAACTTTCATAACTTTTTTCTCTATCTCTTACGGTTTGGCTGCTGAAACAGCGTCCCAGACGGACCAGCGTCCCGGACGGACGGAAATCACGTGATTTCTCAAAAACCGGAAGTGTCACGTGACTGAAATTCGGTTCCTGATCTGACATGGCCATTCCAAACATAACTTTAATAACTTTTTTCTATATCTCTTACGGTTTGGCTGCGGAAACAGCGTCCCGGACGGACGGAAATCACGTGATTTCTCGAAAACCGGAAGTGTCACGTGACTGAAATTCGGTTCCTGACCTGACATGACCATTCCAAACATATAACTTCAATAACTTTTTTCTCTATCTCTTACGGTTTGGCTGCTGAAACAGCGTCCCGGACGGACCAGCGTCCCGGACAGACAAGTCTATTAGATAAAGAATCCTATGATACCATTATTCCTGCCATCTACAATATTATCTTATTTGAAATCTACCTACTTTCATGTTACTTTTAATAGAAATAATAGTCGTCACACGAACCATATGTTTGTAATAATATTATAATTATTATTTTAAACCACTGTAGAATGCTCAAATGCCTTTTATCATTGTAACTCACATCATAATTCATATTCAATTAATGACTTTGATTTTAGACAGCCCTTTATGTATCATAACAATATATTCGTCTACTTCTTCAAATACTACTTCTTCTCCACTTTTTATTTCTATCCTTAAGTTATTTTTTATTATACCTGCATCAGAATCGCCGTTTAAAGCACGCCTGAGCGTGCGAATACAGGCGATTAAAGCTCGCCGAGCTTTAAAGGTTGTCAAGGAAACGACTGAATGCAACAACGGACATGGACGCGACAAAAACGTAAATAATTCTCGTAACTATAGTAGCAATATTATTATGCCCTCTCGATTTATCACGACAAAAATTAGTTTTTAGTGCGTAATTTATTTCAAGTATTGGAGGTATAATAAAAAATAGCGTAAAGTATTCGTGGATAACTGGTCTTTAAAACACTTGCTCTGTTTCGAGCACTCCGGCTACGCCGTCGTGCTCGAAAACTCGCGCGTGTTTTAAAGACCTTGTTATCCACTCATACTTTAATATACTATTTTATTATACCTGCATCAGAATCGCCATTTAAAGCACGCCTGAGCGTGCGAATACAGGGGATTAAAGCTCGCCGAGCTTTAAAGGTTGTCAAGGAAACGACTGAATGCAACAACGGACATGGACGCGACAAACACGTAAATAATTCTCGTAACTATAGTAGCAATATTACTATGCCCTCTCGATTTATCACGACAAAAATTTTTAGTGCGTAATTTATTTCCAGTATTGGAGGTATAATAAAAAATAGCGTAAAGTATTCGTGGATAACTGGTCTTTAAAACACTTGCTCTATTTCGAGCACTCCGGCTACGCCGTCGTGCTCGAAAACTCGCGCGTGTTTTAAAGACCTTGTTATCCACTCATACTTTAATATACTATTTATTATCTGATCCTAGTTCATTTTTGAGTTCTATGTATTTGCTTTAATTTTCATTGATTTGTAGACCCATTTGTTTTGCTACACTAATCAGTCTGTCTGCTACTCCCGCTCTGTTTATCCTGCTTTCTTTTATTACTTTCTCCAATATTCGATTGAATAATACAGTAGAAAGCGGGCCCCCTTGACGAACTCCTCTTTTTACTATAAACTCTTCCGACACGTATCCATTTACCTTCACTGCGCTTGTTGTTTGCTTCAACGTCATTTGAACAAGGTTAATTATTTGTTTTGGTGTTTTGAGTACCTTTAGAGCTTCTATCAGTTTTTGCCTGTTTACTGAGTCATAAGCCGATTTGAAGTCTATAAATAGCATGTGAGTTGGAATTTCATATTCGTAGCATCCTCTGAGTATTTGTTTCAGTAGAAATGTCTTATCTATTGTCGATCTGTTTTGTCGGAATCCCGCCTGGTATTCGCCTACTAGGCTCTCTGCATACTTTTCTAGTTCTTTTTTATCAATGTAGCCAGAATTTTGTAGACAGTGTCTATTAAAGCAATACCTCTGTAGTTAAAGCACTTGGTCCTGTCCCCTTTTTGGAATATAGGCAGTATTATCGCTTTATTCCATTCATATGGCATTGATTCCGCTTCCCAAATTTCTTTTATGAGTTCATACAATTGCTCTATTAAGCATTCCCTCCCGTTTTCCAGATTTTCGGTCGTGATACCGCTTTCTCCTGGGATCTTGTTATTCTTGATCAGTTTTATGACACCTTGAATTTCTTGTCTTGTTGGTTCTTCGATGTTGTCTACGTTTGCTATTAATGTTCCAGCTGCTTCTTCTTGTAGATCATTTTGTAATAATTCTTCAAAGTATTTTTTCTATGTTTGCATACATTTTTGCTGTTATGCTACTAACTCTCCGTTTTCATATTTGATATAGATAATTGTTCTTTCCTGGTTTACTTTCCTAATATTTTTCACATCCTTATAAAAGTTCTTAATCTTTTTTCTCCTGTACTTGTTTTCTATTTCTTTTATGTTTTTCACTAAAAATTCCTTTTTTCGGGTTCTGCATATTTGTTTTGCTTTTTCCCTTTGTTCTTTGTATTTATTAACATCCTCTTCCCTTTGTGTCTGTAGCATGTTTTGCCATAATTTGTATTTTTCACTCAGCTCTGCCTTGCACATCTTATCCATCCAATGTTTCTTCTTGCCTCCTTTAATTTTTGATGTTTTTCTCCGTTGCTTTTCTTATTATTTTCCTAGTTTTCCTCTATTTCCTTTCCGTTTTGTTCATTATTTCTATTATAAAATTCGGCATCTCTTTTTGATGCCTTCAGATTCATTCTTCTTTTTGAAAATCTTCCATGTTAGGTTTTGCTTTGATTTCGCTCTTTTGCTTAGCGCCAAGTGAAACATTTTGACCCAAAATTAGACCGTCTGTGTGGTATAAGAATCAAAGCAGAGCACAACACCCTAACCATAGTAAATCTACATGCACCAACGGAAGAGAAGGAGGAAGAGATAAAAGACGCGTTCTTTGAAGAGTTGGAGACGATGATAGAAAGAATCCCAAAACAAAATATTAAAGTTATAGTAGGTGATGTAAATACAAAAGTGGGAAGAGAAGACGTATACAGAGAAATAACAAAAGGATAAAGCAAACACAAAGACAGCAATGACAATGGGATTAGACTAATAACATTCGCAATAGAATACAACATGAGAATCATGAGCACACATTTTAAACGGAAAGACATATTCAAGGGAACATGGAAAAGACCGGGAAGGCATGACACAAACCAAATAGATCACATTTTAATAGACGAGGATGCTGCCAAAATGGTGAAGACTGTAAGAACGTTTAGGGGTGCTATGTCAGACTCCGATCACTTCCTTGACATGGCAAAAATTAAACTGGAATGCACGACAAAGCAAAATAAGACAATTACCAACGCAAAAAAGAATTGCGGAAAGTAGCATTATCTTTAAACGAAATTTTGAGAAAAATAGATCTAAGGATAGATCGCACAGTGTATAGACAGTGTGGAAAAAGACGGAGTCAGAAATTATTGATGAAGATTTACAACAGGTAAGAAAAGATGGAACTATATTAAGGAAAACTGAGAACTGCCCAAGATCTTGTTTTCACGATCACTTCATTGACATTCTGCAAATGCTCCTCTATTGTTGTACCGTTTTAGTCTCTTTCGGGTTAGGAACTTTGCCCATTGTTAATATTCTTTTCTAACTGGCCCTGATATGCTTTTAGTACTGTAACATCTTTTAGTCTGTTTTCTATTGTGTTTTTCTGGGTATGTTTTGTGTTATATTCTTATTAGCAACGGCATTTCTAAAATATATTGACATGTACCTTTATTGATAGTGTAGATCATTGTAGAGTCCCTTATGATTTATTTTGATTTTTCTTACAACCACATATTTCTGTACTACGAACCGTATAATTCAAATAGATAATACCATTAATCATCTCAAAGAAGTGGATTCCACCAAAGAGTTTCCAGGTTTCTATCTTATCGATATATATATCAAAGATCTGCTTTTATAACCCGAATATAACAAATATGATTATAAAACTATTTTTGCCGGGCTAGTAGCTCAGTGGTAAGCATCCTAGCTACCGATCGTAGGCTCGCGAGTTCAATTCCCGGTCTCGGTGAGGTTTTTAAAAATAAAAAAATGTAGATGAAAACCTCTACAGAATGCCATCATTCGGAAGTGATGTAAAGTCGTGGTTTCCATATGTAGCTTGTAAAAGATCCGTTGCTAGGATTGGAACTCCTTAGTTCCAACAGAGTTCTAAATAGAACTTGGACCATATGACCAAAGCAGTCAGTATCTAAGCTACCTGGTACTCCGCATGTACACACTCTAAAACTATATCGTTTGAAATGTTACATATATTTTATATCAAGCAGTCGCTTTAATTAGTACTAAATGCACCTTAAAATGCCCAAATAATTAACGTTAAATTGATAATCACTAAAATATTGCAATAGCAATTAGAAAGTTTGTTATCTGTGTTTGTAATAATTATGCACTTCTTTAGATAGCACATGTCCTATCAAGTAACACTATTTAAAAATACGGCCATTTTCAATTAAAGCAAATAAGAAACACCTTACAACGTATTATACCATGTCGCATTTACATCTATTGCTATTTGGTTTTATGGTTGGCTCTGACGCAATTTCATCTCCCCAACAGTTAGATTTTCAAGATATAAACTTCATAATTAACTCTAATAAATCAAAAATCCAATGGAAAAACAGTAGCCCTAGAACTGAAGTAATACATACAACTGAAAGTTTAAATACAACAAATTTTCAAGAACAGCATGACACTGATCAGATTAGATCTTCAAACGTTCTTTCGACTACGCGATGTAAGTGTTGCTTTAGTGAGACTGCTTTATACCTTACTGCTTTTTAGGGACTGCTATATTCACCATAACCGGTGTAATTGTTGTAATGGCAGTAGGAGGAATCTTTTACGGTTGCAAGAAGTCTAACCTACGAACAGTTTACAAGAGATTGAAAGAGCCAGGTCTACCGCTTGACAATCTGCGGTACTCGGAGCAACCCATATGTTGAACCCAACCAGATATTGCCTAGATATTCAATACAACTAAAGTAGTTTAAATACAAGCTTTCTAATTAACAAACAATCAGCAATAATCTCTTTAAATATTTGAAGTCTTATGAAGTACCTGGTTTAAATAAAACCCAGAAACTAGTTTTTATTTTATTTTACGATGCGCTTAAAAATATTTTTTCTCCAACACTGAACGTAAACCATTCCTATTCAGTCGTTTCGATTTTGAGGATTCATTGACTAGGTAAAACTATTCAGGTTTAACTTAAGTAGTTTGGACGCCTGTAGAAGACAGACGTACCGCGCCGGAGTAAAGAATAGTACTCGGGATTTTTTTATCGCTTATTAAGGGTGCCATCCCTAATCACGGTTAGATACCGGATTGACGTTTAATTTTTTTAAGTATCTAGAAATAACCGCGTGTTGTGTGTTTTTGCCACCATATGTATTACGCACACAGTTTGCTCATCCACGTGAATTTTGGACTATTCTTAAACTCCATATTTTTTGACGCAACGCAGACGAGTGCATAGCTAATCCATCGTCACCCAGCAATCGCTCAAGCCCGACGAGTTGATTTCGAACGTTTGGGTTTAGTCAAGTTTTGCATCTTAGATGCAAATTAAGAGCCCCTTCAGAGTGCTTGTTTGTACAACAATTAAAACTAGCATTTGCTGGTGTATAATAATTTTCAAGTGAAACTGTGTACACAATGACGTCAGTTAGGGTGTTCCGACGTTGCCTTTTCGCATATGGAACATATAATAAACAATATTGTGAATATTCAATAGATGTATTCAACTATTCGTGATTGTTTGCTTGCATTCTTTTCTTTCAAAGTAACGCAACTTGCAGGAAGCTTCACAAGTATTCTAGATGACGTAGATATCAAAGGTATGTCCCTGTCTGTGAAAAACTGTTATGTACACCTCCTGAATAAGCTGACTGGATTTCGTTTCGTAGTGTCATTGAAGTACAAGAAATTACGTAGCGCCTTTGGACATTTGTTCTGAGATATCATAATTCCATCGCTAATGAAACTAACCTTCTCGACTACTGTGATCCGAAGCAAAATTGTTGCAGGGTTGATTGCATTTCGAGGGTTCTCAAATAGTAGATAAACGTCGTCACTGCAACGCGAAGCAGCTGCCTGGTTGGTATAAACATTGCTAATGTCGTAATTACAGTTTAGTCATGTAATAGGGTAAATAAAAACGGTTGTTTGAGAATAAATAAAACCCCGTCATATGCAATTATTGTTAAAGCCCTGGAACGAATTCGACATTTGCTTAATGGCTTATGGGAATAACTAAATCCCTTGCAATACCATTCGAGCAGCTTCTTAGATTTGCTATAACAACTACGCACCATTTGGGGGAGAAGAGCTTGACAAATTAATAAAATATGAAAAGAAACGCATGTTGAATGGTCAAAGAACGAAATTCAATTGAGTTTGCTACCTCATGAGTCATAACAGCTAACGAAATATGGATTTAAGCTAGACACAAACATAATGCGATACAGCGAACGCAGATTAAGGAAAGCCGCAATCTCGAAAAAATATTGTCACCATTGTCCGAAAGATTGTTGCAGTAAGTTAACACCTTAAGCCTTGTCTTTGTTCTCCATGTTAAAAAGAAGCATGGGCCCTTCACTACTCCTAAATTCGTATAATATGTTAATTCTCTAATATATGACACGCCACTGCTACAGTCAGTATTAGATTTTCTAAACGATGTTGTAACAGTGTTAAATGAGTGCCTATATTACGTGGTCATGTGGTCTTCAGTCCTTTTTGGAAATTTTTAGGTCACGCTTGCCATGCGTATTGACAGGGTTGTGTAATCCACAGCCTTTTTTTCTCGTGACCCCTTGAGAGTCGACTGCATTAGTCTGCCCCCCCCCCCTTTCCAAGTCTTTCATTGCTGTGATTAACAGCAATATATTCTTGTATGTTATATTTAAGTGCTAGGTCTTCTAGGAAACAGAATCGACGACTCAAGCGATCTGTTCTAGGAGTCGTATTACATGGACCCCGTTATCAATCAATGGTGTAGTCAATTCTAACGAGGACTATGTGCACCGTCGTTGTTTCATTTTTTTATATTTTATAATACATCTTACGTCCTACTTACTGGATCCGTGATTCGGTCTATCCTCAAATGCGCTCTGTAAGATGTTGTATACTATATCTAGCCACTGTTACAGTTGATGGAATATACCAGGAATTTCCGAACTCAAGTGGAACTGAGTAGGTCACGTGGCAAACAAAATATCTTAAAATGCCCAAATCGCGCAATCGCGTCAAATACTTACAAAACATTCAGTTGGAAGATCACAAAAAGATGGCTAAATGATATCAGATTGGGAAAAGGAACTGGTACCAAAGACTGAAGATAAAGTAAAATGGGGACCTGTGTTCAGAAGTGAACGAAACAGGCTGTTGAACTTGAAACTGTGTTAATTTAATTATCAGAAAATGTATGTTTATTGTTTATAATTACAATGGTTTGGCTTTATGGAGTACACAGTATTGTATGGCGCTTGCACTGGCAAAGCTGCTTCCAATGTGTGCTTGATAAGTTATCTCCTAGTATTAGAAAAATTTTGTTTCGTCAATTTATCTCTAATCAGTGCACTTCGAGCTGTTATTTTATGTACAAACCTAAAGTGCTTAATCAACGCAATTTACATGAACCATAACCGCTTTTCTGAAAAATACTGGAAAATCTAAAAAGCTCTTAGTAATATTTACGTATGCAGATGTTAAAGGTTGAGTAATCTATATTATAAAGCTGATAGGTATTTTTACTGCTTAGGTTCCATTTCATTCCACAGCATACGTATTAAATTCTTAGCGTGATCTACATCAACAACACTCAATACAAAAAATTACATCTATAAAATGAAAAGGCGAGTATATACGTTTTTTTAACAACAGTGGCAACTTTAAAACAATGCCAATTTGTACATTAACTTTTGTGACAAGTGGTTCGAATTCGAACGAATGCCAAGGCAAACCTTTTAATCTCATACATTTTCATTCCCTTAGTAAATTTATTCTAAAATGTCCATCTTTAATTGATTAAATTTGAAGGTAAATTTACAGAACAAAAGAAATTACTTTCATCCTCCACGACAAACCGCACGCAGGTAAGTTATACCGCGCTCAAAACAAGCCGTAACTACCCTTAAATATTTAGTCAAAACAGCCGCTATCACCCCTGAAACTACTCTTCTTCAATACTTAAGGGACTACGAACTCCTAAAGGGCACTAAGTATATGTGCCTCGAAGGAGGCTGCGGATCGTGTGTCGTAGCAATAACCACAAGGCACCCCGTTACCAAGAAATCAATTACGTTTTCGGTCAACTCGGTAAGATTAATACTTTAAATTTTGCTGAAAATTGAAATCAAACATTATTCAGTGTCTGGTGTCGATCTACTCGTGCCAGGACTGGACAATTCATACCATCGAAGGCATTGAAACGAGCAAATCGGCTATCACCCTGTGCAGAAGAGACTGGCGGAATTCAATGGCACACAATGCGGGTTTTGCTCTCCGGGAATGGTTATGAATATGTACCCCTTATATGAAAGCGGCAATTTGACGATGAAAGAAGTGGAGGATTCGTTTGGAGGAAATTTATGCAGGTGCACTGGATATAGATCTATTCTTACCGCGTTCAAATCGTTGGCAGCAGATGCAAATGCTGCGATTTTGGGAGAATGTCCTGATATTGAAGACCTGGAACGATGTGCCCCCATAGCAACTGTGCACAAAACTGCAGGTCGCCTTGTTGGAATTTTCCTTCCCTGCGCTTTACAGCGACGGGATCTAAATGGTATAAGGTTTACAGTATAAATGAAATTTCGACGTTTTTCTGGAAAATTCTGGAAAGTCCTACCAATTAGTCGCAGGGAACACGGCTAGAGGTAGTTACTGACTACTGAGTTGAGCAGGTACATTCAGTTGAAATTGTTCCAGGTGTTTATCACCCAAAAACGATTCGAGACTTCTATGTAGATGTCACAAGCGTACCGACCTTAACCAGCTTTTCGCTAGAAAATAATAGACTAATAATTGGGGCTAACTATACGTTAAAAGACACTATTGAGTTATTCAAACTGTTTCAAAGAACAAGCCCAACTTCGCCTATCTGGATAAATTAGCTCAACACATCGAACTCGTAGCTCATGTTTCTGTCCGAAATGTAAGGTGAAATCATTTCATTCTAAATCGTTCATTGATTGAAATTAAACCTAAGGACAATCATTTCATCTTCAGATTCACAGTAGGTATTCGTTTTACAGATTGGAACACTTATAGGCAATTTGTTCCTAAAGCACGATCATCCAGACTTTCCTTCCGATATATTTTTGATTTTTGAAACAGTAGGTGCAGTTTTAACAATAAGTACGAGCAAGCAGCCATAGTCTGAAGAAAACGTCATTAATTCATACGTTTAATTATAGTGTACACCAGCAAGCTCGAAAGACAATATACAGTACTAGATTTCCTTTCCTTAAATACGTCCAGAAAGGTGGTTAAGAACATAATTTTGCCCGGTTTAAATAAAGATGAATTTAAGTACGGCAGCTACAAGGTAGATTTTGAAATTGTTAATGGAGATAATTATATCAATTCAATATGAGATTAGCTTGATTTTTATATAATATAAATAAAAATCATATTGTCGTAATATTTGATTTCATTAATTTACTTTTCGCTAATAATATTAGCTTCTTTCATTATAATGTAAATAGAATACTGAAGAAGCTAATACTATTAGCGAAACGTATATTCATTAAATCAAATATTACGACAATATGATTTTTATTTATACTATATAAAAATCAAGTTTATCTCATACTGAATTGATATAATTATCTCCATTAACAATTTCAAATTTTTTAAATTTTTATCAATTTACTTAATATTTTTAAAATTTTGGCATTAACTCAAACTCAACGAAATGACTTCCAAAATTACAGATTATGCCTCGTGCGCAAAATGCTCACGCCATGGTAAATGCGGGGTTTTCTGCTAAAATTGAACAGGCAAGACCAAGTCCTTTCAGCGACTCTAGTCTACGGAGGAATCAATTCTTCATTTGCCCACGCAACTAATACAGAGAGATACCTGCTTGGCAAAAGCATTTACAGCGATGCAACTCTACAAATGGCATTCGAGAAACTAAACCGGGAAGTTCAACCGGACGATGCCCCAGCCCAGCCATCACCAGCATTTAGAAAAAATCTCGCCATCGCTTTGTTCTACAAGGTATTTGGCAGCTACACACCTGCAAAACCAACTATGAACTTCTGGTTTCAGTTTATTTTAAGCATAGCACCTGTAAGCAAAATATCGCCTGAAAACAAAAGCGGAGGGAAAATGCTAACCAGGCCAATATCAACAGGAATCCAAGATTTCCAAACCAATAAAATCTCTGTATCCATTGACTGAACCAATTCCAAAACTTGAGGCTTTACAACAAACTTCAGGTTCTTTACGATGCAAATAGTTTCTAACGGTTAACTAATAGCGAAATATGTTCATATCAGGAGAAGTTAAATACGTAATGGATTTAACCAGAGCAGGAGAGGAATTGCACGCTTGTTTTGTCGTTGCAAAAGCTGAAGCCAATTCCGTTATACGAAAAGTTGATACTTCAGCAGCACTGGTAAGGAATAGTGTAACACTCGGTCAAACAGTACAAAATAGTTAAATTCAGTGTCTGTTCAAAGTTGACCAACTTCTATTAATCAATTTCCTTTCGAAACTGGACGGAGTTGTAGCTTACTACGACAAAAATGACATTCCAGGTAGAAACACGTTTTTTCCAAAGATAACAAACTATCCTGTTGAACTTATGGGAAATACTTTCGTGGAAGAGGAACTATTCTGCAGTGGTATTGTCCAATATTTTAATCAACCTGTAGGCGTCATAGTGGCAAAAAATCAAGACCTGGCGGAACAGGCGGCAGATTTAGTAATTATAAAATATTATTCGGCCACCAAAAAACCATTACTAACAATAAAGCAAGTTGTGGAGGCAAACGCTGTCAATAAAATTGTACATGAAGGTTCTTTGGTCGCTACACATAAAGGTAAGTAATGGTTAACGATTTACATTATTAGAAAATATCGACTTGGCATTCAGTTTAATCAGCTGATCTTTCAACGACCTGTTAATCGTTTATTTCTTCTAATCCTCTGAATTTTTCCCTAAAACTTTTCTTGAGGCAGCGGTTTCAGTTAAACTCTTCTCTCTGTTTACTATGGATATTATTTTGTCCTTCCGGCTCCCAATTTTCTTCTCTACTGATGACCCAACCACTCTTCAGGTTCTAACCTCTGTACTGCATCGCTTCTTGAATTCCTTATTACATTATTTTGGTTATCTTTTTCTTGTCCTAGGTCCTATCGGTAATCATTACATAATTCTTTTCAGCAACCTGTTCTTCTGCATACGTTCGACATGATCATGCCATATCATTGTTTTCGTTGTATTTCTGTAAGTATGTCTTCATTTATATCCACTTGTCTTCTTTTTCTTTATTTCGTATTCTTTAGATTCTAAAAATTAATTATCGTCAACACCAGGAGTCAAGTTCTGGTGCTAACAGTTATTTTTTGTTTCTCTCGGTTATATGCAGAGTAACCCCTCCAAATAGAACAATTATCTGCATTGTAGTTTTGGATACTTATCTTACTCCTTCTTGCTTTACTTATATTTTTGCTATGCCATAGTATGGAATTCAACATACCTACTACCTTTCTAGTACATATTATCTTTTTGTCATATTTGTGTATTACGTCTCCTGCGTTTTTATATTTTCCTCCTAAATGTTTATACGCTTCACACCCTTCTATTTTTTGTCCTGTCTTCAGTAACATGTCTTTAGTGGGGTTGGAGACATTATGCAAATCCTTCGTGACTTTAAATCCTTGAGCCAGAGCCGTTCACACCTTTATCTTAGATATTTGTTCTTGATAGGATTTGTCAAAACTTTCGATTAATTTTAGCACTCTCCAATGTCTCCCACAGCTTTTAGATTGGTACTCTATCATGTGCTTTATTAAGATCTCTTAATAATAATGGAATTTTGTTCCTGTAGCAGTTTTTTTTGTATTAACTTTTATAATCAAAAAATATCTATATATAATATTCCTATGGTAAAACCACTCAATTCTTCTATATGCTTTTTTAGTATTTTCATTGATATACCTCAACGGTTGTTGCAGCTACTTTTCTTCCCCTTTTATGAATTGATATTTTCCCTTAGTATTTCTCGACCATTTATACAAACACTTACTAATTTCCTTATTATTCTATACAGTTTTTCTATTTCCTTCTTCACGAATTCTATATTGATATTTCCTGGGCCGTACTCTTTTTAGTATTTCATTTTGAATATCTATACTTATTTCTATTACATGTTTCCCTTGTATGCGAATATATTTGGTGAGTAAGTTTTATAGTGTGTCTCCCATTACTTTTTGTTATTAGTGGTGATATCTTGTTTGTCTGTGATGATGTTAAACTTCGTAATACCTTCCATACTTCTGTTGATTTTATTAAATCCCATCAGCTATTATAGTTTCCTGCATGTTTTCTTACATCTGTTATTCTTTGCCTTTTTTAACATTCCATTATCCTCTGCTATACTTTATATTGTTTTCTATCATTTATTGTTTTGTATTTAACCAACCTATGTATAATGTATTTCTTACATGCACACCTAACGCTTCATTGGCTATTGTGTGTGCATAACTTTTATGTGTTCATATAGCTCGGTATTGGTATAACTACTAGCTTTTGATTCAATTTTGATTAGAATAAATAGTGCGTTCTGTCTTTCTCTAAGCTATTGATGTGATTTCTTTTTCGGTTACCTGCTCTTTTTTCATTTTTAGTTGATCAAATTTAGGTGGAAACATTGTCCAAGCCTTCTCTAGAAAATGATTCGTTGCACATATTAATACTCTGTACACTCTAACATTCTGAACTCCTCTATATGAGTACCGTCCAGTGACTATAATTGATTGTAGTTGCCTTGTGTTTTTGCACGTAAATTTTTGTATACCTTTGATTGTTAATTAGTGTTGTAAACATAAATCTATTAGCCGTTTTCCGTGATTATTAATTACTTCGTCCCCATACACTTGCACTATCTTCTCATTTATCTTAACCCCTGTTGGTACGTTAAAATCCCCTATCATAATTAGTTCTGTCTTAGTACCTGTGTTACCGAAGGTTTCATCTAATATATGTAAAAATCGCCTTTAACGGTCAAATTTTCGTCTTTGTTAGGATCAGTTACTTTAGTACCAAAATTCAATTCATTGCTAGGTTCCAAGTTTTTTATATAGCGTTTGTATTTCCTTTGGATTAATATGCATACCCCTTTCTTTTCCCTTTGTGCTATAGGTATACATACCACTCCATATGTGCAAATATAACTTTTGCTGTTCGACTCCATTACTGTTTCTTCTTGTTTCTGTTCGTACTGTTACTAGTACATATATCCAATTTAGGTATTATTGTATGATTTCTAGCTTCTGCCCACTTAAACCTTCTAGATGTAACCCCCAACCTGGTGGACCGTGTAATTTGTTTTCAGGTTTTTTTTCCGTAGCTTTAAGTATGCCAACACCTAATTACAGTAGCACAGTCTCTAGTAGGGAAAGATAGTTAAAGAACGTTCTACGTAAAGCACTTTACAGATTTTTCAGATTGGATTTCCCTTTCTGTTTGTTTGCCCCGTGCATTCCAAACATTAGGACTTATTCAAAGAAAACAGAATTTATTAAATATCAGATTTATTTATTGTTTCCCAACACTTTATGTTAGACCTTAGAGTAATATTAGATCACTGAACTAGTGTTCCATTTTTCTCTTCAAAAAACCTAAAGTAGATGGTTTTCTCTTAACCTGCCTCTATCTTACTGACTCGCAGTAGTTTTAAGCTTGACTTGAACTGGTTTGACAGTGGCTCCTTCTGAGCTCTTTGGTTATCTCTATGAATGTATATTTGCTTATCTACTGGATATGTCGTAATTTGAATTTGCCATCTAGATAATTACTAATTTGTATTTTTTAGGTTTATACCTATGTATAACAATACTTGGTTTAGGGCCGGTTCTACAATCCAAGGATAAAGTTATCCCGGGGATAAATACCCTAGAAACGATTATTGTAACAAAGAAAACTATGACAATTATACCTCGGATAGCTTATTCTAAGTATATACTTGTATTGTAGAATCGGCCCTTAGTGTCATACATACCCAGACGTGTTCTATTTTTTTGTTCTGAATCTGTAAATTTTTTTCTATTACTTTAGGCATGATTTCTTATTTATTCCCTTTATCTCGCTTTCGAATAAGTAATTTAATCTAGTTTCGAAATTCGAACAGTGCCGTCCTTCTGTCAGATTTCATAAGCAGAATGAAACTTCTATGAATGTAAAAACCTTGTTATGATAGCACAAGGTAACGGTTTATACCTTTGTGTCTAAAGTTTTCTGCATCTATCCAAAGGTGCATAGGAGGAAGTTCTGGAAGCACTTCTGAAACTACTGTCGCGAGTGTTAATATTTCCCCTTAAGTGAATATGGCATATTAAATTTTACCAAACATTGTTCTATACACCCAAATTGCCCTATATATTTTGCATGTATTTTAGTTTTAGAAAGCACAGAAATTAATCAGAATCACGCTAACATTTTTATATTACTAGTAAGGCGCATATCCCAAAGCGTTAACGTTTACCTTCTGTTAATTCACCATGTAGGTAAAAACACCAAACATATCGTAAAAGGTGCGTTCGAAACCAGGCACCAATATCACTTCCACATGGAGACCCACGTAAGCCTTGTAGTTCCGAAAGAGGACAGCTATGAGATACATTCCAGTACGCAGTGGAAGGACCACATTCAAACGGGCGTTGCTACAGTTTTAAACGTTCTCGAAAATAAGTGATAGCAAGCGGTTACCCATAATTCGGCCGAATCTAAGTTGATTTTTTAGGATAGACATTATCGTTGCACGAGTCGGAGGGGCGTACGGAGGAAAAGTTACTCGAAGCACAATGGTGGCATGCGGAGCAGCGCTTGCAGCTTACAAGCTGCTAGTGCCGGTGAAAATGAGGATGTCCTTCAGTTCGAACATGGACGTTATGGGGAAACGATACCCACACTACGGAACTTATGAAGTCGGGGTTGACGATAAGGGCAAAATCCAGCACTTGGACTACGTCTACTATTTAGATTATGGGATAATTGGAAATGAACCAATAGCGTCTGGTACTATGGATATACTGTACAGCAGTTATGGTTACCACACGTGGAATGTTAGTTGCAACAGTACTAGAACCGATACCGCTCCAGCACAATACACTCGAGGACCAGGTAACCTTTTACCCACAAAAATATTTAAATTAAAAATTAAAAGCGCTTTAACTAGGTCATACCACTACCCATGCAGCAATCGAAAGCATAATGGAACACATTGCTATGGAGATCAACGTATCTCCATTCGACGTTAGGACGGCAAACATGGATCCAATTGCAAATAAAAAAATACTTGGGTACATGAATGATGTTAAACAATGGAGCGACTACGAGAGGCGCCAGCAATCAGCTGAGCAATTCAATCAAGTAAGTTATTTTTTTATCCAGTAGTTTATTTAACACATATTACCAGCACCATAGATGGACTAAACGAGGATTAGCTGTTGTCCCCATGACTTTTCCTATCGTTCCTGTTGGAAGTTATTCTGCCACCGTGGCCATTTATGCTGGAGATGGAACTGTTGCCGTCAGTCATGGCGGGATTGAAATGGGCCAAGGAATTAATACTAAGGTATTCTTGCTTTGGCCAAATTTTTAGCGTGACGTTTTTAAAGAGGCACCATCTTCAATGTTATAAATACTTTAAAAACGTTTATATTACATTTATAAATGTACATTAAACTATCACCATAGCAAGTACAGCTGTAGAGACACCGTTGAAGAAAGATGGTTCTCTTTTTGTGTTTTTCTTTTCAAGATCTCTTTTAACGTAAGTATTGTTTTTGTCAAAAAGCGCCACGATTCAATTGCACATTAATTTTCTTATGCTTCCCGTGCTAAATTTGTTAATCCCCGTCCTAGCACCTTGTAGCTTACTTTCAGAGGTCACCGAACTCATTTGACATCCTTCAACTTGTACGAGGCAAATTATCGATCCGTTTGCAGATGTTCTTCGCAAGGTGCGCGACCTATTTTGTCAATTGAACACTTGGCTTCACTTCCTTTGCTAGCCTCCCTTAAGCCAATCGCAAGCAATATTTTGTTGTTGATCTAGCTTGGTTTGATAGTGATTTTTGAGGGCAAAATGGTGTCCTTTTGTTTACTCGCGTTATCATGGCTCATGGTTCATTTAACGAAAATTATTGGGATGTGTCTACCCATCCCACTTGATTACCGACTCTTATCGGCATGTATATCCAGTTATGGAGCCGTAAGCTTAAGAGCCAACCCTGAAGTGGTTAAAGGTTGTGCTACACATTATTAAGTGGAAGCTTTTGTTACTGTTCTCCATTTATTGCTAGAGTCGTCGAAGACGAACTTTGTAGTTTGCAGCTGTTTTCCGAAAGCTTTTTCCGAGGCCTTATCGTATATCTGAGAACTTCTCTTGGTAGCTGAACGTTGCCGATTATTGCTGTTTGTTTCCCTGTGCAGTTTCGCATTGTCCTGGGCGTACCTACACATTAACCAGTGTTTTACAGGGTAAACACGAGCCTGCGTACATTACTCTTTCCATTAGCCTGGATTCACCGGCTAAATCTGCATCATCCCCAAGTCTTTGTCCAAGTTTTACTTGTGCTTTTACTGAACATACCAAATTTCAACTATTGTGGTGGTATTTTATTAACCTCCTGCCACGTTTAGTTCATGGCGTCAACGTAAACTTGCTTGCTTGCCAGTTTAACCTACCTACCTAATACCCAGAGACTTGTTAGCGGATTAAATGTTTAACTCTGTTACCGAGACAAAATCGCTTGGGTAACTTTTGTTCGTTGCGATTTCTTCAGAACTATTACTAACGCCTTAAAACTCTTGTAATTTAGCTTTAATTTAGCTTGTAGCAATACAATTGACTGTATTCGTAGCTTTCGCCTTTAGCGTTGGCTTTACCCGTAACTTACCCAAATAGTTGTAATTATTTCTGATGCGACCCAAACCTTACGGGCACAACGAAATACCGGCGGAGAATCACGCAAGTCGTCGCAGTCGTGAATGCTTGAACACAACGAATATAATTGTAATAGCTCTTTATTTACAATATATACACCAATGTAACACTAATAACGATAAAAGCGGACTGTATAATTACCAGGTTAAAATTGACGGTACCGAATATAGAGGAGATGTATCTCTCCTGGTGTCTTAAACGTGACTCTGGAAGTGTCTGTCTCTTCGAGCCTAAGAACACTCGGACAATCGTTAAACCACCCCTTTAGGGGTAGGGGGAAGAACATGCTTGATCATCGCAAGGGAGAGCTGTATTTCGCCGAAAGCTCTAACAATAGACTAATGACATCCGTCTTAAATTGCAAATGGTATTTACAAATGACATGCAAATCCAATATTAAAACTTTAAGTATGGTAGATTGCTGGACAGCGGGAATTGAGCAAGACTTAAAATAATCTGGCTGCAGCTCCTAATGCCACGAACAATTTCTACGATTATTCTAAAGTAAATATTAAATATGATGCTTCAACAATTTCGTTGTACCAAAATTGCGATTCTTAATATAAACGCGTTCATTTAACTTTCGTTTTTTGTATGGCTAATGCAAGTAAATTGTGTGACAAATCCTTTTGAGCTTGTTTCAGGTCGTAGCAAATTTGGATACGCAAATTTTAATGAAATTAGAGTTCTCGTCAACTACGTAACGGACTTTTTGGCGCCCTCTGGTTATTTGAATATCATTTTCTCATTTTAGAAAAGAACCGCACAGTGTCTTAGCTGTAGCTATTCTGATTTTCGATTCGTCCGTATAGTCTGGATATTTGGTTAGTACGATTTGAAGTTGGTCACAGTAATTGAGTTTAATTAGTCTGAGGCTTGAGTTTAAAAAGTATTTACCGTTCGCGGCTATATCTGATCTATTACAATAGTGTACCATCTAAAGCCACACTGACATTGTTCCAAGATATTTTCTGCCACTACTTGCAACACCTTTGCTACTTTGCTAGTAACTTGTAGAGCACATTTCTAGAAGAGCTATTTTCCCGTAGTTCTTGCATTCCAAAATAGTATCTTCTTGTGAATCTGGTTAGTTTATTCATTTCTTCAGCTAATGCTGCTTTACCTCTGTACTCAGTTGCTCAGCTGATATTTTATTAAGCTATGACTATTGATGTTTTTAATTGTTTTACTAGTTTATGTATTACTAGTAACGTTGTCGTATTTTCACTTTCCCCCTATTTTCTCTATTTGAAAGTGCGATTTGTCTTTGCTTCCTTTCGCATTCAATAAATCGACAAAATTATTCTCCCCAACGTTCTCTTTTGTCACTTATCAGCGTTATTGTTTTGACATCATATTGTCGCTGTAATTTTTTTTTATTGCTTGAATATTATTTCTTCTTGTATTCTCTACTTCCTCTGTCTCATTGAAAAATTCTTCCCGAAAATTGCTCTAAATACTTTTTTAGATCGGTCTTTCCTTTAAAATATTTTATGCTAGACTTCTACTGTCAGTTGATACGAACAGAAAAACTGCAAACTCAGGTAAAATAAAGCAATATAAACGTTAAGTAAAGTGGTACGTACGTACATTGAACACCAAATATGATCTACGCGAATTCTTCTTAAAATCAGTGCAATTAGTTGCGCCACCACAAGAAAATAAATTGAGCAAACGCCTCATAATATATCTATTAGCCAAAAGAATACGGAATCGAAATTAGAAATTCAAAGATAACTATACAAACTTCGACAACCTCTTTGTATGAGATGGGAGAGTTTGAACAGAAATACAATAAATTAAAAATTAAGTAAAGAAGAGAACTGAGTGGATCCGAATATTTCAGTTTTTTAGTTTTTTTATTTTTTCTCAATTTATATCATTTACAGTAATTACTGGCCTAACCTAATTTAACTTAACCTATTCTATCGATCCTTAACATAACTTTTTTACATCGGATGAAAAATCTTTTAAGACACCCACTTTGGACGTGTCGAACTTTCACCGACTAAAGCCGCATTGTCCGGTTCGGAATCACCCTGGGCATTATTTCAAGCTAGATGTATTATTTGACCTTTCGCTCCCATTAATCTTCCGTTTTTTCTGTATTTTTTCTAGTTAAGTTATTTGTGTAGTTGCCTTGAGCCCGATTTATTTACGACCTATTTTGTTCTTTGGTCACCCTTTTTTTAGTCTTTTTTCTAGATTTATAGTTTGCTATCTACCATTTTTTATTATAGTCCTATGTTCGTCGATTTCTAACTGGTTTTCTACCAGATAATTCTCTTTCTACGTTTCTTCCACTTTCTCTTGCTCCGCTGTCCAATTAGGCACTGGAATATAGTGTACTCCTCAATTTCTTGTCTTTTCGGTCGCTCAGGATTCAACGGGCTTTTTGGTGAAGTTATGTTGGGTTAGCACTTACTATATGTAGCAGATTAATGTTACTTTGGTTACTTTTGAAGAGAAATTCCTCTCACGTCAATCTTGACGGATTCGAGTGAAAGAGCTGTAGGAATTCATTTAGCACATAGCCCAGGTTTGGGGTCCATTGACGCTTCTATCGTACCACGTTTTTAGATGTTTTATATTCTTTTTTTGGCATCCCCTGGGCAAAAAGTAAGAGACCCCAAATAACTCTTAGCTGTTAGTGTAAAGTACGTACAGTTCCACTTGCGCATGGCGTTCTTGGCCCAATAATTGGAGCGCGTGCCCGAAGTTTCTGACCTTAATGCAGCATTTTAAAATCGAGCCCTCTTATTCGCATTGGCTTGCCTTCCTCCTCCTACCGAACTGAATGTGTGCCGTTCTAGTGGGGTGTAGAAATTCAACGAAGCAGTTAATGTAACATGTACTGATTGGTAAGCAGGTCGTACCTGAATTTCCGCAGAATCATGTCGATTTTACATTTGCTATTGAACTTTTACTATCAATCGCAGTTCGCTTAACGATCTCCATAGGTACCCTTCAGGGCCCATTTGAAGGAGTAAACTAATACCATTAATGAATTTCATCCTAGGAAAATAATTTAGTCTCCGGTACATTTTTAATCTGTTGTTGGTCGTACTTAACGTAGTCTGTATTTGTACATTTTAGAATAGCATAAATGTTAACTTACTCGCAATACCATTCGATATTTTTGCATATACTTATAGAATCATCACCTGTACCCTGTTCTAGCTGGTATGCAATTTATGATCTGTGATTGTACATTATTATTACCTGAATTTGTGTGCTTTCTTTCATGGTGTCGTGCTACCTTTGAGTTTACAAAATCTCTATAATACCTGAATACACTTTTCGTTATTTAAAGATTCGTCGGCGCCCGTCTTCGCTATTTAATTAACTTTAGTACTTATAATGAACTGCATCCGTCTCCACTGAGGTAGTCCGGCCGGCAATTGTATCCACGTAGTGACTTGATTTTGAGAGAATTAGCCGACGAATTAAAATATGGTAACAGTGTTAGATGATATCTCACTTCCCCAATGCTGCAGTTCTTTCAATCTAAGTGCATTATTAACCTCTTAATCCTGCACTCATCTCATACACCATTTTTCTTATGACTCCTTCTTTATTTCATGTTTCCTTATGTTAGCCTCTTTATACCTCCTTTTCCTTTTCTCTATAATTAAATATATCGGTGTTATCTCTGCTATAGCCTGTATCACTTCTGTCGATGTCGTCGTACGGACAATCGCTATTCTTATAGCCCATTTCCTTTGATGTTGTACTTTCCTCCGTTTTCTCCATCTTAGTTCCGCTGTACAGGACAATTGCCTCTGCCTTGTATAGGTCGAAACTAAATGCGTTTGCTCTTCTTTCTGTCCTAACATCTCTGTTGCGTAATTTGTCTTGCTCTTAAGGTCTTTTATGTCCGCATCCCTCGTTTGTAATTATCGCCGCATCATGGGTGAAACATATCGTTTCCACCACCTCTGGCATTTTCATTCTTAATACGCTCTTGTAGTAGATGTTCCACTGAGCCTTGTAGGACTCCGTACAACATCTTCATTTTGTGTTTTTTCCCATATTTTATAAACCTGTCTCTTAGATACCTTGCTATCATTTCTCTGGGGCCAGATTTCACCTCTTTTGCTCCCCGTTTTTTAAATAGATGTGCTGTTAAATGCGTTCTTAATGTTTAACGTTACGAGAAGAGCATACTTTTTGCCAGTAGGTGTCCCAGCACTTTCTAATAATATTCAGTAGGCACATAGGTCTGTACTTGATCTCGTTTTCCCTTTTCTTTAACACAACTTTCGCCGCTTTGCACTGCTCAGGCAATTCTCCTTTCTTTAGGCACTAGTTCATTGCGCCCTTGTATGCTGTGATTGTCGTTCTGATCAGTTTTGTTGGTATCTGATATGGACTTTCTCATCTTGGACCTTCATATCGATTTCCAGTTTCTCTATTCTCAACTTTGATTTCTTCTGTTCTCACAGCCGCTAGATTTTGTGTTCTGGAAAGAGTTCTTTGGTTATCTCCTTCTCTGCTTGCTTTTCTTCGGTCAGCCTGATTTTGGAGGCGTTTCTAAATTTTTCATTACTGTTTTATACCTATATAATGTATCCTGGGATTGATGTAACAAGAGATGAGATGAACTGGTTTAATTTCATTTTAAGATTATGGGATTAGATCCTGCGTGGTCTGAAGAGACTTTTCAGAATATTTCCAGTTTTTGAAAAAACAAGTCGGCCTTGACAGTGAAGCAAAACTACTTTCTTTTCAGGTAAACTACCCTCTCTATTCATGATGCGACAAAATTTTACCAAGAAAAGTTATTCGGAATGATAAATTATTGCCCTATACAAAATTTCAGGAACATCTACCTACTTAGAATATCGTTAACATAAAGATTGAACTGTAGGGAATATGAGAAGTTAATGATGTGGATGGCGAGAAAAAGCGTCGAAAATCGTAAAAAAAACCTTGATGCTTGCCTACATTATGGAAATGATAACATTGATTAATAAGCCTAATTCGTTTTTAAGGTACAGACTTACGACATATGTTGGTTATAATTATTGAGTTTTGCAAGTTGTCGCTATTTGTGGTGTGCTTGGTTTTTAAAGAATATTCGAAATGCATAATTTGTGCATATCTGGGCTAAACTCCAATATAGGAATATAACCCACCGGTGCTTAGGCACATGCGAGTGATAATGTGATGCTCAGTTTGTCAGTGGTTCTTCAAATGTTCATACGACGGGGACAAGACACGAGCATCTCATGCCAGATCTAATATCGGCTGCCGTCAAGGTGCAAATTTAGGTTAGCTGCAGTTTAAGATTTGTGTGTATTTATTAAAAAAATGCCTGTGTATGACCGTGAAAAAATGAGTTAGTCGAATCGTAGACAATAATATTAAATTTTAATTTCCCGATTAGTATTTCTTTTATCCACAGCTTAAAATCCAGTTTCACCACTAAAATAGCATTTCATTTATGCGCATATTGCGTAAATGTCAAAATGTACCAGTGGGCTATATTAAAATTTTCCCCATATTTGATATTAAGATAGGGTCCCGCTTTAATCATTAACATTCATTCATCGAAAACTGATAAAGGTCGAAAGTTTGCTGTTGTAGACGATTCTGGTATACCATATGTTCAGTTGTTCAACAAATACCTCCTGTTACGCCCGGAGAAAGTATTTACAGACAGGGTGTTTTTGAAGTATGCCAGTGGAAAGTGCATCAAGCAAGTCGTTGGGATTAACACTTTTGGTAGATGTCCTTCTTTTGTAGCTCCTAAATCTCCCAGACTCTGCGAAATACACCGGCCATGCATTCAGGCAGACGTCTGCGACGATCACTGCAAAGAGTGGGATGAGTGTGGATGAACTTAAACGCCAAGCAGGTTGGAAATCTTCTACTGTTGCTGGCAGTTACGTTGAAGATTTCACCGTGAATAAACTGGAAGTTTAGAAACGCATTGTTGAACTTGTTAGTGGAGCGAGTGTTGCGACAACGTTGTTGGTTAATGCTAATGACGTTCATATGGCCAATGAGACTAAAGAGCTAGAAACTGCTGATATCCAAATTGTATTTTTCATTTAGATAAGAGTTGCGAAAATGTTATAGGTGACAAGCAACTTCGGATTGTATATTTGGTTGCATACCCTGTTCATTAGTAATTGTTGGGAAATTTTGGAAATCCTAGAATGGGAGGGAGATTCTATTAAATTTTCAAAATAGATTGGTAGTATGATTTCCGGCGGCCATTTTTATGAGAGTGATTTTATGAGATTGCTCCTTCTGGGGCTATATATGTGATATGAAACTTTCACTCCATGTGGATATAATAATTCCAGAATTTTTGTGAATCCTGTTGATCAGCCTTAGAAAAGTCTGTGTGAGATTGCTAGAATGAAGCCAGTTATACTGGTATAAGAAATTATTTCTGCGAGATCACCTACTTGTGGCCACCTTCCAACTTTAGTATGTTTCTGTCGTTCCGTTTGAACACCAATTTCGATTTGGTGTCATTTTAGGCCTTTTTCTCGTATCCCTTGTGGCTTAGTGCCATACTCTACATATGCTCTCCCTTCGATTTTGATGTCGCTTGCTAAAGCACCTAGAGGACCAACTCCTACACAGTTCTGTCCCCTCAATTTATGTGGCTGCTTCCGAAACTTAAACCAAACGGCCTTTCCCCAGTGTGATAATTGGAGAAAAGCCTGCCAGACCTAATTTGCACCTGTGCTTGGACGGCATCTCAACAACCTCTCCAAGACCGCAACCCTGCATAGCTTCACTGCTGTACATCACCACGTATCTTCAGCGTATAAAGCTGGCGTGTTTTGAGTTCTATGCGTTTTTGAACTGAAAATACCATTCGTGCTGTTTCTACAAAATTTTAAGAGTTCTACCTACGGTTGTGCTGGCGAAATCTCTAGCCGATGGTACAGAAAAATTTTGAAATCTGATGTCGCCACGATGTATTCACCCTGAACGCTTGAGTTTTAGTTAATTAGTTTGGTGCTCTTCATATTTTTTGCTGGATTGGCTGCTCTGTTAGAGTTTTTAGTTGCGTTCAACTCGGGAGTTAATGCGCCCCTCAACATTCAAAATTAACACTCATGCGAGGGGCCACGGGAGCCAAAACAAACAAGAAAACACTTATTCAAGCTGAAACACACCAGTTAACCCTTTAACCCTTTCTGGTAACACCGTCATACTACTGTGCATAATAGTCAATAATACTTGTTTTGAAACTTAATACTGCTCTGAAACGTCTTGTTTTCGTTCTACTGACATTGCAGTTCCTTTGTCTAATTTTATATTTTCTAGAATTATAGTACTTATAAAACTACCCCAACACACCTTGGTGTAAATGTGCAGCTGGTGTGACAGTATTACCAGCGTGCATTCCACGTCACGACTTTGAAGTGTGTACGCGCATTGGTGATGATTTTTGTTTCTTACTATTTTGTGGGAACATTTTTCAAGTTTTCAGCTAGTAAACGTTTTAGTGTAATATGTAAGGATTATACTATTGATAAGTAGTAAACATTATTTTGGTCCTAATTTTGAAAAATAAATTGATATTTGGAAACCTTTTATTTGCGTCGCAAAAATAGTATATATTTATGTCCCAATTTTTTAGTAATAAAATACTATTTATACAATTTATTTTTCTGTTTTGAGTATTTATAAACATATCTACTGAATATATAATCGAATTGGTTTTACTATCTTGCGCTAAGAAAATATTTACGCTCAAACCCACATTGGTCGCATTTTAGCTGATGTTTTTGGTGCAGATCTCGGCGGCCCGGATTTTTTACGATGGGGTAGTCATAAATTTTAAACAACGTTATTGTTCTACTCGTAAGTGTTTATATTATTGAGTTCAAATTTCAAAAACTATTTTACTTTGTCCATTTCACTTCTTGAGAAGTGTATGTTATTTCTGTTCAATGCAGGTTTTTTTTGTAGGTGATCAAATAGTCGCTACTAACTATACTAATAAAAAATATGGCAAAGTAATTGAATTGTTAGTTAAAAATTTTACCAGGAGACTACTTCAAAAAATTTATTTTTATTTATAGCAAGTTTTCACGCTTTCTACAAAAAATACATATTTTGTCTCCGATTGTACAAAAAATATATACTTTTCAGTCGTGTTTTTAGGTCGAAAGATGCATGATTTCGATATGTTTACATATTTGCTAGATAACAAAAACTAACAGTACGCAAATGACGAAAGAAATAACGGTAGAAAATAGTATATTTCACAAGAGATCAAGGTATAATTTTGTCGTGAATTTAAAATTTTGATTTCCCAAACGAAACAAAAAACGTTTTTTATCGCGAGTAGTAAATGCTATATGTTATTTAGTAATTTAGTAAGCAAATTAATAAAATAAATAACACGACAATATTTTGAAGTGGTATACCTGTTATACCAGTGAACATTCACAACTTATTTTGTCATGAATGCTCACTGGTAGAAGGGTTTACCAGCATCTTTTGAAAAACTGAAAATAGATTTTTAATAAAAACATTGTTTTTCCGTTTCCTGGAATCTCAAAGAAAGCATACGTATTAAAATTTCGATTTTTCTTCTGTAAACTAATTTTGCTCGTTTGCTCGTTAAGTGTGCAATAAATCCTGGGCGCATGGTACCATTAGCGAGGTTTTGTGTTTTTAATAATTGATACTGTTAATCCATTTGATGAGACTCCCTTCTTCTGATATCGCTGTGCTTCCTCGAGAAAATTGCGAGTAAAAATCGTAATTTTGTTTTTCACTACAATTTATTAAAATTAGGTACAACCTGGTTACATCCTATACTTAAAACAAAATTAAACTTAAAATCTTAATCCCAAACACGTATAACATATTAAAGAATTGTTTTGCACTATTGGCCATCATGCAGAGTCGTAAATACTGTAAATAAACAATTAGGTTATTTCAAGTTGTGGTATTTTTATTCATTTATTATTTTTGTAAAACATCTAAGTGGTTTAATAATTTAAACGGACACCTGTAGGTTTCCCGGTTTAGACCGTCGTGAACCATTGGCGCTGCCGGACAAACTCCCACAATTCTGCTCAGTAACTAGCTGGCAATAATTTGCTACACCACGAGACAATTTCTGAACCGCGGTGTTGTAAAGCAATTCCGAATTGTTTAATTTATGTTTTTGTTTTGCGTACAGAAATTCCCCGTGTAGCAAAATATCAAATAATAATAATTGTTTTTAACATTTATTTGAAATAGAAATAGTACTGTTTGTTAATAGTTACGAACTTACGGGCGTCCCAAAACGTTCGTTATCGAACAGACACTGAAAAAAAACGTATTTTATGAACGCAACTATTATAAGTTACTTAAAAGTCAAATGTCACGTTTTTTATTACAATGCCTGCGCTATAACGAAAGTTTTAAGATATCAATAATTAATAAAGAAATTGACCTCGTTGTTACTTAGCAACTTTAAAGCACGTGCGTGTTTTAATGTTGAGTTTTTGCACACTTTTTAGTTTGTTAAACAAGAATTCTCAAGCAGATATACTAAAAAATATGTTTCGTCTGTGTTCCTTGCTCTTAGAAAGTAAGTAATATCCAGGTACACTTCTTAATACTAACACGTTTGTTTTTAAAAAATTGAAGTTAGCATGGACTAAACTTCAGACAATAAGATCGCAATTTTGATTTTTAGGTAGCACAAGTTTGTGCTTTTGCCTTGGGAATTCCATTAAATATGGTAAGCATCAAACCAAGCAGCAACTTAATATCCCCGAATAATTTCGCCTCAGTCAGGAGTACCACCAGTGAAGCGGTCTGTTATGTACGCATTTCGTTCAAGACCAACTAGGACTACAAAATCTATTTGCAGGCTACACTGAAGTCGTGCCAAGCCCTCTTAGCCCGAATGCAGCCTATTAAGGACAAAATGACCAATCCCACTTGGCAGGAGGTAGTCAAACAGTGCCAGCTCGAGTATGTGGAACTAATAGCTAATTACATGTAAGCACAAACTCCTATCATTCTGGAAAACAGCATTGTAATCCGCGACTCTCCAGGTACGCCCCTAAGGACGAGCCGGAATACAGCATCTATGCAGCCTGTGTTACAGAGGTAGAAGTCGACATATTAACAGGTCTCCACCAAGTGCTCAGAGTGGACCTAATTGAGGACGTAGGCAACAGCATGAGCCCGAACGTTGACATAGGACAAGTCGAGGGCGCCTTTGTCATGGGCCTTGGATTTTGGACCACGGAAGAGCTAGTGTACACTGAAAAAGGACAATTGCTGACAAACCGAACGTGGACCTTTAAACCCCCAGGAGCTCTGGATATTCCAATCGACTTCTGCGTCAAGTTTCCTAAGAATAATCCGAATCCGGTCGGCGTTTTAAGTTCTAAAGGTGAGCGGGCGATAGTGATTTCAACAAAAATTAAGTATTGATTATGCTGTTACAGCAACAGGAGAGCCAGCTATATGCCTTTCGGTTTCCATACCCCTCGCTATTCGCCATGCTGTTGCTTCTGCAAGGATAGCAGCAGATCCGACGGTTCCTCGTTGGTATGCTTTCGGTAGGTGTTGCAACATCGACAAAAGTTAAGCCTACAGAAAGCTTTTTTTACAGATGGCCCGTCGACGGTGGAAAATACGTTTATAAACAGTCTCAATGATTTTAAGCAGTACAGATTATAAAATATACAAGTGTTTTGTGGCGTCACAACTATGTAACTTTGCTCATGCTGCAGTAGCACCAAATAATATACCAGCTATAGCTTCTCAAAATACGGAGCTATCTTAAGAACTGTTAAATTTGTATTAGTTTGAATAGTAGCATGTAATAGTTGTTGATTGGATTATCTTGGATTTTTTGTACACTGTTAGATACATCAGACTTAATTTTATTTCTAACTTACTTTATCAATATCTTGATAAAAGTGGTACATAAAATTATTAAATTCGAAATATTTAAGCTTAAACTTTAAAGGAAACTAGAACCTTACTTTTTTACTACTGAATTTTTAAGCAGTGTTAAATTTGCTTATCCATAATAAGTTCCCAAGGGCGTTATTTTATGTAAAATACTTAATAGCATTACTCCCATCCTCCCAGATATATTGTAATGTAATAATTAAAATCAACTTCTACAATAATCCCTGGGACAGTTTACTGATAATAATTTCATTTAGAAGCTGCTACCAACAGCAAATACTAAGCAAGACTCATTCCGAAACCAAAGTTTCTCAATGCCCTTACCAACTTCAAATCATACCAAATGATCGTTTAGGCTGCATGGAGATATCGAAGGATCGGCTAGCTATAGTGAATACGGCCTGCAGTTTTTATTTTTCTATTAATAGTACAAGGTATTGAAAATTATCAGTCTTTATACAACCAATAAATACATAATCTTCCGGGAACTCTTCAACTTACTAAGGTACCATGCGTAGCCTACTCGCTATGACCTGAAACAGACTTCAACCGGAAACAATGCATCATCAACTTGCATTAGCTATACAGAAAATATGAATAGGCATGAACAAGACTTATATTAGTTAGCGATGATAAAAACAACACAGAATGCTACATAATTTCAGAATCAGCACTCGTATAATCACTAGGGGCGACTTTATATCGTGAGTTGAAAAGTACAAAGGCTGTACATTATATTGTGACCACCAATTACAGACGTTCTATTTCAACCAACGCTAAATTGCAAAGTAGTAACAAACCGGCACAACAAGATATGCTAGTTATAAGGAAAAAGCAAACAGGCGCAATATGGGATACTAATATACCAATTCGAGGTGATGCCGCAAGCAAACAAATCGTCTCATACCAAATTACAATGTTGACGCAAGAAAGCAAATAAAGTATGCTAATTACATCTTTATGGGGATGTTGCAGACAATCAACTTATAGCATGCCACCAAATAAGTAAGAGTTTAAAGTGTTCCAGTAAATATACCAGTGATTTCTGGTTCACTAGAAGTTGATGCCAAAGAAGTCGGTAGCTTCAAGTTTACACAGCGAGAACAATTATGCAAATGCCTTTTATAATGCTCAACACGATATCAATTGTTTTAAATTTACGTCTTAAGTCCACTATTTTCACTTTATCACTTAGAAGGTACATACTCCAAAAATTATCACAATACCTAAATGCATTCATAAAATTACCAACGTATTTATATTTTATATAAATAGCTTAAGGGTGCTTAATATAAACAAATATGGTAGCAAGAGGTACACATTAACATGTTCCATGCAGCAAATTGCATTTCCGAAGAACTACTAGGCAAGGCCTACGACCGCGACGATATTATTATTAATATTTGAATGTAGGTTATCGAGTTGTATATGACCCCAAATCCTCAAATGCAAGAGACTGTTAGTTGTTATTCCTATTTAGTAAAATGGTCCTAATGACCCGAGATCTTGATTCAGATAGGGCGCTATATAGCCCGGAAGTCGCGTGGTAATTTATTTGAAATTTATAAATAACACTTCAAGACGTCAGGTAAAGCGGGTTCGTTACTGAACCGAACTATTCTACCATTAACATGACGTGGATGACCAAATTTAAATTAAGATTATGCCATTTCGCTTCACGACTAACAAATTAACGAGCAATATTCACTCGAATGGTATGTGAGACACATCCAAAGTCGACTTAAATATTTCAAAAGAATAGCTAGGTTATGCTGATAAACTGTGATAAATAGGTGAGTCTCTACGTTTATGCTATTAGCTTAAGTAATTTATGAAGGCAACCTAATGTTTGCCGAATAAGATATACTCTGGTATATGCAAAACACATTAAAAGTCCTAATATAAGTTCGGGGACATGTACACAAGGGGATTCTAATTTGTAGGCTAAATTCGAGGCACCAACAACACGACCAGGACGAACAATTAAACTGGGTTAAACAGACCTTGGGCAGCTGCATAATAGATCGTAGACGTGTAGGAAGCAATGTCGAAGACGTTACAGCGGTCACAAGTGGTCTGCACTAAGGTCGATTATAGACATGTATAATAACGATGGGTCTTCAAATAGCCATTGGCGGAGCAGATTGAACTCGGGCTACTTGCAGCATTAGAGTCCTAGACGAGGAAGTCGCAGTAATCCAAGGACGCCATTCAGTTGCAAGCGGGCTGAATTTAGGAGTACGGGAAGAAAAATTGAGCTAAAAGTAATTGCACACAATAGAACCTAGGCGTAAGGCATAAAAGGGAAGTTTAGGCATACCTCTTCGATGTTCCGCTCCCAACTTTGCCGAAGTGTAACCATGTACTCGATGCAGATAAATCCAGACGAAGTCTGATTTTGAGAAATTCCCATAAATCTACCTCAACGGGACATCATCAAAATATTCCAACGCTAACGGAATAAAACACGGAATTTCCCAATGTAAGATTACTAGTGAAAAACCCAGATCATGGTACGCATCACAAACGTGGATCACCAGCAACCTTTCTGCATCAAGGCAGGAAAGCAAAATGGACGAAATGGGATGATAAGACCTAAAAATGTTGAGAAACGGGAAAAACATTGGGTATACAACCAAACTAGCACTAGCATGAAGTGAGGCCTAATCTGGAGCAAATTAATTAAGAATATTTTTATCTATAGAAACCCAAAAATAGATTCATAGCTCAATTAGAACGTAGGAAAAATTTAGCTTAAACTAAAATAGGAGAAATAATTACAGAGGTATATAAAAGTTACTTTAGCGGCGTTGGCAAAGCCAGCGAGCAATTCTAATCTCAAAGAAACCAAAGCGGGGCCGCAATAGGCACTCTTGGCAAACCGAAGCGGGATCGCAAAAGGAACTCTTGGCAAGCAGGACGGAAAAACTCAGCAAAAACTGTTAATTCGTCAGCTAATGCCAGCTAACCAACCCCAAATTTGATGTGTCAAATTGGACTCCCAAAAACTAAAAACTAAAAGTAAGCGTTCCTAATTACAACCAAGAATAAAACAGAGAACGCGCACACATATCTTAAAGCTACTAACTTTGCAACTCAAACGGCAGCGCTGCTTGAATCCGCGAATAACGCTTTGGGTAAACCAAACCCAATAATCTACGACCAAGTATGACGTATATAAATCCGCGGTATGTAGGTGAACACCAAGAAAAGAACACAAATTTTATCCAAGCAAATCATTAATAAGCGGCCTTTACAGTAGGCCAAGGTCGACCACTAACTATACTGCGTGCGAGCAGCTTGTAAGATTCAAGTAAAAAAAAACAAGTGCAGCAGCAAATCGAATAATTGGCCGAGAGACGAATAACAACCCGCTATTCCGAGGCCGACTCTTCAATTACTACCAAAACCATTCCAGAATTAGGGCGTTCATCCAAAGCTGTTAAAAATGAATAAGAAAGCGGGCGATCTAAAAAGGCGAAAAAGCGTATTGTTATATAAATACAACACAGATTAATTTAATTTTATTCTATAGCAATGAATATGTGAAATCAGTTTCGCTGCATGGGTCGATTTTCATTTAGCTCAATGTATATTTTTAAATACATTGACAATCTTCTAGAGGCTAATGGCCTTTTGGCGCATTGTTCAAGTGTGAAGGTGATGTTCAATCAAATAAAATTACATATAAGGCGTATTTTGTCTAGGCTGAGTAATGGCGCTAGAGCGGGTCTTAAGTTACCCAATGACGAAAAAGGAAGAAGAAACAAAAATGAAACACACAACGTAAGTGTTCAATTTAGATTAAACAGATATAAATTTCAATTCAAAATTTACGAAATCCAGTTCATAGGTTAAAAGCCATTTTTGCTTTCATAATCAGTCGGTTTAAAGACCGCTATCGCCAGTAAGCATATTATGTTACGACATGACCTAGAACTTCGAGTTCAGCGAACGTACTTGCAGACAATGCGGAACCATAATCACTTACTGCTGCCTGATTATTTTGAAATATTAGAATCGTTGCAGTGAACTATACTTTGCACTTTGAAATGTAAGTAAGTAAGCAGTTATATTTGTATAAAAGCCTATTTATTTTTGATTCATTTACATCGGTACTACCTTTTCAAGCCTAAATATTGAAGTGTGAGGCAACACTTCGAGTAGTTATCTAATTTTCGTCCCTTTAAGTGACATTGATTAAGCTGTCTTAAAACAGGAATGCAGTCTCATTTCTGTGCTTAAATATTAGGGATAAAGAACCAGTGCAAGTAACAGAAACCTGATCCAGCCTCCAGGCAATTCTGTACATGGTCCTTCGAGCCAGATCCATCTCCAATCAAGAACAATAAGCACAAGTACCAGAAAATGGCAAATAATATGGAGGAATCCAATCAGTTAGCTGTCGCCCAAGAAGAATACGAGCAATAACGCAGGTATTTCCCAAGATACGAAGACACTGCTAGCCAGAAGACAGAAGTCCACATCAGCAATCAAATTAAGGCGCTAGATGAGTTATGGAACCTACAACCATCAATAACGTGAACATGGGGCAGCTAAGTATTCCAACCCACCCTGGTCCCAGAAATCCTGAACAAAAGGTTCGGATTCGAAGGTTACAGATTCGAATCCATAATTTCAAGCAAGCTATGTTCTATGCTGAACAAATCGTTGCAAGTTCAGGAAACCACTCCATCATGCAGAGGGAACTGGAAGAAAAATGGGATCATGTGACAGAGATGGACGAAGAAGTCATGTCTAACGAGATGGACTCAGAACAAATACACTTCAGTCCTGAGTATACCACGTTGGAAGACAGGTATACAAATTGAATTAATTTATTCCAAACACCGACAAGGAGCAAACAGGCAGCAGCCATTTCGCTTCCTTAAGTCAAAATCCCCATATACGAGGGAAATTATGAAGAACCTATTCACCAAATTAGTAGATGACAACCAGAACATGGACGATGTCATCAAGATGCAGTATTTAAAAACGCATGCCACGGGAGAGCCCAGCCGACTGATCCAGCATCTAGCAGTTACTCACGCCAACTACAACTCCGCTTGGAATTTGTTGCAACAAAGGTACCAAAATAATCGCCTTATTTTAACAAAATTGCTAGACACCATCTTCGATCTGCCGGTCCTTTCTAAAGAATTAGCCCAAGGGTTGAAGAGATTGCATGACTCTATCAACGAATGTGTAGAAGCAATCAAGAACCTAGGCATCTCCACCGACAGTTGGGGTCCGTGGATCAACAGGGCGATCGCGCGAAAATGGGATCCTGAAACTTATAAATTATACTAGCAGTCGCTTCAATGCCCCAATGAAGTTCATGATCACCAACAATTAATGGCTTTCTTGCAAATGCGGTTCCAATCCCTGGAATCCATTGATGGAGCTCGAAAACCAATACAGAAAAGACCACAGAAGACTTATGCTTCCGTATCTCTTGATTGCAGGCTGTGCCATGGAGATCATTACATTGATAACTGTGGTCAATTTCAAAGGCTATCCACCAATGAAAAACAACAAGTGGTAAGAACCAATCGGTTGTACTTTCGATGCTTGCGGTACGATTCCAATATACCATGTCATTCTTATTTCAACTGTCAAATCTGTCGCTATCCGCATCATACTTTGCTTTATAAGGCACAGCCACCATCAAGGCCGCTACCAGCCCAGAAGTTGAAGACATCAGCTCACTCACAAACTTTGCAGACCTCCAACGCTCCAGGGAAGAAGCCAAATTCAACTATTATTACCGCCAATTTAGGCGCAAAGGGGAGACAAGTGCTACTAGCCACAGCAATGGTTCAAACCAGTGATCGGGACAACATTAAAGTCAATACCATGATTGGCAAACGACAGCATAACGACATCATTAGAGTCAACACCTCGGTTGCCAAAATTAAAGAAGACGAGCAGTTGCAGAAATTCTGGGATATAGAACAAGTACCAACTCAAAGAAAACTTTCCCCCAAAGATCAGCAGGTGGAGCAAATATCAACAACCGATTCTACAGCTGAAGAACGAGCGATAGCAGTTGCCAAGATAAAGAATACGGGAGTTCAACAACCAGCTATCATCAAACGTGAAAAAATAGCACCTTCTCATCCACCAGAAAACCACCAAGTGCATGGAGTTTCCAAAGTCCTCATTCACGAAGTCTCCATTCACGAAGTTCCCATTCACAAAGTCGATGGACAGAAATAAAAGCAAATTCCAGGCCACGAACAAATCGTTGGAAGCCCTTCAGATGCTTCTAAAGCAGCTCCAAGCGGTGGATGCAGCCCAGAAATTGCAGCAATAATTGCAGCAAACAAGAAAACCTCCGAGTTCACTAAAGACTTGACACTTGGTGGAGGGTGGAATCAAGAAGTTGCAGCAATAACTGCAGCATTAGAGAAACCTTCTGAGTCCGATAAGAACTTGACACTCGGTGAAGAGAGGAACCAAGAAATGGCATCAAGAACTGCAGCAAGAGAAACCCTAAGAATTGAATAAACACTTAGCACCTAGTGGAGGGTGGCAACAAGAAACAGCGACAAGAACTGCAGCAAACAAAAAACCCTCAGAGTCTATTAAAAACTTGACACCCGGTAGAGAATGGCACCAAGACATGTCGGCAGGGGATGCAGGAAAAGAAAAATCCGATACCAAACACATTACGCCTAGCGGTGGATGGAGCCCAGAAAAGGCATCAAGAATTGTAGAAAACAAGAAATCCTCCGAGTTCACTAAAAACTTGACACCTAGTGGAGAGTGGCACCAAGAAACGGCAGCCAGGAATTCACGCCTAGTGGAAGGTAGATTCAAAAAATAACAGCAAGAAGCGATAAACACAATGCTAAGCACCTAGCCCCTAGTCGAAGATGGAAGCGAGAAGACGGCTTAGGTATTAGAGTCTGCGAGGGAATTTACCAAAAACACGCAATGTGGAACACCGATGCGGTACCCTCTAAAGCAGCTAACCTCGGCAAGAGTGATATTAATTATCTTATTCACCCATATAATGTTTGTCTCTAAAGGAAGAGGCAGCAGATGGACGTTGGCGGGATGTTCCAAACCAATTGGCAACATATTCAACGACACGATAACACAAAACCTCTTACAGAAATAGCAGAGGAGCCAGTGTTGCAGCAGTCGAACCACTTCAAGGATTTACTAACTTCTCGGTTGGACCTGCAACATCCTCTGAAGGAAGTAGCATGGAGAGCCATCCCACATCGCTCCTACCTCTCCAGCGGAATAATCCTCAGCATCTAAAACACATGACATGGGAAACTATCCGACATCATTCCTATCTATCCAGCGGGATCACCGGCAGCATATTGGGAGCCGCTGATATAATAGGAGTTCTATAGAAAAATAGTCCGAGGGAAGCTTCCACGCAAACAACGCGAGTGGAAGAATATCCCCTAAAAACAATTAATGTAGAGGGACCAGTATAGTTTTCTTGTCGGCAATATGTTTAATTTAGAATAAACAGATATACATTTCAATTCAAAATTTACGAAATCCAGTTCATAAGTTAAAAGTCATTTTTGCTTTCATAATCAGTCGGTTTAAAGATCGCTATCGCCAGTAAGCATATTGTGTTACCACATGACCTAGAACTTCGAGTTCAACGCACGGACTTGCAGACAATGCGGAACCATAATCGCTTACTGCTGACTCATTATTTTGAAATATTAGAATCGTTGCAGTGAACTATACATCGATACTACCTTTCCAAGCCTAAATATGGAAGTGTGAGGCTGCACTTCGGGTAGTTATCTAATCATCGTCCCTTTAAGTGACATTGACTAAATTGTCTTAAAACAGGAATTCAGTCTCATTCCTGTGCTTAAATATTAGAGACAAAGAACCAGTGCAAGTAACAGAAACCTGATCCAGCCTCCAGGCAATTTTGTTCAGTAAGTCTGAGTGACTATTTTACTACAATTCCCAAGGGGATAACGTACATGAGGCTGGAGCCTTAATGGCTAGTACTCATCTTGCCTTTGGTCCTGAGCTATGGTTTCTCATAAGGTGTCCTCAACTGCGTACAACAGATTTAATGATGGCTACCCTGGTAGCTCCTTGTTGATAACTGGTCCGCTTCCCCGTAGACGCCCCGGTGAATCCTCATCGGGTGGTGACGGGCCGCGGGCCGCATGGTCCCCTGTAGTTTCCTGGAACTGGGAAGACCTTTCTGTTGCGGGTTTGGTGACCGTCAAGCATTAATGATTGAAATGGTCGCTGTAAATAGGTGGTAGGAGAACCGTTGGGTTATCCCACAAGGATTCAGCCGGCTGTCCAGTCGGCTGTCGAGAAAGCGCGTCCGGCAACTCGTTGTGTTTCCCGGGGCAATGCTCGATCGTGAAGTGAAACTCTTGTAATAGGAGAGGCCAACGGGTGAACTTGGCTCGCTCGACCTTCAAGGTGTTGAGCCAGGTGAGGGCGCGGTTACCTGTCATGAGTGTGAACTGTCTACCTTCTAAGTAAGGTCGATACTTTTTTATCGCCCATACGGCGGCGAGGCACTCTTGTTCGTTGGAGTGATAACGCTGTTCGGCGGACAGAAACCTGGTGCTGACGTAGGAGATAACGTCTCGACCTCCATCCGGACGTTCCTGGTAGAGCACGGCCGCGATTCCGAATTTACTGGCGTCGGTTTTCAAGACGAAAAATCGCGAAGTATCGGGTCAAGCGAGCTTTAAAGGTGTCTGAAACAACCTCTTCACCTGTTGAAATGCCTGCTGAGCGTCTGAGGTCCAGGACCAGCGTTTCTTCGTGCTTAGTAGATCTTTGAGGAGGGCCGCAATGTCGGCAAATCGGGAAATGTATTTGCGTAGCCAATTGCATATACCTAAGAATTGTCGTAGCCCCTTCCGGGTAGTAGGAGGGGTAGCGTCGATGATTTGCTGCACGTGGACTGGTTGGGGTTTATTTTCCTCTGGGCCCACAATATGTCCCAGGTAGTGTAGCGTGGACTTCCTGAAGTGGTATTTTCCTGGTGAGCATATGAGCCCATGCTCCTACAGCCGTTCGAAGACCTTTCGTAGGTGTTGGAAGTGTAGGTCCCATAATTCGGAGTAGATGATGATGTCATATAGATACACTAGGCAGAATTTATGGAGGTATCCTACCAGCACTTCCCGGGCCATCAGCCTTTGAAAAGTCATAGCTGCCGTTTTGAGCCCGAACGGCATGACCCGAAACTGATAGGCTGCGCCATCGGGAGTCGTGAACGCGGTGTAGGGTTTGGCTTGGGGGTGTAAACTTTTTTGCCAATAACCGGATTTCAAATCTAGTGAGGAGGAGGAGAAGATGTCAGCCGCGCCTAGATCTTTTATGTTGTCATGGATTAAGGGTAGTGCCGCCGGCTCATTGATGGTGGCTTCATTTAGCCTGCGGAAGTCCAAGCAGAACCGGGGCGTTGAGTCCTTTTTTTCCACGATGACGATCTGCGAGTTGTGTGGTGACTGGCTGGGCTCGATGAAGCCTTGTGCTAGCAGCTGTTCTACTTGCTCGGTGATAATCTTCTTTTTGGCCTCGGAAGATCGATAATTTGGGCTTCGTATAGGGGCATCGGTCTTCACATGTATCTTGTGCTGCAGAGTCCGTGTAGGTGGCGCCGAGGATCTCCAAATTTCAGGGAAGTCTTCCAGTAGTTGATAGAGTTTGTGCTTTTCATCGCGGGGGAAGTCATGCTTCAGCTGTGGGAGGTTCACTGGGCCTTTAAACGGACGCTGGTAGTGTTGCTCCACCAGGAAATGCGTGGTTTCGCGGGTCCTTGCGCCGTGGTGGATGCAACGCCGTGCGAAATCGAAAGTGGCCTCGTGTTAGTTGAAGGCACCATCTAGGAACTATTCGTTTACTACTATTTCAATTGATTTTAGAAAAGGTTTACAACACTGCACTGTTAATCTACGATCATTTCATAGGTTACTAAATGTATTTTTACAGATTCACACGGGGTCTGTTAATAAATTCATACCATACAAATTTCGTAATTCGTTCATCGTTAAAAAGTTTTGCTATAAAGGTTAAATCCTCGCCAGAACTTCTTATATAGCTGTTGTAATAATCGTTTAACTTGTGTAATTCAATAAACTTATAAACTAAAAACCCAACAAACAGACGTTTTCGGCGAGTTTGGTTTTATTCCAGAAATAAGTTTCATATGTAGGGTGGTCCTTAAGTACGTTTTGACAATTAGGGATGTGCTATATAAAAACTGCACGTTTCCGAATGATACGCAAATTGTAGCTGGAATTCTTGTTTGCACGTAATTAAAGCAACGTCCTGTCAGAACTCGTGTGGTAGGCTGTACATGAGCGTAAACAAGTGTAGATATCGCGTACTACAGAAACCAGACATGTAGCAAAGCATGGTTTTGTGGAGATCGAACCTTTCCGATGATCCGAGCATGGTCGTCCAATCATTGTCAGAAACCTCGAACCAAGAGAAAAAAATCATACAACGTTCACCGACAACTGACATTTAAGATAATGGAGCAGGAACTGGGAATTAACCATAAAACCTTTGGACCGTTTTGGAGAAGAGTTTGGGGAAAAGGAAGTTGTGTACCAAATTAGACTCGCACAATTTGACCACTGAGCAAGAACCGCATCGAGTGGACACCCCTTGCGATTCCATTGCAACAGATGACAGTGACCCAAATTGTATTAATTACGTTACTGACGACGAGTCTTGGTAAGATCTAGAGAGAAAGAGACAAAGCATGGAATGGCGATCGATCCCAGACTCCAAAAATTTGTGTCGCCGTCACTAGTCTCTACTACCAAGGGTGTCATGAAGCGTTTACTTAAGCTATTCATCGTGTAAGGCTGCATTTGGTGGCCTTCAGCAAGTGACACCTTTCACACGATAATGTATATGTGCCTTCTCTATTAATTATACAGTCGTTTTGTCTAACATTTCTGCTATTTGACAGACCGAACTTCATTCTGTTTTCTCAACTCATATTGGCCCTAAAAAGAGGGCTTTGACGACGTGGAAGCCATTCAGTGGGAAGTTACCGCCGAACTGAACGCGCTTTATTGCGGTTTGTTTAAAAAGGCTTCTTAGGACTTTTATCGTCGATGTCAGCGATGCAGAGAAGTCCAGGGAGATTACTTCGAAGGACGCTAGAAGTACTTTTCCCTATAAGTTTTCTGTTTTGGAACAGAGCGTTCATAAAGTCAAGGTTTTCAGGTGGAATGAGAAATACACTAGCAAGTTACCGAAAAAATTAGAAATTGAAAAACAGGTAAATTAAGTGCTTAAAAATTTAAATAACTGCATTAATTAAAAAAATGCATGTCTCATGGCAACTGAATTTCAAGGTAAGTGACTATCTATAGTTTAACAATTAAAAAATATTGTGTTAGAAAGCGACGTTAAATAGTAGTAGAAAAGCTCATAAATAAATAATTATTGTACGTACGTTGATAAACATAACACTCATATCTTATTAATGTCTCTATCGATTCCAACCAAGTAAGTAAAATGCTTTGTAAAATGCAACTTTAGATTATTAGTGTAGAAGTTGATTAAACAACGAGCAGCAATATCTTCGCATTTTTACTTACGGCATTACAATTTCCTGATATTACACATGAAAAAGTCGTTAATTAATTTTTGAAATTGTTCTGTTCTGATAAGAGCTTATTACTAACTTTTAAATGCAACATATCTTTATCATACCACTTTACCGTTTGCTACGGTTTCTATATGAAACATGTTCAAACTATACTTGCTAGTAGTAGCCACTTTAGTTCTGCTGAAAGCCGAAGCAGTGTTTCGCGTTACTCCACTAACGTACAGAGATCTTCATTTTACCGTCAATTCGGATGTTAAGCAAAGCTACACTACAACCAGAAGAACAATAAAGCAGCCATTTCAAGTCGAATCCAAAGACCTAACTTTCTCCGTAAATGGCATCGAAATGCGGGGAGGCAAAGAACAGAAAGATTGTAAACGGTAACGATTGTTCCGTGAGTTTTCTTAAATTTAATTTATTGTGATTTTAGTTGCTTTTCAATTCTTCGTGGACATTACTGTTGCAAAACTAGGAAATCTATTCGAGGCTAGAAAGATGGATCTATTAATATAAATACTTTTATGTCATGAATATCCAAAAACCACAAAATAAACTTCTTAAGGGCACTTTATCTTTCCAGTTGCTACAAATTTCATTCAGTAGTGTAGATTGAGATTTAAATAAGATTTGTCTGAATATGTCAAATTTAACAATTCGAATTTTTTATAACGGGGTAATTTAACAATCAAACATAAAGCTTTGTAATCACATAATTATACTTTAGTGGCCCGTATATTATTCGTCCAATTATGTCCTGTATTATGTACTTGTTACATAAATTTGTTGTTAATGATTAGCGACTAATAATACTTCGTCTTAAATTACCCTTTCGTCGTTTATTACCAGAATAGACGGCAACTGGATTACACCTGTTTCCAAAAAGTATGAGGCAGTCACACAGACTTTAAAACATTAAACAGGACACACAAAAATACTAATGAATGTTTCCCTGGAAAAAAATAAAAGTCACTGTTTGATCTGTGTCGTGACAGGTGCCCCCAACTAGTAGTTTTTGAATGTGCATTTAGATGCTGCACATTTTTTCTAATTTAAAAAAAATCTACCTCTTGCCCTTTACTTTTAACGTGGACACTCTGTATATTGTAAGGAACTTTGCTCACCGTATATTAAATAACTAATTAATATTCTACACGTATTTGCTTTTCAGGTGATACTGTGGTGAATATACAGTGTGTCCGCTAATTGAGTTCACATAAGGTGTAAATGACAACAATTATTCGAGTTAGATGTTAATATTCTAGGAATCGCCCCTGCTTGTTCTCGAACCAAGATTATGGGAAAATCAATCAAATTAATTAATATACAGGGTGTTTTTAGAATCGATTTTAAAAAATGGCCAAGAGTAAACTACCTTTATTAGAAGAGATAAAAAAAGGTATTAAGAATATTTGTTTAGAATTAAGAGTGATGGTAGGCTCTCAATTTTCAGATAAATTGGGCTACTTTGATTTTTAATTTGGTTTTGGATTTTGTATACCAACAACCTTTTATCGTAGGTGTAGGAAGCACTCCATTGTATTTTTAACATCTTAGTTCATGAACTAGTTAGAGTGCATCCTACAGCCACGATAAAAAGTATGTTGGTATAAAAAACCAAAAAATATTTTAAAAAATCGAAGTAGGCCGATTTGTCTGAAAATGGGGAGTCTTAATTCTAAACAACTTCTTTTAATACTTTTTTTTGTTATCTCTTCTAATAAAAGTAGTTTACTCTTGGTCAGTTTTTAAAAATCGATTTTAAAAATACCCTGTATATTAATGAATTTGATTGATTTTCTCAAAATTTTGGTTTGAGAAGAAGCAGGGTCGATTCCTAAAATATAACATCTAACTCGAACATTTTTTGTCATTTACACTTTATATAAACTCAATCCGTGGACACACTGTATAAGTGAAGTTACACAACTTTATCTCTTTAAAGCGTTCAACTTGTTCTCATAAATATTTTATAAACCTGCACGGTCAGCGTAGTAATGATGCACGATCAGTGTACCAGCGATGTAGATACTTTATGTTATGTTACACAGACTATTATAATTTATAATGGTAGCGTTTGTGGTTAAGTAATCAACATAAATTATAACAGGAAAAGTGCGAACAGATTATTTGCAGGACGTTGCGATAATACGCCCATTACATTATTGTTAGTATAAAACTAGAAGTATTGTGAAACAAATAGACGAAACACGATACTGTAGTGTGACTCCACCTCAAATTATAATTCTAATAAATGAATACCTGCTCCAAAAATAAAAATAGTGAACAAGGTAATAATGACACAATGTGGAAGCTCTAAGAGAATAGGAAAAAGAGGATCTGTAATTTTATTATAAGAAAAAAAAAAGGAAAAGTACTACGCCGAAGCCGTTTAGATATGAAGAGAATTATTAACTGACTTTAGAATAACTAATATAAATTTATGGACCTGCAAGAAACATTAATCAAGTAGTCAAAGCACACTAAGAAGTACCCATAAAGAATCACTTACAAATACCTACCAGGAGAAACATCAGCATATTTTATTTAACATCTAATTAAAACAGGACGGCCTTAATCCGCATTACGATTTAATCTGCTTCTGAAAAGGATAATAATTCGATGAATACAATATAATGCATAGAACAGATACAATCATGTACACCGTGTGAATAATGTAAGACTACATATTGCCAACTTTATTTTAGCATTAATCAATTTACCCATGCTAGTAACAATTGTCGGTTTTTTCTGTAGTCACTGTGTTGTTATTTTGTTTGCAAACACCATGGTAACATTAAGTAAATTTCCTATGTCTAATTTTGCATAATTCAGCTATGTACAGTCTTACATTATTTGCATTAATCAATTTACCCATGCTAGTAACCATCATCAGTTTTGAAATTACAATGAAATAATCCAGTTTCAATTAGTTTCTGTAATCACTGTGTTGTTATTTTGTTTGCAAACACCATGGTAACATTAAGTAATTTCCCTATGTCTAATTTTGCATAATTCAGCCATGTATAGTCTTACATTATTCTCACTGTATAAAAGCCAGTGAAGCTGCCTGCATATGTCACACTACACCGGTCGGGCTTGCTTCGTGCACGACTGAACTCGCTTCCATAGGTCGTCACCCTTCTCTTCATACGACAACAACAAACCTCTGACTTACATAGCATTCCTAGTCATACATATAACAATAATGGCACGAACTTTACTGCTACACTACAAAATGCTGTGACATTGTAGAACGACTGTATTTTTCGGTTTAATACAGGAATCAATTCCAATTATTTAATAAATATATCGTGAAGAATGCCTCTAGGATGGGTGGTGCAGAGCACTGGAGACGGACCCGAACAGCTAATTGTGGTAGAAGAAGAAAAACTGCAGGTTGGTCACAGGACGGGCAGGTTAAGCTAATGTTTATTATAATACACAAATGCTGAGTGTACACAAACTACATCAAGTTAACTATAACATCGGGAGAACTAAAGTAAATAGTGAAAAGGTCACCCGCATGAGAAAAAAATATTGCTTAAGTATAAATAAAAAGACCAAGTATTTGAACGTAGGAGGAAACTGTTAAGAAAATCCGTTTAAAGTAAAATATAAAAATAGAAAAATAAGTTTAAAAATCCACACCATATTGCTTACTTAGAAACAAAAGTTAGCAAGGAAAGTAGGACTTTATTGGCAGTTAAGTATATTAAAATCGAAAGGAGTTCAAAGAATAGAGCGGTAACTAGCAAAAAGAATCCGCTAAAACTAAATATATGACATCAACAAATATTATCGTGGGAAATATAAGAAGAGTGATGAAAATGATTTAATCTTAAAATAAAGGATATGCAGGGTGTTAACGAAGTCATTAACATACATTTCAAAAATAAAAGTCAAGTCAAAGTACAGTTTCTTGACAACTCAATGTTAAAAACTGTTACCATAAATTTTAAGTACTGCTGACATGCATGTTGATACAATCCGGTTTTTATTTAATGGAAATGCACACATTTATATATTTTTTCACAACTTATTTATTTGACTGTTGTTACCAACTGACTTTCAGTTAATTTAATTTTTATGATGCCTTAGGTAAGCTAGTAAGTGTATTCATAAACTCACGGCAGTGCTTAATACGAGTAGCTTAGTACAAAACTGTAAAAGGATATTACTCAGAACTTCCCTAGCAAGTGAACGTTGTCACACTAAACAATTAAAAAAAAACAAAATAAGAGTAAAAATCTGGCGTGACGACACGCACACAACTTTCTTTTACAGTGATCTTATAATTAGCCAAAAATTTGATTTTAAATTTTTAAGCATGTGTCAAAAATTTTCAAAAATTACAAATTTTACAAAAACCGTACAAAATAGAGTGTTAGTTCAAGAGACAAATTTTCTCTAGAATTTTAAGCTGAATTCAAAAATGTAATAATATATCGGGTGTTCTATTTAAAATAGGAGTTAATAAAAAATAGAAAAAAACAAATGAAACCCATTTTAGAAGTATTCAACTGGAAAATCACTTATCTCACATCAATACAGATTAAAAATGTGAGTTCCGAGCGCGAATTGATTGAATGCGGACGTGCTGTATTTTTAAAATTGTGCTATTCTTATATTACGCGATCTATTAATCGTGATGTGACTTCACACTAAATATTAGTGCAACAACAGATTGTGCGAACGCCAGCGCCGCTATCCGAGCGATAGCGGCGTGACCCGGCCGCAGTCGTGACAATAACCTCTGTGATAAACTTTAAATTTTTACCTACAAATAGTGATCCTAGTTTAAATACTAAATTTAGTAGAGTTAATGAATGAATCAAATAACTTCCAACTAAAGCCTCCCACCATTATCTACAAAGGGCCGAAAGCACCCCCAGTTCCAATGGACCACCAAGACTCACCGAGTAACGACTTAAATTCTAAGAAACGATCCTTACCATCACCTGATGACGAAGATGTAAACAAGCGATACATATTCAACGAAAATACGCTTATTACCCAAAACAGGTACTACACCCTGCGATCAACCCTAGGGTCTCAAGAAAATGCTACAGGATCTCAGTCTCCAAACAACGCAGGTAATTCGGCTAATGCGGCAGATAAACCCAAGATCCCTCCCATATTTCTTCCAAATGGTACACATTACCAGAATATTATCAAAGATATAAAAGAGATAATTAAAGAAGATTTTTCTACTTACTACAAAGGCAACCAACTGAGAATTAACTTAAGCAACGCCGATGACTACAGGAACCTCACTAAGTACTACGAAGAACACAAGGTAAATTTTTACACGTACCATAATCCCGAAAATGCTAACATCTCAGTTATAATAAGCAACGTTCCTATATCAATCACAGAAGATGAAATCCATGAAGAACTTAAGTTAAAATACCCCGTTATTAAAACAACTCGATTATTGAACGGAAAAAAGTTGCCAATGCCTCTCATTGCAGTTGAATTAACTAAAACAGATAAGACCAAAGATATATTTAATTTAACAAGATTATTATACTGTGTAGTATCAGTGGAAGGGGTCGAGCATTGCCAGCTGAACTGAACGGCTATAAACGCTGTGAAGATTCATGCCGAGGCAGCGCAGCCAAGTTGTTCAGGTCTTGCACCTCCCGCCTGACAACAAGGAAGACCGCAGGGTATCACTGGCAACGATCAGTGATATGCGATCCTAGCGATTGCATCCTTCTCGTGGTGGCCCCGTTGAGACTGAACCCCGCGGATCTAGACTGGGAAGTCGATAAACATCCCCCAAGCCCAGCTGTCGTGTCGTGGCTAAGGGTCTGCACTTGGGATAACGATGCCGGCAAAGACGAACCTCTGGTCACGTCATTGCCGTTATACCATACATGGATATCTCTGCTGTAGGCATGTATTACGCGAGATATCTGTGCTGGGGGTCTTGGCTTCACCGCCCGGACCAAGAGGAGAAAACCTCAATAAAAATCCTAAATCTCACGGCGGGGGACCAGGCTCAAGAGATGCATGGCTGTCTAGAAGATCAGCCTTTCTGGTTCCAAAATCCCCTTTTCGAATGTGTTATGCGACCCGTGCAAAGCAGAGCACCAGCAGGTGTAGGCGCAGGGGCTTATAATATGCGTCATCAACGGAGCCTTCTGGATACCAGGCGCCCTCCAGAAGTATTTAGCCAAACCTCCTACAGTTGCATTAAATACTCACTTGTATGGATTTATCAACTGCTTTTTTACAGGATGAAGACGACACGCCGATGGAGTCATCACCGCTTCCGATCACTGATGCCCAGACTTCGGTGACCGAGACAAAAATGGAACAGTGTGCCTCTACTGCAGAGTTGACAGTCCAGACTTCCAGTCAAGGACAGTCTTCCGAGCAGAAAAAGGCCGCAACCGGAGCGGACATAGCCGATCAACTTGGCAAAGTGTCCCTCAAAAAGGTCCAACTTACAGCCAAGGAACGCAGAGAACGCGCCAAGCGAGCCTGCGAAGCCAAGGGCATTAAGTACGACCCAAACTTTAAAAGAAAGCAGAAGATGGAGAAGAAGAGGGCAGCAGACCCAGCTTCGAAATCTGAAAAACCTGCAACCAACCAGGGACAAAAGAGGCAACGCTCTGACGAAGCCACTCCCTCCCCGGCAAACGCCAAAAAGAGGCCTAGGCAGAAAGTAGACAAGCCGACCTCACCAAAGGCAGGCACCAGCAAGCTTGATTTTGCTGAGGCAGCCACTACGGTGAAGATGGCCATCAACCCTGCTGCGTATTCAGAAGTCAAACTGACAAAGGAACAAGGTGACCTAGTCAGAGACAGTCTGATTAATCTCATCTTCCAGATGGAAGAAGAAGAGAACACACCTCTCTTTACCAGCCACTATCTCGAAGCTGGTACATACGTGGTTGCGTGCAAGGACGAACTCACAAAACACTGGTTAAGTGAGCAAGTACCTAAGCTGCACCCGTGGACCAATGCCAAGCTGGAGGTAAAAGAGCGGGCAAAAGTTATTAACTTCGTCCGGGTAGTGTTCAACGTCCCCAAGTGGTACGACAAACAGAAACCCGAGGTTATTCTCCGTTTGATCGGAAAACAGAACAAACGGAAGGCAGACCTCCAGACCGATACCTGGAGAATACTCAACGTCACTCCACTAGAAGATGGCGGTAGAACGTTCGCAGCAATGATAGATGACAGGGCAAAACAAGCACTAACATCCATCAACTGTGTAGCGCACCTAGGCCTCAACAAGGTCACTTTCCTTATCCGCTCCAAGGATAGGAAAGAAGCACCTGAAAGTAGTCCAAATTAACCTCCACCACTGCAAAGCAGCCACTGCAAATCTAAGCAGAAAGCTGCTAGCAGATGACATCAATTTAGCACTGATCCAAGAACCATGGATAGTTAAGGGACAAGTCCGTGGATTAGGGGGTGCTAAAGGTAAGCTTATTTATAATCATGCAAGTCCTAGAACATGTATACTTATAAGAAATAATCTAGACTGTTTACCACTAATGGAATTCTGTTCTAGAGACATAACCACAATTAAAATAAAATGGAATAACGCTGAAGGTTGTGACCAAGCCATTATAAACTCCGTCTACCTTCCATCCGATTCCAAGGACCCACCGCCTAGCGAGGAACTAGAAAACCTAGTATCATCTGCCTCCCAAGACGATCTAGACCTCATCCTAGGCTGCGACGCAAATTCTCACCACACCATTTGGGGCAGCACCAACTGCAACATAAGAGGTGAGTCACTTTTAGAATTTATCTTAACTAACAATCTAGTAGTAGTCAATAAAGGTAACACTCCAACCTTTTATAACGCTAATAGACATGAAGTTATAGATATTACCATAACCACTATGAGAATTAGTCAATCAGTGAATAAATGGCAAGTTTCAGACGAACCATCACTCTCTGACCACAATTATATAACCTTTGAACAGTCTCAACGGGAAGTAAGCCAAAGAGTTTACTACAACACAAGAAAGACAGACTGGGACCTATATAAACAAAAGCTACAAGAGAAGATAGAACACCTAAAGTTCAGATCTCCCAATAAAGTAGTATTAGACTCAAATGCTGACCGGTTAAAAGAGGCCACGATTGACTCCTTTCAGAGTAGCTGTCCTCTAATAGACCCAAGTCAGCAAAGAGCAAAAAAACACACAAATTGGTGGAATAAAGACCTAGAAAAGGCCAGACAAGAAGTCAGACGTCTGTTTAACAGGTCTAAAGCCACAAATAACTGGGAGAACTATCACAAGGCTCTCACAGACTATGGCAAAAAGATCAAGGTAGCTAAGATAGCAGCCTGGAAAAAGTTTTTCCAGGAGGTGGCGACCACGCGATCCACAGCTAGACTTCACAAAATCATCTCAAAGCAAGCCATGAACCCAGTAGGCACTCTTAAAAAAGAAAGCGGAGAATACACTACAACGGAAGAGGAGACTTTATCTCTTTTGATAAAAACTCACCTACCCGGAGCAGTGGAACAACCTACTCTGGCTGAACCCAATCAAACCCCTAGGAGGGAAGACTGGGAAACAGCTAAGAGAATAGTCAGCAAAGAAAGGATTAGATGGGCAACTAGCCTCTTCAGTCCTTTCAAATCTGCTGGAAACGACGGCATACAACCCGTAATGCTGCAGAAAGGGATAGATATACTGCTGAACCCACTCAAAGACATGTTCCAAGCAAGTCTTGCCTTGGGTTACATTCCCCAATCCTGGAGAGTGACTAAAGTAGTATTTATCCCTAAGCCTGGTAAGAGCAGCTATGCAGAAGCTAAATCTTACAGACCTATCAGCCTAACGTCATTCCTCCTTAAAACGTTGGAAAGATTAGTAGACAGATACTGGAGGGAGGAAGCCCTAACTTCACTCCCGATTCACAAATATCAACATGCTTACCAAACAGGAAAGTCATATGAAACCGCTCTACACCAACTAGTGGGGAAAATTGAGAGAACCTTGGAGTACAAGGAGTACGCAGTCGGAGCATTTCTAGACATAGAAGGTGCCTTCGACAACACCTCCTACCACTCTATTGAAAGAGCAATGACAAACCATCAGATCGATAACACCACGATAAGATGGACTATGGCAATGCTCAACACCAGAGTTGTAAAAGTCAAGTTATTTGACAAGGAAAAGACAGTGCAGGCGACAAGGGGATGTCCACAGGAGGAGTTCTTTCTCCACTCCTGTGGTGCCTCACAGTTGATGAACTGCTGATCCAACTCAATAACAAAGGCTACTACACTCAAGGATACGCTGATGACATTGTCATACTGATTCAAGGTAAATACCAAAGAACCGTAGACAATGTAATGAAATCAGCACTAAAGATAACCGAAGAGTGGTGTCTAGAGAATAATCTTAGAATTAATCCCAGCAAAGCCACTCTCGTCGCTTTCACTCGTAGAAAGAACATCACAAACAGAATCAACATAAAACTGTTTGAGACAAATGTCAACTGGAGAACGAGGTTAAGTACTTAGTCTAACCATCGATTCCAAACTAACTTGGAACTCCCACTTAGACAAAACAATCACCAGGTGTATACAAACATTAGTTATTGGAAAAAGAGCCATAGGTAGTACGTGGGGGCTCAAACCGGAAATGACCCTCTGGCTGTACAAAACCATGGTTCGACCAATAATTTCATATGGAATAATCGCCTGGTGGCCCAAAATAAAACAAGCAACTGCGATCCACAAAATCAGCCGAATACAATATCTAGCTAATCGGTGCATCACTGGAGCCTTTAAAGGCACCTCAGGACAAACACTGATGCTATTTTAAATCTGCCACCTCTGCACATCTTCTTGGAAGGTGAAGCCAGAATGGCAGCCTACAGATTACAAAGTACTGGTCACTGGATGACCACAGCTAATAATCTAGGACATGGCAAGATCATGTCACACATCAACAACCCAATATTAGAAATGGGTTCTGATCTTATAATCAAAGCCTATGACTTTGAAAAGAACTTTACTGTACACACAAGTTGGAATCCGACCAACTACCAACTCCAACAAATAAGAACATCATTTTTTACACTGATGGATCTAAGTTTGAAGGGGGTACAGGCTCCGGTGTGTACAGTACCAATCCTAGAACCAACGAAAAAGTCAGTCTAGGAAAGTTTTGTAACATCTTTCAGGCTGAAGTACAAGCTATTAACGTATGCGCAAACATCAGCATAGAAAAGAAGCTGCTCAATCGAGACATACACATTCTCTCAGATAGTCAGGCAGCACTGAAAGCGCTAAACGCTTTCAGTACTTCATCGAGACTGGTCAAGGAATGCAAATCCAAACTTCAAACCTTAAGCCAGGGAAATACAGTAAAATTATGCTGGATCCCAGGTCACCAAGGTATTGAAGGAAACGAAAAGGCGGACAAGCTCGCAAAAGAAGCAGCCCGTAATGCAATGACCGGTCCAGAACCTGCTCTAAGCATTCAGAAAAACCAAGCCCGCTCAGCTATTAATGAATGGGTCAACACCGCACACCAACTAAAGTGGAGAAACTACAATCAAGCATCACACTGCAAAAGATTGCTAAAAACTCCGAATCCACAAGCCACCAAAACCCTGTTGAGACTGAACAGAAATCGAATCAAGCAAGTAGTCAGTCTACTAACAGGCACTGGAGCATTCAGAGAATTTATGCACAGGATCAATATCTATAGAGATGAACCTGTTTGCAGACTATGCCAAGAGGATGATGAAACAGCCTATCATATCCTCTTTGAATGCCCAGCATTAGAGCGTAAAAGACACCAACTCGATTGGAGCCTTATCTCTATTGACAACCGCAAGCTAGTAAGGGACATTGCAAATCTAGTAAAAGATACAGATGTCGGCCTGCTAACTTGAAAACTCCCGACAGTACAAAAAGCCCAAAGGGCTGACGTGCGCATGCCAGCAACAGGCAGTCGTGGATCTAAATCTAATCTAATCTAATCAGTGGAACCCAGGCGAAAAAGCAGCGATACTCCACAATGCACTAACTGCCAGAGGGTGGGACATACGAAAAACTATTGTCACTTACCTTCACGCTGTGTCAAATGTACAGAGCACCACCATTACAAAGAATGCAAAAAGACGGAGAACGTTAAACCCGCATGTGTTAACTGCGGCGGTGAACACACGGCCAACTATAGGGGTTGTCCTTATATTAAAAAACTAAATCAGAAAACCTCTCCACGCATAATTAGATCCCATAACCCCAACGCAAACATAACTGGGAATATTACCTCCAATCCAATGTATTCTAACAACTTAACTAAAGATTCCTACAGTTCCAAAGTCCAACAAGCAAGTAACAACAACCCAGATACGAACACCACAGATTCACCCACATCAAAAATTTTCCAAACCATTATTGAAGCGATTACTCCTTATATTGATCAGATTAAGAATTTCATTTTGTCACTAATACCTATGCTGTTCCAAAATGGCGGCAAGTAAACAATGTACCATACAAAAGTTAACCCTGGTAAACTGGAATGCCAATGGACTAAAAACCCACAGATCGATATTTATTTCATTTCTTGTAAGGCACAAAATTGATATAGCTTGCATTACAGAAACACATCTGATTAGCAACGAAAAATTCACGATTCCGGGTTATCATATCTTCAGAAAAGACAGAGAAAATGCAATAGGATGGGGAGGATCTGCAATCATTTTAAAACGGAATCTTGCGGTTACACCAATCGACTTAGAAGACATTCGTCACTTAGAAGTTGTAGGAATAAAATTAATCACGAAGAACAACACTACTCTGAAGATCGTTTGTGCGTACAAGCCACCAAATAAGCAACTGAATCTGAATGAACTAGTAAATATATTTCAAAACTCGGAACCCACGTTGTTATTAGGTGATCTTAACTGCAAACATACAAACTGGGGCTGTAGAATTTCTAATCTCAATGGTGTTAAACTCTGCAATTTTACCTCTCAGTTGGCAGTTAATATTTCAGCCCCCGCAGATCATACGTACTATCCATATAGACATAATCAACAATCAGATGTACTGGATATAATATTGCATAAAAATCTGACTCTACAAATATGCCAGACAGTTCTATCTGAACTTGACTCCGACCACCTACCCGTAATATGCACACTAGGCTATTCTCTTCAATATCAGCCTAAGCCTACCAAGTTAATAAATGGTCCTGTAGACTGGGAGCTGTTGCGAACGTCAATGGACAAGTTATTATTCTGCCCAACCAACCGACCTAAACTCCCAAGAACGTATAGACAAAGCGGTAAAAGCGTTTAGAGAAGCAACCACCGAAGCGATACATCAAGCGACTATTATCATCAGGCGGCATAGACTAGTAAGTGATTCAAACCCTCCAGCACATATATTAAATCTTATTAGAGAGAAGCACAGTACCCGCAGACTGTGGCAAAATACCCGAAATCCAGCAGTCAGAGCCCGTCTAAATCAGCTGATTAGACAAGTAAAAGGCGAACTGGACAATTTTAGAATAGAGCAATACAACCACTACATTGAAACCCTCAATCCAGGAGATCCAAATATGTGGCGAGCAACTAAACGAATTCTTAAGCAACCCATGATCATTCCAATTCTCCGAATCCAAGACCGCACATATGTAGAGGATAAAGACAAATGCGACGTATTTTCCCAACAGTTAGAAGAAACATTCAGCACTACATATGACGGAAATAATTTAAATCACGTTCAACATGTAGAAAGGGAAATCACTAACATCATTCCCATTGAAACCGCACTTACCGAACCAGTTTCGCCATCAGAAGTTAAACAGTATATAAAAAAACTGAAAATCAAAAAGACCCCAGGTAGTGACATGATTCCAAACGTACCCCTTAAACATTTATCGAAGAAGTCGATTGCGTACCTCACAGCAATATTCAACGCGTGTCTGAGAATTGGATACTTTCCCGTCACATGGAAGCACGCAATGATTCTAATGTTTCCCAAACCAGGCAAAACACATGACAATCCGGTTAATTATAGGCCTATTAGCTTGCTATCAAATATCTCAAAACTTCTCGAACGAGTTATTCGATCTCGCTTAAATATATTCCTAGAGGAAAACAATATTCTTCCCCAATTCCAATTTGGATTTAAAGGTTCTCACTCTACTAACCACCAGATATTGCGACTTACAGAAATGATCGAAAGAGGATATGAATCCAAAATGCACACACTAATAACGTTTGTAGATGTAGCGCAAGCTTTCGATCGTGTCTGGACGAATGGCCTAATATACAAAGTGAGAATAAATATGTGTACCTCATCGATTCGCCACATTAGTACTGGAGTTTCCCAGGGATCTATTCTAGGTCCTACTTTATTTAACATCTATATGAGTGACATTCCTGAAACGCCTAATGCGGAACTAGCTATGTACGCGGACGATACCGCGATTGTCGTACAAGATCATGATATAAATCATGGGGCGAATAAACTTCAAGAAAGTGTGAATCAACTTAATAATTGGTTTGCAAAGTGGTGTATAAAAATCAATGCGGACAAATGCGAATCTAAAATATTTACACTTCGACGGCCTTCAAATCCACGTAATATTATCATCAACAACACCCCGATATCTTGGAATCCTAAAGACACCGCGGTTCGGTACCTAGGAATATATCTAGATCGAAGATTAACCTGGAGTTACCATATAAACAGAAAATGATCTGAATCTTATGCGAGGTTGGCTATGCTATACCCAATTTTAAACAAAAAGTCTTCGATTAAATTACAATGTGGAACATTAATTTACACTTCTATAATCCGACCGATTTTCACTTATGGGTGTAGTATTTGGAGTGCAACTTTGCAAACAAACATAAACAAACTACAGGTGCTACAAAATAAAGTGTTACGCATCGTTACCAACGCCCAGTGGTTCGTAAGAAATTCGCAGTTACATAGAGAAACAGGTATCCCCACAATTAAACAATTTATTTCGACAACTTCTAAGAACTTTTATAGTAACCTACACCAGTGCAGTGGCGCAACACATTATAAAATTGGCAGACGATTGTTACACACCCGACTAAAAAGAAAACTACCTATTGACCTTTTAACGAGTGACTCAAGTGATAGTGAATAATCGTATAAACTGTACCATATTCTGAACAAAATGCTCAAGACTGACCGTGATATTCCAGCAGTGATATCAAGCAAATAGTTGTCAGCGGACTAAAATATTAGTTATAAGTTATTAGAAGTAGTGATAGGGGGTTATATCCCTCGTTAGTGTCATTCTAAGTTACACAAACTACTTTAACGCTGCCATGAATAGCAAATAGTGCTGAACTGGCATAAACTAAATTAAAAAAAAAGATTAAAAATGTAATAAAAAAAAGTGTGAAAATCGTTAGAGCCGTTTTTGAAAAATCGAACAAAACTGAAAAATCACAAAAGTAAACACCTACTTCCGATTACGCGATTTTCTTCAAAAGCTTGCTGTCGCATCTACATAGTACACAAAACTTATATATGAAGTTTCAACGCCATACCTATTTCCGTTTTTGAGATATTCTGTTCACAGACAGACAGACCAACAAAAAAAATATGTTTTTTGGGACCAGGGGACTCTAAAACGTGAAGATCTGTTGAAAACTCAATTTCGAATTTTTGGGGTGAATCCAATACTTCCTTTATTGTAAAAGGATCTAAACAGTGAAAAAACTCCGATAAAACATCTCGTAACAATATCTTGGAGTTCGTAATAATAATGAAAAATAAAATAAAACACTTGATAATGCAAATTATATAGATTTTCAAATTTAAAAAACATTACCTTTGATGGCATCCGAATTTCAGCGCCTGAGAATGCAATTTCAATGATCCGCGCTTAGCCCCAAGTAAAGCACGCGTTTGATGCATCGCCCACGAAAGACGCCTCCGATCGGTGAAACACGGCTGCCTTAAATAGAACGCATTATTTATTGTTAACCCATGACCTTTCTTCCAGTCTCCACCCCTCCTTTCTCTCACCCATCCCGAGTTTCCCGTTCTTGGCTGAAGAGGGACGGAAGGTCCCTATAGCAGCCCGCCCCCAATTGGGGGAATTGAAATGACCTTAACTGTTTTGTTAACCCATGTTTTATTTTTTAGAACATTTATTGTGTATCTGCTGGTTCCCATTTTCGTCAAGAGTAAATGTGCAAATTGCTACTTTTAGCTATTTCTCAGCCAAAGCAAAAATAAACAAAATTGTATCGGCTAAGGTGCTCACCCTTTATATATTTGTCCGAAGTTTTCTCGGTTTAATGCCAGGTAGATATATAATGTGCAGGCAAAATATTGTCTTCCCCCAACAAACAATTTTTGAGTTATACCGCCAACAGAAGGATAGACAGACTGACAGACAGACGGAATTGAAAAAACTGGTTTTCGGCATATAGTGACCCTGAAACTTGAAAATCTAAAAAAACCTCGGAAGGTGATTTTTTCGCGATTGCATTTCCTTCGTCTTTTACACGAGGGAAGTAAGAATTATAATCAGAATTTAACTAATGTTCAGAAATAATTACTATAATTATACGTGCTAAGTTGCAAACATTTTCGGCACAGTTGTAAACATCTATCCTGAAGAATCTATGCATCTAATCAAAAATATCTCGAGAGTTTTTCGACTACAACTGTTCTGAGCAAAGATAGTATGTAGTATGTAATATATAACGAACTGAAGGAGGAAGAATACTTAAAGATACTTTAGCGGCAAAATATTCAACAACATACGCATAGGAAAGCTAAGTGGAGGATGGTTTGACTGTGGTAAAAAATCTAAGGCAACTTCCAATTTGCAATTGGAGACAATACGTAGCAATGGATAGAAACAACTAGAAAGAAGTGGTGAGAGAAGCTGTGAGGCCCGTAGCATCAAAGGTTGCCAAAAATGGCAACAAAGCTCTCTGGTCCAAGCCGTATCTACTCCACATACTCTACATATTGACTCTAAAAATCGAAAATACTAAATTCAATGTATTTTGTGTGTTTTCTAGCAAATGTGTTTTTAGAGTACGGCTCTTGATATTTTTTTTATTACAATACATGCGTCAGGTTATAATAACGTTATTGTTACATGATTGGGCCTTCGTATGCATTTACATCATCTGTTTACAAACACAAAGTTGTATTTGGTAAGTATTTGGTTGCTAAGGTCTCATCGCCCAGTGAGCGATAAGTAATTATAAGGTTGTGAGTTATGATGCAAATGGATTTTTATTTTAATTTTCGATGGTGCAAAAAATTTAAGAAGTATTTTGGATGTTAAGTTCGTTATACCGGCCCCTCGAATAATATTAAAGACTTGGACTACGTCTCGGTCTTCATACATTATTCTCAACCCGTTAACTGCACTTACCGATTTTAATACTTAAATAATTATTTTGATCTTGACAAAAATATCAATTCGACATAGGAATAGATTAAAAAATCTGATGTGGTACACACACAACTTTCTATGATCTTTTCCACTGGACTTATAATTAGTCAAAAATTAGGTTTTTTTTTTTATTTTTAAGCATTTGTCAAAAATTTTCAAAAATTACAAATCCTACAGAAACCGTACAAAATAAAGTTAGTTCAAGAGACAAATTTTCTTTCTCTAATATTTTAAGCCGAATTCAATAATGTAATAATATACCGGGTGTTCTATTTAAAATAATAAAGTTGATACCAACTTTCGGTATAACCGGAAGTGACATCACATTCAAAATATTGTAATTATAGTCGCTCTTACACAAAAAATCCATTGCCAAAGTTTCAAATTTTCAATTTTTTTTAGTTCTATATAATGCGCTATAAGATAAGAGTTAATAAAAAAAAGAAAAAAAGGGAAAAAAAGAAGAAAAAAAAAGAAACCCACTTTAGAGGTATTCAATTGGAAAATCACCCATCTCACATCAATACACATTAAAAATGTAATAAAAATGTAACGTTTAAAAAAATCAGATCAATTTTTGTGAGAAAATCTACAAATTCTGAAAACTCACAAGAGTAAACATCTAGATAGTACACAAAACTTATATATGAAGTTTCAACGGCATACCCCTTTTCATTTTTGAGATATTCTGTTCACACACACGCACATACGCAGACTGACAGACAGACCAATGTACAAAAACATGCTTTTTGGGTTCAGGAGGTTGAATTTTAAATTTTTGAGGTGAATCCAATACTTCCTTTACTGTAATAAGAAGTAAAAACTTGAAACATGAGCTGATAAATCATGTTGCACCTACTTACTTTTACATCGCAAAATGTCTTCAGGCCTACATTGCAGAAAAGTTCGTAGTAGACGCATAATCTTCTTCTAGAATCCTTATCAGACGCATAATAAATCTTCAAGATATGAATAATGTATTAGAGTGTGATTTAATTAAATGACAAATTTTACAACTAAATGAATTCAGTTTCGCTGACGGTTGAATATGACGATCGTAAACGTGCCTGAGGAGAAGTTTTTCGCTTATTTAAATATATATTAAGAACTGCTTCTGTCTATTTGCTGCCGATATATTGTTATCTGAAGATAATTAGATAATAAAAGAAGTTTGGGACAAGGAATTATACAAAGATAAAATCTTTTCACACTTTTTAGTTTTCTGTCTGTTGTAAAACCATATAATTGTAGCAGTTCTGTATAGAGCAAGAAATTAGTTATGTATATTGAATTTACATATATTGTGATTCCATTTTTGTATTATTGCCTACTTTTAAATGCACAGCAAATATCCCTATTTGACACCCTACTTGAATAAAAGTACCGTACTGGTAGACTTCCTAGTGACCCAACATATTACTATAATATAAGAGGGGTTTGACAAATATTATAATTTACTTGTATACAAATCTAATAGCTAATACGCTAATAAAAGTCTTGGCCGTATAATGTTGTAAACTGGCGAAAATTTTGAACTTAATTTCAAGTCCTTGCTAAGGGTGCTTATTTAAACTTCACCAAAATCCACTATATTTAGTTTCAAACTGGTTGCCTCTGATAAAGCTCAGATGCCCAGGATTAGTTATACTCAAATGAATAAAATACAGATATAAGTGTAGAAATAACTTGTATAATGTGTTTAAGTACTTTTGTGACGCTCGGCAACCCACACTGCACTTTGGTTAGGTCCGGTTGCTGCATCTGGATCCTCTCAAAGAAACTTCGAATGAGGTCAAATTGGGTGCTCACAAGCTCGGATAAGGTAGCTCTAATGTACTTAAACTAGATAGATCTGAAACAAGGTATATTTGCGCCAGCAAAGATGGCGTTTGTTATTTATAGTTTACGGTTTTACGGTTCTTTGTGAATATCCTTGTATCACTCGAAATAATATAGAGTGGACATTGTTACCTTACAGAAAGTCCGATTCTTTACAATTAGAATCGGCGGTGAGCGCTGGATGACCCTGGTCGGTTCGAGCTCACGGCAGGCGAGCTAATGTGCCTGCGTCGATGCATCTGGATTATGTGGCGGCCTGGAGGTTTTTCCTAATATTCTGTTAAGGCGTGTTTTATGTTAATTTCATGCAGAGGTTCAGGCAAGTGAAGGAACTTTTTAGTGGGATGGGAACGGAATCCGCCATCGCCAGGTACAGAAAAAAGAGCAGGGCAAGGGAGCTTAGCCCCGAGAAGGCCTAAAGCTTGTAGTCAAGTTCGATAAGTTAGCTCCTCAAGTCTCAAGTGAAGTTAACTAGCTGCGGATTCTTCTTTTATACTCTTCGGCCACCTTGTTATTGCGTCCTCTTAAAAGCGGCTCGAAGAAGGAATTGCATGGCATACCGGTTTATGCTAGGTCCGTGCATAGCGGCTAAGATCGCCTTATCGAAAATCCGAACGGTACGAGATGAAGATTATAAAGGAAGTTAGCGGCATTCAAATTTCCTAAACGCTATTTGTGCCTTATGTAAATTTGACGCGTGGGCTAAAGTTACAATATAATGGAGCTAAATTTACTATTTTAACACAAAAGGGTCCTCGGCTGTTCTTTTTATTAGACGAACTTATATAAAAAGTATTTAAGTTCCTAGATTCTCTCAGAGCATTTAAAGTACGCTATTCCTTATGTGGTTTCGCCACTTTTGTGTCAGACAATTCACTTCGTATGCACTCGAAATTCTCTGGAATTTGCCATGGCTGTTCATGTTATGTTTACCTGGTGAAACCAAACCAAGAAAATTGGCTCCGCCTAATAGTAACTCGACAGGACGCTTCAGGCAAATTCAGGTCAGCAATCTCTCGAAACAGCTAAGAAACTATCTTCTCCAAGTAATATTTTATAATCGTTGCAGTTGATCGATATGCTTATGATATTTTTATTATTTATAAGTTAGCAGCTTTTTAAGGACTTCAATCCTTGAGCTCTTCTTGAGATTGTGTTTGCCGAAAGATGTATTTAAGTGTGCTTGCTTATTTAAAAATTACAGTAGTTGCGTAGAACTGGATACGATACTCGAATTTTATAATGTTAACCGAGACTATTTCGATAATTGTAACTTTCAATCAGCTAAACAAGTAAAGCCTGTTCTTAACTATTTCAATTATTTTGGAGATCAAAGTCTTTAACAACAGTAAAATTAGAAGTGTGTCTTGATGTGGCTTGCTTTATCTTATATATTAAATTATATATTGTTTAAAAAAATATATTATACCCATAAATCCATTGGCTAGCAAAAATGGCCTGATTTATTATTTTCCAAACAAAACCAAATAACAGAATTAAAAATTATTAAAATATTAAATTTGCTTAGAATTTTCTTACATCAAATCGCTAATAGAATAAGTTACAGACTGATTTAGCTTGCGTCAAATGGATCATTTTGCTATCTCATTCGACATAATTCCGTTTATGTTCAGATAAATTCCTTCATATTTTAAATTCCCTTAAAATTCAAATAATCTAGACTATAACAATAGTAAATATAGTTCATTCCTTTCATTTAAATACAATTTCATTAACTTGCCTTCTGGCATTTAAATACCTAAGTTCAACTTTGGATATCAGAGGAAAAATGGATAAACAAATTCATAGTCCCATAAAGGCAAAAGCGAGACTTTATGACCTACTCAAGCAAGCATTATGTAACTGCAAAGTATGGGAGTATGTCTACATACTTAAAGAAGAGTCTAGGACATCTCGGCGCCGCCATCTCGGCGCCGCCATCTCGGCGCCGCCATCTCGGCGCCGCCATCTCCGTGCGGAGCCAGCTCGGCGGCGGGACAACTCGGCGCGGAGCCATCTCGGCGCCAGCAGCCAGCAAGGCCATCTCTCGCGCCGAATTCAAATTCGTAAACTACAGTGTGCACTACGTAAGATAAAAATAAATAAAGCGATCGCCAAAAAACTGGCATCAAATGAAAGAAAAATTATTTTGAATTTCTTGGAAAATCAAACACTGACGACCAGAGGTGGTTTTAAAGTGATTACAAGTGGGCCAAACAAAAGTTGTCACGTGACTTCCGTTATCAGTAAAATTTTACATTTTTGTAAAATAATTACGAAACATGCATTTACTAGCCAAGATAGGGACAACATTTTCGATAAAAAGTTGTTTTCTGGCTTTGAGATTGTCGAGTTAGCTAAAACTAACACACAATAACAAATCATATGGAAATCTTGCTTAATTCCCGAAAAATTGTACTTTTTGGATTAACACAACTTCAAAAAACGCCATTTTTTAACTAAGTAAAAATCACTCAATACGGTCTAAATAGGTTTTCGGACAAGCTGTCATCCTGTATAAAGTAAAATGTAAACATTACCAATATTTTTTTATATTTATATACAGGGTGATTTTTAAGTTGATTCTTTCTTTTTACCAGGTATAAAGCTAAACAATAAGCATTTTTTATGTACCACTTTTCCGAAATATCAAAACTAACGGAGGTACAGGGTGTTAAAGTTTCAAATTAAAAACTAAACTTTGGCGCAAAGGCGGCTTGGCAATTTCAGTTTTGTTTATCTCTGTTGTCAAGCAATGACCTGTCAACTAGTTTTCCATTGTATTTTTCTTAATGTTATTGCTACAGTAATGACTCATGCTTATGAAAATAATGAATGAGTGAATATGCTTATTATTTACTGGGAGTGTCGTCAAAATGCCGCTGCCGCATCGCTCTTATACGCGGAATGTGTGTGTAGAAGCGAATGCTGATAATTTTGAACATATCATTTAAGTTAGATTAAGCTTAGTTTAATTTTCGTTAAGTAATTTTAGTTCTTAATTTGAAATTTTAACGCTCTGTACCTCCGTTCGTTTTGATATTTCGCAAAAGTGGTAAACTTTTTTTAGCTTTGTATCCTGGTAAAAGGAAATCGCCTTGTATATACGGTGTGTCTCCGGATAAGTGAAACGACTATTGTAAAAGGTAAAAAAAATCGATATAAATTTTCATTTTTTTGGGGTTCAGCCCTGCTAGGTTAAAGGAGAATTTCTAACAGCATTTCAGTTTTCAAAAATGAAGTAGGTATGCCTTGGAAATTTTTAAAATCCTATTTTACTGTAGAGTAGCGTGCCTTTTATGTAGCAAATACGACAAAAAGTTTTTAAGAGAAGTTGTTTAGAATCAATATCTAGGCTCCTATACCAAATTTCAAAATCCTCGGCCAACTTTGATCTCACATTTTTTTATGTTTAGGTTCTATATTAGAGAATTTTACTTTCAACAAAGACAATAAAATTCTTTGATTTGGGAAATAAACATTCAAGAAATATTTGTCACATAAAAGGCACTTTACTTAGGTAGAAAATGGCGTTTTTCGAAATTGTGTAAATCTAAAAAGTGCTATTTTTCGGAAATTAAGCAAGATTTCAATGGTATATTTTATTGTGTGTTAGTTTTAGCTGACTGAACAATCTCATGGCCTGAAAACCTTTTTTTGTAAAATGTGTCTCTATCTTGACTAGTAGATGCATGTTTCGTAATTATTTTTAAAAAACATAAAATTTTACTGTTAACGGAAGTCACGTGACAACTTACGTTTGGCCCATTTGTAATCACTTTGCAACCACCTCTGGTGGTCAGTGTTTGATTTTCCAAGAAATTCTAAATATTTTTTTTTCACTTGATGCCAGCTTTCTGGCGATCACTTTATTTATTACTTGTTTATAATAATTTTATCATGTAGTGCACACTGTAGTTTACGAATTTGAATTCGGGGCCGAGATGGCCTTGCGTCGAGTTGGCTGGCGCCGAAATGTATCCGTGCCGAGTTGTCCCGGCGCCGAGATGGCGGCGCCGAGATATCCGGCTTAACTTAAAGAGACAGTGGAATCAAGATCAACAGCCATAGATCTGAAGTATCTAAGAATACGGAAATAACGATGTTCAATACAGGAGGAGGCACTAGGAAATAGGAAAACGACTGGGTCCAACGCTAATAACTAAAGTTATAAGCAGCGACAGTTTAAGGTGGTTTGGACATTTGATCTGAATGGAGAAGCACAACCAAACGAAGAAAATTTGGATGTCAAAACCAAGGAGAAAATTGACGGTACCCCCCACCCAAGAAAAGCGCCCTTCCGTGCTTTCCAAGAATACTTCGATACTCAGCATCACTCCGTTTTGCTAATACAATGTTATTTATCAAAATAAGAAACAAAAAAAATTTTTTTTTGCCGACGACCATAGCTCAAAAGTTGATGTTGCCTTCATTTTCGGAGGACCTATCGTATGAAAACGATCCAAGACTTCAGGAAAGTTTCTGGCGACCGGAATCGTGTACACATACAAATATACATCCCCCGCACAGCACGTTTAGGCACCCCCCAATAGGGGGATTGATCTAGTGGGCTGGGATCTTCACCAAATGATCCGCACCGCCGAGACGGAGATTTGATATAGTGGGTTCATTAGTCGGTTGGCTCGAATTTTAGAGATATTTGACTCAGAGTGGTTTTCAATATGAGGGAATTTCAATACTTCGTACACTTCGTGTCGAAGTAAAAGATGAAGAGGGAGACTGTTAGAAACATGAAATTGGATAATAACAAAATTGCTCTACAAGAGAAGAATGAATTTGAATCAAACCGTCATACGGATAATTTAAGTTACTGGTTATTATGATAACTTATACATATTGCTTGCATTACCGCCTAATACAGCACATAATATTATACGGAGTGCCAGTTGAAGCAACCTTTACCTAAAATAAATATACTGAATACTAATAATACTAACTAACTAATCCGATAGCTAAAGAAGGTAAACACAGAAAGCATTAAAAGAAATATTTATTCCAGCATAAATTAAGAGAGTTTGCAACGAGTACTTAAATTACAAAAACAGCATCTTCGTGATTTTCGTCAGAAATCAACACTACAGTTTTCTCTTTCCCGGTATTACAATCCGAAATCTGGCGCGAGAATATCTGAGTGCGTAATTCGGAGGTGGCCAATTGGCCATCGTTTCCTTTCGGCAATCCGCATTCTTCTAATTATTGCTGAAGCTACACGTCGTGTTTGTATAGAACTTTCTTTCAGTGTAACGCGATATGCGGATTTTTTTCGACGAAACCGACTCAGCAGGAGCAGTCTTGATTCTATTTTTGGATCGCTCCAGCTGCTGTATATAAGATATGGTAGTTTTCTTTTTAAAGCAAAATACTCTAGGCTACCCACGCTCTGAGGTAGCGTCCGTTCGTAACTATTTTCACGTGGATTAATGCTGGATCGGTTTTGTTTTCAGGCCTATTTCGATTTTTCTTTTTGCTCTTCCTTTCCCATTACCACCTCCCTGCTTCTCTTTCTCTATTCCTCCCATTTTGGATTCATTATTAGGGCACCAGCAATCACCGCCGAGCGGTAAGCCAGTGAACGCTTGATATCGCTGCACTGCTTCCATTTCTTACTTATGAAGATATCGGTAGAGTGTCATAGATTCAATCAAAAAACAAACGTTTATAATATTAACAATTATTTAGTAGGCGCCAGGATTTTTACAACCTTTTTAATTTTCCAATACTACGATAGATTCCCTCGAAGTGTGTTACCACAATGATCAATAAACACAAACTGTAACCTCAATAATTTCATGTATAACGTCCACTTTGAGTTTGCTATTTAATTGATATGGTTTTTAAAATTTAATGTAAGACTTAAACTGATTAAAATGATCTTGCTGATTTGTATTATTATTTTTACTTGACCAAAATAAATAGTATTATGCCTTTTTTATATTTTATTTATCTGCAATCTATTATTGTAACGCTAGCTCAGTAGACAATCAACTCTATTCAAAGGGGTGAACTCATAATAATTTGTAGATTTTTACCTACATTTTGAAATAAATCTACTTACAAATTATTAAATTTAAACCATTCTTATATCTAAAATATTGTCCACATTTTTAATTGTTGAAAATTCTCTTTTCGCCACCACACGTTTTATTATTTGCTTTGCTCTGTTCACTCGCGTAGCACTGATCCTTTTAAAGAGTTAACTTCCTTCATAAATGCTTTCGATGTCCATCTGTCTTCTTTTCACTCGCTTTTTCTTTGGTTTTGTTGTCTACTTTTTCCTTGCTTTATCCTGTCTCGTCTGCTTCTCACAATTGCTATTTTATGTCTTTATACCTGCCTTCTTCATTGCTCGTTGGAACATTATTATTTTTCTGGTTTCTTAAACCTTTTCAGATTGTTAGCAACTTGACCTACTTAGCTATATTGAAATCTACGCTTCATTGACCTGCACATAGCACACCTTTTTGTGATTATTCATTTCTTTTGGTTTGGCTATGCAAACCTAATATTTAATTAATTTGAACTTCGACTTCAACCCTGTAAAAAACAAGCTTTGCCCTTTGCGTTTCTTTCTCAATTCATTATTAATACTGGCATCTCTTTTTCAATGCATTTACTGAATGAAATTTAAGCTTAGTATTGCAGCTACATAAAACACCCCAACTCTGTGCTTATTGACTTGTCCTCTAAACTGCACTGCAAGCAGAGTAGAGCATAAGACCATTACAATATAATAGCAATTAATTAGACGATTTACCTAATGTAAATAATTATATCTCGAACAAAGTAGAAACAAATTTGTTCACAAAGTTATGTTTATTCTAAATTCTAAATGTCACTTATATATTCAACTGTCAACATACTTTCCAAATTCAATTATTCAGAATTTACTCCATCGCCAGCACATAACCTTGATACACTGGCTTTTTCCAATGAAGTTCTCTCACACGTTTGGAAATAACAGTAACTCTGCTTGTACTGAAACGTACAGCAAGGACCAATTGACACGATTACCAGCAACGACAAATCTAATAGAATACCAATCTATTTTAACCCTTAACTGGTAACGTGTAAATTTGGAGCACAACTGGTAACGTGCAGTCTGTGAGACTGGCACACCTTTGAAGGGAAAAAATTAAACTGTTTTAATTATTTTTTTAAATATATACATAGAGGTTTGTTAGGCATATATTTTTTAGTAATAATAACCGAAAACTTAATGTAAAGAAAAAATTATAAGATAATTTTCAACTTAAACACAAATTGGCAATGTACTTTTACCAGACCAATATAAAAAAAATTAAAACTTTTGATTAAAAGTAATTTTATTTATTTTACGATTAATAATAAGTAAAACAATGCATTTGTAAAAAAAAACTTAAAATATTGTAATTCACAGGGCCCGCCATGCCTATCAATGGCAAAAAATTCTCACGTAAACCGTAACGTTCCGTCTCACAGACTGCACTAAACTAAAAATAAAACACATTTCCAGCGTCAGTTACCCAAATTTACCAATAATTGTGCGATAGGTGGGGCACCAAGAGGAGAAAGATTAGGTGAGATCATTCGCCGAAAAGCGGTACTCTTTTGCTGAAAATTTGAGATTAAAATTTGCTCGCAGTCTCACAGACGGCACGTTACCAGTTAAGGGTTAATCACATTAAATTGTTCACAAATAAATGCATGATCGACTGCCATAAAAAGCTGTAGAGAAACATATGTTATAGAATTTTTAAAACAATCCGTACTATGCTTACGCCTTAGTATGTCATTTGAGCTATTATGTTTTAGTAACATTATATACCTCACAGAAAAATCTCTAACGACTCAACGTATTTAAAATCAAAGAAATGGGGCTCAACCCTTAGCCAAAAATTTTCTAAAACAATGTTTTTCTATACGAATCTTTACCTCTCTTATTTTTCAGTTCGCATCTCTCTTGTTTCGATACGAAAACGAAATCAGTTGGCAACGTCCTTAAAATCTTTAAACATACGTAAATATTACCAAAAACAGAAAACCCTTCTACTCATTGAATTGTCAAACAGACAAGTTAAAAATATTCTTGTCTACCTTGGTTGCCTAATAAGAAGATGAAAAATTCCTATCATTTAATTTTCAAACGATAAAAATTCCTCCCTAGCAAAAGCCTGATTAAAGCGAAAATATGAAGGAAATAATAAATTAACAGAAATGCAAAATGAACGAAATAAGATACTAAACTATTCATTCGACATCAATGCTTATGGACAGTAAATGCTGCATTAGCGAAATGAACGTCAAAATAGAACATACCTATTATCGATATTGTAAATATGTCATATCATAAAGCCGCCACTACAGCAGAGGAATGCAAAAACAATCATATAAATCAATAAAAACAGCAAATGAAATATACAGATCGAGCGATAGCGGATACCCAAAAATAGTAAAAAAATATAACAATCGTCAATACACTCAGCAATTGCTAGTCGATTCAATCAACGAAGAATAAAAACAAAGTACTTATCAAAAATTCCACACAACTTCCAGGACAAAACCCTAAAAAACGCTAAATATAGAATACAATTCTCATTATTTAATTTTCTAACGTTACAGTATTAATGAAGATCAAAAAATATATTATGTTGTTTTATAGATTTGGTGACAGCCTTCAACGCATACAAAAAGAAAAAACCTGGACGGCATTCAAGAACAAAAACGTAGACCAGAATTTAATAAGAGGTATACAGAGTGCACTCAAAACATACGGGACAACAGGACGGACAAGTCAAAAATATTTCAGACAAATCTGAAAGTAGAGATCAATGTCAGACAGTATCATGCAGGATACTATAAAATTCAACCTGTCATCGTAACAGAAATGGCATATGCGGATGGCATGTTAATTGCAATGTAATATCGCAATATGAAACCAGGCATATACGAGAGAAATATATGGCAATTAACATGGAAGAAGTTTCAGTGAAATTAAGTTGGAATAGACAAGTCAAGGAGAGAGTATGTGGAGCAGATTATGTATCCACCCTTTTATGCAGTAGCGAAACGTGGAGTGAAAGGAAAAAAATCAGGTTGCAGCCAATCGAAATGAGACTCTTAAGAAGAATTAAATGAATCACAAGCGGATTACGGTAAACGACCAACTCAGATGGTTTGGACACCTATGCAGAATGGAAGATGAAAATGCCACCAAGACACCATAAGGGATCAAATTGAATATTAAAATATCTAGTAGAAGGCACAGAGCTACCTGGAACGGAACAATAGGTAATGTTCTACCAGACAGAGGCACTACAATGGATGGAAACACTAAAAATGGCTAAGGACAAGTCATTGTGGAAAAACTACATCAAGGCACAAGCAACTTCAAACATACCTCAACACTAATAAATGATGGAAGAGGGCTGTGGTAAACTGAGTAAGTAAAATAATTAGAAAAAGACATGACAAACATCACTCCGAAAGTTATATTAGGGTAATGAAACCAAGGCTTATTGATGACTTGGATGTGTAACGCTGCGCTCCTGATTAAGCGCTACTGAACTTTAATCTGAAATTAAAAGCGTTTAATCTTCGCGTTTCTGCGTTACAAGAACCTCAGAGCGCCGGCAGACGGAGGTTCGTCGTTATGCGCGAATGCAACGACAAAGCTTTCGTCGCGCACTTCCACTCCCGTCTTGATGCCAGAGAGGAAGAACAACCACGAATATAAAATCAAATTATTCCGCGAACTCAAAGATAATTATTCCGGTAAGGCGAACTTCGGTTCTCCGGCCGATCCCGCAGCCCTCAGCTGGGGAAGGGCTTCGCTCCTGTCCCAGCTGGGCTAACAAAATTGTACCAGAATTATTCGAGAAAATCTAGATTCAGATTCCCGAAGAATAAATCATTAGTTAACCCGTCCCGCTGTCTAAAGTTATTATCCGTCCTGTAGATAAACTGACTTGAGGTAACTAGCTAACAAATTCCCAATAATTTCGTAATTTTAAAGAATACAGATTATGAGAATCGAATCACGCTGTCTTAAATAATTCAGATTCTCGAAACTCCCATAACTTCTTCATTTAAAGAGCAAGGCGAATCTGAGAATCGGGCCACATAGCTCTAGCTAATTCTAAAGCTTCAGAAAACCCTATAATTTCTTAGCTGTTACTAGAGGGCGTCTGGCAATCAGAGCTGCTAAGGTCACTATATCAATAAGGTACCGCCATTCCATTCCTCGCGTGAGAATGTGAGAAAATTGTGATATAAGAATAACAAATACAAATTTCCCAAGTGCAATAGGGAAGACACTAGTTTTTAGGGATTTTCTTTTTGGTGTAATGGCACCTGTAAAGTGAGGAATCTGTTAGGTTATGTGTTTTTATCCCCAGTTGGAGAAAATTGTGCGACAAGGATAGATATAAAAAATCACTAATGGCGGTACCTTATTGATATAGTGACCTTAAGAGCCGCAAGTGAACAGCGCTAAATTTTCCCCGAGACCGAACTACGTCGAATAATTTCCCCGGACGTGCACGCCTGGCTATATTTCTACAGTCTGGCGACACCAAAACCTTTTTGGCCAAAACGACTTCCAAACTTCCCGGCATAATATTTATTTATTTATTTTGTTTAGGCTGGTGCCAACAGTGCTTACGCACTAAAATTAGGACACAGCGTACAATTCACAATACACACATAACATAATATACAATGGCGAAGCCGCTATCAATTAAATCCAACTGCTAGTGCTAATGTCAACAACAGCAAACCGTTTATGCACACTGCACAAACTAAACTTGAATATATTCATTAAAATAGAAATAATAACAAAGTGATAACAATAATAATTAATAACAATGGCAAACATAACTCATCTATAAAGAAATCAACCCATATAACTTAACAAGAAACAGGTAGCCGTCCAAGCAGTGTACAGAAGCAATCCGTTTTGAATACTTTAATGTTTCCAATAAAAGTATCGATTTCATCGATAAGTTTATTAGCTAAATCACAGGTGGTGTATAAAGAAGAGTAACGTAGTATATTAGTTCTCGGTTTATCTAAGTAGAAATACTCCCGAAAACGCGTTCTATGTCTTGGCACAAAGAAATATGCGATTCCCACAGGTCTAAAATTAGCATACCTTGAGAATTGTTGTTACAAATCCTTGACACGCGTTTTTTACCCACTATCAAACCAAGATAATCTTTCACCGCCCGCTGTGTTATCACTGAGCCAAATTCCACAGCCGCGCACTTGGGGGACATTTCGCCTTCAAGAGAAAGTAATCCAAGGTGGTATATAAACATTTATTTGCTTTCATTAAATTAAGTAACTGATAACGCAATTTGTGTTGACGTTTGTTGAAATTCTCAGTACTACCAACAACCAAATACCCTGGGAATTCCAGTGACTGTCAACCAGTTTGGAAACGAACCCGCTGCTGCAATTTGGATGGTCTAACCGTAAGTGGAATACAATTAGATGTTAATTTTGTACATATGATGATAAAAAACTTACATCATGATTTAATTATATCCTTAATACTTGAACTGTACATAGTGGTGAATAAATATAATATCTGTTACTTGGTATTCTTTTAGTCAGTCAAAGTGAATTTAAATCCCACCTGGACCCAGTAAGAGCTATCCACTTATATGTGCAATATTAATTAATGGTATTATTGAATAAATACACCGGGAAGCATTGCAGATGTATGTAGGAAGCAAGGCAAAAAGTTTTGCCGACGAAAAGTAATATCTCGTTACTGTTATGCCATATCCTGTCGTAAGTCAGTTTGGAAAGTTGAGTTCCTTTTTATATAAAACTTGTTTATAGTCGATTTAATAGAGTGTCGTGATCGTTTCTGGAAATGGTAAAAATTAACACGGAATAGCTATTAAATTCTTGGAGGGTGTTACTACCCATTAACCCGGATGCTTCCCAATCAGAATCGAACGTCCGTCAATGGGCAAATAAATTTAAGCATGGCAAGGCGAGCATCGAAGACCTGCAACGACTCAGAATTCTGAAATTGGGCCAAATTAGTCAAGTTGGTGATGGAAGATAAGGCAATACTGTTAAAGCGATAGCCTGTAGACTGTAACAACAAATGAAAAATGGGTTAAATCGATATTGCATAACATTTTGCATATAAGTAACGTCTCAGACTGATAGGTACTGTACTGGTAGTTTGGCCGGCGTCAATTCGCGTGTGTATATGTAATTGATGGGGAATTCGTTCAGGTTACGCTCCTTTGTTTTTAAAAAACGTTTTAGCTCGGGGAAACTGCTGGCAGGCAAAATAATTTACTTGGCCTTCTGATATTCTCACTACGTCTTGCTTATTAACCTTCTTGATAATGGCCGTACCATCGTAATACTACCACTTTCTGGCTAAATTTGGGGTTCAAAGCGCGCCTGAACAGGGCTTCGAAAGCCTTCTACGCCCATCTTATTCGCCGGATCTCGATCCCTTGGATATCTTGCTGTTCATGAAATTGGAAGCATTTCAGGGATGATGACACCTTAAAAACTGAGGTGTCTTCATTGTTAGACGGTCACAGTGCGGACGTCTATAAGGAAAGGATTATAAAGCCGAAACATCGATAAAACAAATAAGTCGATTTGGCAGAAGAATTTCACAATTAAGACAATAGTAGTTCTCGAAAACTGCAAAAAAGACGTTTCCTTGTACAGATTATTTTTTCAGCCAAATATTTTTATTTAATTTCTGTTAACTAAAAAAAAACAGCGCTGCGGCGACTAGCACACTCCAAGTTAAGTTCCTTGTTATATAGTACGCATGTGAAAGCATTTATTCGTCGCTTTTAGAAAAATGTATGGTTATATATTTATGAATCTACTGCAATATGCCACTATAAATGTTAGAATCTACTACAATATACTGTCCAACATTTATGGCGGTTATAAAAAGGCCACCCCTTGCGGCGATTCAAAATTTAAAACCCATCAGCCTTACTTCCTCCACGTAATTGAACATCAGTCTTTTGTTGGGAGGGTCCCTAAAAAGAGTATGGTCCTGCGGGAATTCTATTTAGTATTCATCAAGGATCACAACGGGTGAGTTACCGAGTATTGCTGCTGACCAGAGCGTAAAATTGCTACTCCATCATGCATACGGTTATCAGTAGGAAAGTGCAAGATGCACCGAGCTTCTCGGCTGGCGTTATAAATTAGCGTCTGAAATTTTTATATGCGTGAATTATTCAGGAGAAAGAGAACGCATTGTGGGCGCCACCGAGCAGGACAATTATTTGCCTCGTCTCCTGGCGTGAATAATGCACTCGCCATATGAGGCCCCATAAATAATGCATATGCAGCACTCTTATGCGCTTTCGGGCAGACGCCGCTTACCTGAAGCATGTGCCACTTTGGCGGCAATTATTAAAACAAGGGCCGAGAATTAATTCGAGTGTTGTGTATGCTTCGAAGCAAGCGCTAATGAATAATTAGAGCGGAGAGTGCTTAGCGCTCCTATTTTTCTTAATTTCGTTCTTGTATAATTCCGTTTAGTCCCATCCGCAATTTCTTGCAGTAATTCGTCGGAAGGGTTGCTGCGAGCGAGCGCGAGCTGCGGTTGTTTATTTCTATTTCTGGCACATAGCTGGCAGCACTAAATTAAAAATTAAAAGCGCTACAATTATATAATATGAAATGTGACTTTTAATAAAAGTTCCACTGAAACTCCGGAACGAATTGCTGCTATTTTTCACATTAAATTATACTCTACGCTGCTCTTGGCCAGTAATGTTCTTAATTTATCGTGCATGGTATGCGTCTTGCTGGTGTAAACTAAGATTGTACTTTATTGTAATATGTCATAGTAAACATGTAAAAAAAACTTAATATGTCATAGTAAACATTTAAAACAAAACTTCCATAATTACAAATCAATAAATAAGTTTTACATCAAAGTCTATCTACCTTACGAGTATCAGTGCCAATCGATGACGCCCAAAGATTGCTTTTACCTCCACGTACAAAAATTAACTTGTGATAACATGTTTGGCTTTTAAACTCGTTAATCTTTCTTGAATTAAATTACTTTGAAAATGTAAGCCCAGTGATGACCGACCAACAAAGACTAAGCGCTGAACACCAGTTAAGACAAGCTACACCCACACCATACTACAAGAATTACATGGTTCAAAGGCAAGCATCGGTATCTAGCTTATTTACTCGTGAATAAGTAGACGGCAAGTACAAACTTGGAACTTCTACAAGATTATTAGTCGTAATCAGTCACGGATTTTACAAAAAGTGTTACGATCATTTCGACGTTAGCCACTATTTTTAGCTTTATTTACTAACGTTAACCATAGCAACTAACCCACTTTAATTTTCTTTTTCTGTAACGGAGTTACGTTGAGAATTGCAGATGTAGGTTTCCGTTGGACTCTTGCATTTGCCCTCTTCGTGTTATGTGATATTTCCTGGTTTGGTTAAAGTTATGTGGGTTAATTAGCTTCAGAAGCTCGATATTTAACTGACAAATGACGTGTTTATGTTGACGTGTTGAAGGTTGACAGCTGGTATTCGAATGCAGTCTGCAGTGTCTCTTGTACCACTTGGGTGAATTTAGTTAATAGTTCATTTCTGATATTACATTGGTTGGCTTATTAGAGCGAATATGCACGTGGTATTTTTATCGAATAGATTTGCAGACGTTTTTTAGTGGGTTTTGGCCTATTGCATAATCTGCTTGACGAAGATATGTGTTTGGTTGCCATGAGTGTTGACACGATCATCTACTAACTTTCGTCCGAGTGGTCGGTTTTGTTTTAGTTGCAAGTAATCCGGGGCAAATGTATTTTATCGAATGATGCTTCTTCGTTATTTTTCCATTTCTTTGCAGTCGATTAGTATGAGGGAATTTACACCAGCGGGTAGATCTATTGGATAGTAGGACTTTAGGATGTTTTTCGATAAATCTGCGCCTGCTCTGGAGACTGGAACCGCTTTACAACTGAAGGCTTTTTCCAGTTTTGCTACTTGATCTAGAATTTTCTAGATTTTCGGATTTTTGCGTAAATTTTGGATCTCATTATAGACTTGAGATATTCGATATATAGAATTTCCAGTTCATGTAAGTGATGGCGGTTACGGCTTAGCTTTGACTTCACGTTCATAATCTGCACTATTTGTTTACGTTGGTACCCTTCTATCCAGCAGCCAAGCGAGATTGAAGCCTCATTAGGTTTACGTAACAAACGACTTCTGAGATTGGACTGTGTCATTACTGACGTCGAAGAACTCAACGTTTTGCCCACTTTGGTAAGGACTTTATCAGAACATTTGTTATGTAATAACAATGGCCGTGAAAGTCTCCGAAACCACCTCACTAGGTTTCCCTATCGACTTTAGATTCAACAAAAATGACCTTATACTAGAACTACATATTTTTGTCGCAATACAAAAATGTATCAGCGCACTAGATAAATACGTTATTTCGGTACTAATAACTACCTTCTTATAATACTGATCTGCATGTAGGTATTGAAAATAAATATCACTTTAATTGCGCAGCATTTGTGCCTTCTTTTTCTTTCTATCGCAGGTCTTACAGCTTATAAAAAATCTACATCTGATAAAGGCAGTTCTCAGAAATCTCCCTTTAATATATGCTAAGATTTCCATATAACCGGGTAATCTTACATTCGCGAGTTGTTAAACAATGACGTGCTATAAGTGTTATAAGATTATCGTTAATTTATTCTACTGCTATTGCGTATTAGGAACCTATACCTTAGTTTAAAATACTTTTATTAATTCTGGAATAATCAATCAAGGACGTTTTACTCCAATGTCAATTTATCTACATTTTTAAATATTTCAGTTAATTTAAGTCAATTTCTTATTTTGTTGTAGTCCTGCAATGTGACTCCGGTTTTTTCGTCCTCTGCCGGTGTTGATTTTCTGTCCATCTTTTTTTTTAGTTTAGAGTTCTTTTTGGGTAGCCATTAGCTTGCAGCATTTTTGTGATTATCTCAATTTCCCGTTTAAGGTCTTCTTCCTCAGAGCATATGGTCTTGGCTCAGCTGTGTAGGCATCTCGCGACGCCACGTTTCACACTATTATGGTGGTTAGAATCGTAGTGTAGGTATCTCCCCGTATGGGTTGGTTTTCGATATACCTTTGTTTATACCGTATCACCATTCTATTAGACTAGTATGTCTAAGAATGGCAGTTTGTCTTCCGATTCTATTTCCATCGTAAACTTAATTGATCTGGCTTGATTATTGAAATGTTCCAAGAAGCCGTCCTGTGTCCCTCTTCCATGGGGTAATATTACGAACGTATCATCTACGTATCACAGCCATAGATTAAGCTTGTTCCCATTCTGAGATATAGCTCGTTCCTCAAAGTCTTCCATGTAGGTGTTATTAAAACTACTGGAGAAAGTGAAGATCCCGTGGCCACTTTGAACTCTTGTTGGTAGAACTGCTCGTCTGCTAGAAGTATGTGGTCTTACTGCAGATCGTTAACAGCTTCATTATTGTATCTACCTATAGATCTGTGCGTTCGGCAAGTGTGTCATCCAATTCCAGCCTGTTTCTAATGATTGCTAGTGCGTCATCTGTCGACATATATGTCAAAGCTCACCATGATGTCATTCGGAGCTCTGTGAGTTTGTTTGATTTTGTCTACAAAGTGTTCAGTATTTTCACGGAGGATTTTGTTTTGGCCCCTAGTGCAGATATTATTGTAAACAGGAACTTTGATAGATCGAAATCGTTAGAAGTAGTCTTTTCCATTCCTTGCGCTGGAAATAGTAAATAACTAAAAAAATAAGAAATTAATAAGGAAAGTTGTGGTAAATGGTGAAATAGCATGATTAAAATAAAATTGTAACAGTGGAAATCAATTGTCTATGAAGAATGTTATAGGTATCGTTAAGAGCGAGGATAACAAACGAAGACATAAGAAATCGTATGCCCGCAACAAAAACCATAATATATAGACTAGAGGAAGAAGTTTAAAATATTTTGGAAACCTGTTGGGAATGCACTGTTAAGACTTTGGCCATTTGGTTAAGTGTAAGAACAGCTCTAGCTGAACTTCGCCACTTAAAACTAAAGAGAATTTATTATTATTATTATTAATAAAGTTATTTTAATAAACTAAAAAACGCTTTGCCATTTTATTTGCTTTTTGAGAACCTTGTCTCATGATTTTAGGCAGTTTTGAGTGGTCTCGCTAAGTAAATTTGTTCTTAAAGTAACCGAAATTAAGGTGGATTTTAAACACATTTATAGCTCATGTGCTTAATTCAAATTTTAATAAAAAATTTATGTAAAATAGGATAATGCGATAAGCAAGGCCTTGCTCATTAGTAATATTAATAAATGTACATAATTAAAATAATTTAGTTGTAATATGTTGGTGTTGGTTAGTTTGTAGCACTTAATATAGCCTATAATGTAAAATTTTACATTAACATGCGATGCCGTTGTTCCATTATTTACGATTTTAGTTTTCTCAGCCAAATTACATCGGCATGGATTGAAATTTCATTGTCCTTGATTGATATTTGATGATCCATAGTTTAGCTCTGGGTTCAAATGTCGTTTTATATCTCATAATAGTGTAAATGCACGACGCATTAACTGAAATAAGACTAATCTTCTTAGAAATTGGTTAAAAGCAAAAAAAAACTGCTTAGATGAGAAATCTAAGACATGCAAACCAATTTTAACCTTATTGTAAGTCTATAGAAGATTCTCATGGAAACAATTGTGTAATAAATATGTTTAAAGCTATTAAGTAGATTAAACGACCATATATTGTAAAGTAGGGTTTCCAGTCCCGGGATCCGGTCCCGGGACAGTCCCGGGATTCTACCACAAAAACCGAGTCCCGGGACCACAGCCAGCCCAGGTGAAGTCCCGGGACCATGTCAACATGGGTGTGTATGCTCTATATCAAAGAATTAGGAAGGATATTCACCGGCGTCCGGCGTATTACTCATGCCTCTTGCACATTTTGCATTATTTGCGTTTTGCGTAGGCAAGCGAGGTATTGTTTTCGGTAGGTTAGAATTAAACCTGTGTGTTGTTTCAGACACAGTTGCATATCTTCTTCTATTTATGTATTTGTCTGTTTCTTTTGTTAGATTTAGGTATATTTTATACGTAATCGTGTGCGTCCGATTCGCAACTTACCTTCATTCTACCTTAACAAAATAACAATTTGAAGTCAATATTCCAACAATTTTATATATTGAAGATAATCAATTGGCGAAATGTAAAGTTTATTGCTATAAAATTATCATAATCAGAGGCAGCCTGACGAAAGGATTACACAAGCACTTTGCAGTTCAAACAAAAGCAAAAAATGAAGAGCGACATACATTTTCAGTACCAGCAGAAAGCAATGAAATAGACTAGCCCCAACGCAGATTATCAGCACAGAAATACTTTATTTAACTTAACACACTAGTTTTTCTTTGAAAATTGCATTTGGAAATTTCACCTGAACACTATTTCCTTTTCGGGACCATTTTCGGGATCTTCGGGACTAGTCCCGGGACTTGAAATTTAGTGCGTAAGTCCCGAAAACACTTTTGGTCCCGGGACTTGGAAACCCTATTGTAAAGGTATTATAATGATGATAATTTAATTAATTAATAACTACACACCCTACACATATTTTTATTTCTATTTAAAATCAAATTCTGACTGATCAAAAATAAATAAATAATTGTATCAATGGGTTCAAGATTATAGTGTTTTGCCCTTTATTAGTAAATCGCACATTTGCAACTTGACTTATTATGGCTAGCTCTATTTTTTGGTAGGCATTGGAAACTCAAATCAGGTTAGGTTCACCCCTTTGTTCAAAATTAAAAATCCCCGTGTTACGCCACTGGGCTGTGAAATTTAGAAGTAGCAACGCGCAAACTCTTACTGCGCTGTCAAATTTAATCCATCAACAAATAGATTTAATGTGCGGTTCGTTTTTGTGTAATTACAGTGAATTCAAACCAAAATCTATGAACAAATTATCAGGTATTTATTCAATTTATGGTAATTTCGCGGGCTAATCTTTCTTTTGTTTCCAGTGTTCTTTGTTTCATGACGTAAAAGGACGCGGTTTGGGTAAATTCAGATGTTATCCGCTCCACTAACCTCACAATTCTAATTTGGTTATTTATTGGGTAAATAATTTGTCTGGAGACTAGGATAGGCCGGCTGCTTACTCAAAATGGTAACGTCTCGCTGGTACATACATTTCCGGCTCCTCAAGCTATCAATGACGTTTTTACGATACCTTAAAATTTCTAGCTGGTCGATTCGATCTTCGAGAAGAAGCCCTAAGCTGAATCTTCTCTGGAAGTCTCTGCCTGCGATGTATATGATGCTGGCCTTGGTGCTGCAGCTCTCCACGATGCCTCGCAGTCGTCATCTCTGGACTAGCTCCCCTGGTTTAGTTGCAGTCGAACCTCGTAAATTCCAGATGGCCACGACTCACCCTCGGAAACTGTCTTTGGTGATGAAATAATTTTTGATCGTGGAAAACGTTGCCCACACGTTCACTTATTCTTCAAATTTTGCTTAACACGATGGTGTAATTATTTTTTTATTATTTTAATGATAAATAGGTTAAATCTTAATTTAAATGGAGCCACAAATTCAACAGGTTTGCAGATAATTTATTTCAATTGTTTAATGCCCAGTTCGTTATAAACAATTGACTATCTGGCTACATAAAAAACGGATGTTAACTGAATACAAGCAATTACTTATAATCTAAATTTACAACTTAATTTATAAAACTGTACATATTCTTATTTTCTAAAATATTGTTTGTTCATGTTTGCAATTTATCTAAGTTCTAGCGCCACTCACGAAGTTTTATTTTAATTGGCTATTCACTTGTGTCATTACACTGACTTATTTTTATAAACACAAATCTTATCCATTTCCTGTAGTATGCTTTTCTTGCAGTTTTATAAAACCTGTCTTATTTTCACCAATCTTCAAATATTACTGCTCCACTTTCTTGTAGCCTTTGTCAGGTCATTTTGTATTTTAATTAGCCACCTAGGCTTTAGGGCAGCGTGCCCGTATGTTAAACCCTTTTAGTTACTTATTTGGCTTCATCGCCTAATTCCATAATAATGATTTTGCACATATTTGGCCTCAACCGCAGTATTTCTCGTCATCCGGGGCACCCCTTTGTTGGTACTTTGACAGTCGGGTGTTAACGCTCGCAGGATTTCCAAACCTTCTAGAATTTACGCTGTTGGTGTGACTGCGAGGCCTCGCGCTCTCTTTGTTACCGGAACTTATTTGTTTTATTGGGCGTATCGTCATTGGCTGTCGAGGGTCACGTGGTAACGCCGTTTTGGCTCACGCCACTTCAAGCGTCGTAAGGCTCCTTGCGGGGCATTCAGCCGAGAGCCGTCGGTATAATAAGAGGTCGGATAGTGTGTGTGTTCGTGCGGCGCTCCCGCCCTTGGCGGGGGCGTCAGCCTTTTCCCGTCTCGTGCTGCTTCAGCAAGTATTTGATAAACTGTTTCGCCTTAAGTGGCAGTTCTACTCAGGCGATTGAACAAGGGAGGTGTGTGTGTGTCGTTAGCGGCGATCTTATTACGCCAAGGCGTAGGTGTGATGGAATTCCATGCCCGGTTCTACGTCGTCACGTAAGGGAGTGTTCCCTTTAGCTCGTTGTGCGAGGATTCCGTTGAGGTAGGACATCACTTGGGCTAGTTTGGCCGTCGTAGCGGCGTTTGTTGAAGCGCCAGCCTTTGTCGCCATTTTGGGCGCATACAGACCATTCACACGTCGGCCGTTTTAGCGGCGAATGAATTGCCACAGGCAACCTGTTTCCCGCAAGCTGGACCGCATGCTGATCTCTTGGATCGTCACCAATAAAATTAAGGTATTTGTAACCATTGAATCATACTAACTTCTCGTGCGCGAGCTGTGCGCTTAATCATGTGAATAACTGTGAAATCTTGTGCACCGTTAAAAACGTACCCTTCGCATCTTAAATTGTTGTCGCGAAGTGGCGTCGCTCGCTCATTTTTGATCTAATCACTTCCCTCACTTGGGCTTTGCTGTGTTTGCCCAAATTATCATGTGAGCATTTTTATGAACAAACGTTCCCTTTGTGGGAATCATATGTCAAACTGCTTTTGATTTTGTACAGTTATGGGTGTTGTTTAGTAACCGTAGTGCGCCCATCAGCTGATGCTTATTTATAAGAATTAACGCAATGTTTGCGGCGCGCTTTGCTGCCCCAATGTAAGACTGGACCAATAGACGCTTTTCTAATTAAGAGACGCTTTATTCTTGGTCGCTTTGTGCATGTTCTGTTTCAGTGTGCGGCCATCATTGAGGAGATGAATGTACGGTAGAGCCAGTGAGATCAGAGCATGCAGGTAGGCTTGGTGGTGACATTGCCGTGGCTGAAAAAGCCCCCCTTCATGATCTAAGTATTTTTGCCATCACGAAATCGTTGTGTGAGTTTATAATTCACGAGTACCCCTATCGACGGAGTGTCTTGAATACTTCGCCCCCGTCTAACCGCCCAGGCCCGGTTATCCGGGTTAAGACAGGCTTGGTGGCGCCCTCATAATTTTGACGTACCCTATATATATGCCTCAACACGCTTGCCCAGAACGTATCGTGTGACTCACGCCCGACTCCCTGAGCGTTCCAGCCGTGGCCTTTAGCCTGTTTTTAGCAAATCTCAGGGCAAGTGTGCCAGTTTTCCAGGACTGATTCCGTGGTGCGATGCTCACCTTGGGTGGGTGTCGTAAAGTTGTTTTAATACCGTAACACCTTATTCGATCTAGTATTGTGCTTTTTTTGCACTTTATTGGGCATTCTGTCCTTCTTACCTGTATTCAAAAAGTTCATAGAACTGTACTTATTTAATTATACTGACATGTAAATTTAATTAACCTGCATGTAATAAATCCTTTTGGTGATAGATTTGTTGAATTATTTATTGACTTTACATTGCACCAACCTCTTAGTTTACGTTAATTGATAAAACTGCTTGACCGATGTAATCATGAATTAAAATTTCTAATGTGACTTCTTGCAGTTGCCTGCTTACCCCAACTCTGTGCTTTATTGACTTTCTTTAAATTATTGATTCTGCAAGCAAAGTTGTGTAAAGGGCTAAAGACCATTTCAATATATAGGTCTTCCTATTCAAATGGTATATTACTATTATATTGTACAAATATAGGAAATAGGGTTTACGTAATGTTAAAATAGATTAACTTAATTTATTTATAATACAAGGTAATGAATTATAACCTTTTAGAACTTATATCCAGTGAGATGTCAAAACTTTCCTAACTTCGCTAGCAAAGTGACTGCATAATTCAATATAATTTAAATATAACTATTGGTTTTAGTTTTTTATTGATTGTATTTTGCATTTCCTTGGTCAAAAATAAGCCATTTTTATTCGACCAATAAGATATAAATATTACAAATAAATAACCATCTAAAGGTAAAATTTTGTGGTTAAATTATAAATACAACTGCATTTTATCTTTGCTAATATAAGCTGTAATTTTGTGCTCCAGTAAACGAAATAAATTGTTACAATTACCAATTTGAAAGATATGTGTTTTGTTAAAATACCCGAAAATTACAGTTCTGGACAAATAAAAAGTAGATCTGTCTATTAGAAGTACCGGGTGATTGATGTCTTTGTAAACCGCAGCTGGTAATAATAACAAATCCACGAGATTACGTAAATTCTTGACTGCAAGTTAGTGGGCACACATAAATAAATCTCGGCGAATTTCGGCTGGAAGAGGCCACTCCACGATAACAGAAAATTCAAAGTTACGTTATAATATATAAGCAAGATTGTGCAAAATATTGCTAAATCACAACTCCAAAAACTTACCCAAAACTGATAACCTAATAGGGGATCCAAACGACTGCAAAGCAGAGAGTTATCCTGTCCCCAGACAGATGACAAAAGGTTCTCTCAGAGTCCTGCAATAAAACGTTCTCTGGGCTTCGAAAGGTCAACACAACTGCAATCGTTTGCCGCTGCATCTAAACTACTCTCTAGATGAGTCACCGCGAAAAACCGGTAAAATAGTGTATACATTTTTTCGTTTAGTATAATTCTTTATCTAATAGACTTGTCCGGGACGCTGTTTCAGCAGCCAAACCGTAAGAAATAGAGAAAAAAGTTATGAAAGTTATATGTTTGGAATGGTCATGTCAGGTCAGGAACCGAATTTCAGTCACGTGACACTTCCTGTTTTCGAGAAATCACGTGATTTCCGTCCGTCCGGGACGCTGCTCCGTCCGGGACGCTGTTTCAGCAGCCAAACCGTAAGAGATAGAGAAAAAGTTATTAAAGTTATATGTTTGGAATGGTCATGTCAGGTCAGGAACCGAATTTCAGTCACGTGACACTTCCGGTTTTCGAGAAATCACGTTTTTATTTAATACGCGTTCTATTTGAAAAACGGTCTTTTTTGTTTTATTAAATGAAACATTTGTCTCACTGGTTGCTAGTTAATAACTAATTAAATGGATTTTTTATTTTTAACTTTATAAGCAATATTTTACCGATACGTATGCATTGCTGAGGTCGCGCTAAGTTAATACTTAAAGATCCTGAGATATAGACCCTGATTTTATTTAAAATTCTTATTGTACAAAAGTAGCCGTATGTGTTCTTTGTATTTTTAAAAGTTTTGTGCTATATTTAGTTCGACTTATCATATGAAAGAATTTGCATTAATATTTAATCCGAAGTTTCCACGGCAATAAATTGAAATATGGATTTCAAACAAATATTAATATTACAAAAAAATACATGGTAACATTACTTAATATTCTATACAACGAGAGAAATGTTGATAACAATCTTATAAAAAAGAAGCCTCTCGCTATTCTAAATTACAATGCGCGTAAGTCATGGTCGATATGTGGAACAGATTACTACAAGCTACAGTTTGAAAAGAATAATTCATAGGTTGGCTATCGTTTTTTTCAGAATATGATAGACATCAGTGTCAACTATAATTTACAATGGAGCACCCTTAAACTCAAAGCTTGCACAAAACATTAGAAAAAGCGACATATGGCAATCTAGCTAGGAGAACAATCAGCCAAATATCAAAACAACAAGTAATTTCAACGAACTAAAGGCAGAATAAAAAATAACGGCTAAGCTATAAAAAATGCCAAATGCAGTATTTGTATAGCAGAAAAAGAGAGAAAAACAAAAGCGACTTGCATAAAATGAAAAATGTGAACCCTATTGTAATCTACTAGTTTTGCGTTAATAATCAATATTTATGATTCGATTTTTTGTATGTTTGACTTTTTTGAATAAAAACATCTTTTGTCGACACTGTTTAAATTTACCATTTTAGTCATTCAAAGTCTATGCAAGTTTACTATAGCTAATCGCAGCTTGCTTAGCTGCAGACATGGGGGTGAATCGAGCGAGGGTTGTTAAATTAAGTATATGGCGAGTTAGCCATTCTCACGAAACCTACCTGTCTAGGTCTATTAAAAAGTTACAGCTGCAGTATCCTTTCGGAGGCGGTAGTCGAGGAACGGGTGAACTAAATTGAAGCGAAGGAGCTCTTTGTCTTTGACGACTTCGTTAGCAAGGTTCTAACGTTGTTGACCCAGTTGCAACATGTTTATAGAAAAACAAATACGCCGAGATAACAAGCATGGAGTGCATAACGGTGCTTTGTATGCAGTTGCAGTGGTAACACACAAGCTGTGTGATAGCTCCCCAGTCCTTGTCGTAACGATTATGTTCGCTGTAGCACATATGTGACCTCAGATTTTTCCATAATTTAAAATAACGACGTGTTTTACTCTGTAAAGCTAAATCGCATTCGCCTTGTCTCACCCTTTAGTGATTTAATGTAGGCTAAGTCGGATATCTCATTATATTATTCTTGAAGAGATGCATAAAACTATGAAAAATATTGCAGATACTAAGCACTGAAACTTGGAATTAAAAAAGAATATGTTTATGCCTCAAAAGCTCAATTTCTAGCCCCAGATTTTGACCTATAATGTGTAATTAAGTTTGGATGTAAATGACCTCCAAAGCAACAAGGCTACAGCTCTTCGGTGTAACGTCAGCACAGGAGCCTCTCATCTATTTCAGGAAAACAATTAATAAACATTCTGGTTCAATGGCCAACCTTAAACTGACTTAGCTGCGGACGCATCACAGTACAATGAAATTTGAACACAAAGTTAATATTCAAATAGTATAGGTATATTACACTCACCTAGGCCGCTAAACTATCAAGGAAGGCTAGAGATGGCCAGGGTATGGCCATCTGTAGCCATACTCGGAAACCACCTCTCTCTGCTAGGATAACATGGAATTTTAAAAATTATGCAGTTATTACCTGTGTAAATAATATTCAAACTATTATAGAATACACCTTCAAAATTTTCAACATGGTCGATTTAGTATTTCTACTATCGTTTTAAATAAAAAGACTAGGCACATTCTGATTCTCTAACTTGGCTAGTCCCTGAGGAGTGAATCTCTCTGCTTAATGTAAGTAATAAAACACACTAGCGTGGATTGAATATTTAATACTTCTTCAATAAAGTATATTCTAAATATTATTTTATTTAAGCATTAAACATATATGCGGTAACCTTTCAACTGGACCTGGATTAGTCTAAAACAATAAAAACAACATTTAATATAGTGGATATGTATTTTTAAAATTGCTTACCTCTTTGTATGTAAACTATCCGGTCACTAATATTTATCCACACCCTCAAATCGGGGAGCCACGGTTGACCCTCCGGGGGTGTGGACAGATTTATTGGTACTAGCCCAGGTATTGACATCTCAGCCCCCACAGGTACACACACCAACGCAATCCAGAGCTATACAGATAAATTGTTAAAAATTGTTCATCCTTTGCATCATTTACTTATGTTTTCAAACAATTGGGGGTATCGGCTTCGGATGTTTCTACGTGGGAAGCTTCCAGAACAACACCGAAGGCTTCAATCAACAGGAACAAGCGAATAAATTAATAATACAAAAATTGCGAATATATATTTTATTTGTTCCTCACTTGTAAACATCAATTTATCAAGTCACTGCATTCACCCTGAAAATGTTTCTTAACTGGCTAGCCAGTAAATTTTTTACTGGCTAGCCAGTTATATTTTACAAGCGTGCTCATAGATAAATGATAGCGTGCAAAGCCAGAGTTGTCTTCCTTAGTATGTGTCATATTGATTAATTTAGTTGCTTGTCAGTTTGACATTTTGAATAAATGGTGAATTTCTAGTTATTTACAAGTGAGAAAGAAATAAAACATTCAACAATACACGCAAGGTAACCATTTTTACTGGCTCAAGGATATGACAGGCTCGCCTAACGGCTCGTCAGTCGTCCCAATCATATCGCCAGTAAAACCTGTTTTACCTGGCTTGTAATGTTAAATACTATTTTTTTACCTTCGTCCGGAATAGTCGATGGCATTTTGTCAATTAAACGAAATATGTGCTTTGCTAAAAAACACAAATTAGGTTTGCGGTTTTTGCTGATAACATATTATTTGAAATTCGTTTGCTGTTACATTCATACAGTAGGTTGTATTTTATACTAATGTGTATTACTACTGAAAAAACACGCCTGTTTCCGCTGATTTTCTCACAGAACATAAATGTTATATTGCAAAAAACACTGTTATTATTTTTCGCATGGGTCAATCTGTTCTGGGTGCAACGGAGAAAAATAATTGTAGGTAATGTATTTTAAAAACATTCTGTATTTATGTAGTAGGTTGCATGCGCATGCATCATCCTGTGTGATTAACCTTTGATAACAACTAAAAACAGCGGATGTTTAATATTGCGTAAGTTGCGAAGTTTTCAAAATTGGGTGTGGCTGCTTCGTTTTTAGTTCTTTTGAGATGCAAAGAAAACTGCTGTTAAGTAATTTCGGTCTCATACAATATTTTTCAGCAGTTTTTGTGCCTCTCGTAGTCTTCTTGTTGCAACATCCTAAAATATTTGTATGTTATTTTATCTTATATTGTCGTTCTTGCTTACAGGTACACCCTAGACACCTCGGATTTCTAATATCTGAATTGGTTGTAAAACGCCCCACAGCTGCTTGTGGAGATTATTTTGTGCGATTTGTGCTATATAATTGGTGTTATATGTTTTTGATTTGATTTGTGTGGGTGAAATACTCCTTAATTCGCTAATGAACTGTCTTAATTACATTGTTTAGTACTCAAACTAATAATAGCGAAATCAAAATGAGTTGAATCTGTGTTGTTATTAATATGCTTATATAATTGTATTACCGGCGGTGTGACGTTTAATTAACCTACGTATGCATGTAATTTTGTTTCTGTTTGCACCTCACATTTTATTTGTGTTTGGACTATATATATATAAAATTGATGTTATATGTTTTTGATTTGATTTGTGTGGGCGAAATACAGCTAATGAACAGGTACCTAATAAACTGTCTTAATTGCATTGTTTAGTACTCAAACTTTAGACATTTATGTAAATACAACTATCAGATTACTTTCATAGCTCTTATAAGAGGTCCGGAGGCGAGGAGAGCAAAAGGGGCTGCTGCACGCAAACCCATAGAGCTCATCACGCACTCCATGGGACGAGTCAGGGTAACGGAAGGCCAACCAGGTCCTTCAGGTACCCGACCGACCATTAAGAGACCGAGGAGTGATGACACTCCCCCAGAGGCAGTGAAAAAAGGCCAAAAAGCTTACCGAAGCAAGCAGGGAAAGCCAAGGCTTCTCATCCTTTGAGAAAAACCACGGCTAAGTCCCAGCGAGCAACGGAGCCGAAGCCGCCTAATAGGGAGAACCAGGTTGTAATCAGGTCTGACCGACCAAATGGCCAGGTTCTCCCAAAAGAAGCTGAGGCAATTAGAGCGAACATAGTTGCCGAGATGTTCAGTGCCATGGCAGGCCCCGAAGGGGGTCCCCAGGGGCCAGAACTCCGGTTTAGGAACTCAGGACTAGTGGAACCAGGCTGGTTCTTAGTCACTGCCCAGGACGACACCTCAGCAAGATGGCTGGAGGGATGGACACCTCTCAGTGCCGAGGGAGTCACCTTTGCCCCAACAAGGGCATCAGAGGCACCATGGCCAGAGAAGGTGGGTTTCTGGCTCAGAAGCCAAGAGGAGGTTGACCTGGAAAAGTTGAGGCAGATGCTTTCCATGCAGAACCGCTCACTAAGAGTGGAGCAATGGAGGCATGTTCAGACCACAGGAGGACCAGGAGGGTGGTTCTTGACCTTCATGGTCCGAACTCTGGAGGAGTCTGGGTGGCAGCTCTACTACCAGTTGGTTACTCTCGCAGTGCGAAGGGTGCCGACGTGGAGTGGAGCAGTCCGCCAGGACTCTTCTGAGGCCGGCGTGTCAAAGCAGGCCAAGAAGGACAACTGAGAGGACCACAGCCCCCGCACCATTAACTCCCCATAATGGATTTACTGCGGGTAAGTCAGATCAATCTTCAGCACAGTAGGGGCGCTACGGCAGAGCTGATGAGCGCCCTAACTGGCAGGAGAGAAATAGTCCTCATTCAATAACCGTATGTTTACAGGAACAAGGTCAGGGGACTGAGGATGGCCAACTACAATGTAGTAGTTGGCGAGGAAGTAAACGATCGACCCAGGACCTGTATCATGGTGTCCAGGGATCTCAGCATGGTACCACTACCGCAGCTGGGAACCAAGGACCTCACTGCAGCGGTTCTGGAGTATCAGGTAGGTGGTAGAAACCATAAGGTAGTAGTAAGAAGCGCCTATTTTCCCTCGGATGACGCGCGTATACCTACGGAGGAATTCTAACGCTTAATATCGTTTGCGAGAGATAAAGGTCTTCCGGTAATTGTCGGATGTGACGCCAATGCACATCATTTGGTGTGGGGGAGCTCAGACATTAACCCTCGGGGCGAAACCCTACTAGAATATTTGGCGTCCACGAATCTTGAGATAATAAACAAAGGTACAGAGCCCACTTTTGTCAATAGCATCCGAAAGGAGGTAATTGACATTACAGTCGCCTCTAGGTGTTTTTCAATCAATATTGAAAACTGGAAAGTGACGTCGGATATCGTGACATCTGATCATCGTATGATCAGAATGGAAATGAATTCCGACAAGCCTCTGGAAATTCCCTACCGGAACCCCAGGGCAACAGACTGGGAAAGCTATCGTTCCAATCTCGTTCGCCAAGGAGGCCAACCAGAAGAAGGTATATGCACAAAAGAACAATTAAGTAAAGACGTAGAGCAACTGGCAAGTAAAAATGTCTCAGCTTATGAGGAGGCTTGTCCTATCAGGGAGGCTCGAGTTCGTAGGGTACCATGGTGGACCGGCACTCTAGCCGATCTGCGCAAGGAATCCAGGCGAATCTTTAATCGAGCTATCAGAGAAGAGACACAGGCCTCATAGGACAATTTCAAAATGGCCAGGAATAGGTTTAAAAATGAGTTAAGGCGCAGCAAAAGATCTAGCTGGCAGAAATACTGTGCAGAGTTAAACTCAGTATCAGACTCTGCTAGACTGATGAAAATCTTAAGCCGCGAAACTAGTCAAACAGTAAGAGCGCTAAAAAAGGCCGATGGGATGTGGACAACATCCAGAGAGGAGTCGTTACAACACCTCCTGGAAGTCCACTTTCCAGGAGACGGCGCCATCCAGTTAGCACCCATAGCGGAACAGGAACCAGTTCCTATAGAGAACTGGCAGTTCGCTGAGGGAATTATAACGGAAGGTGCAGTCACATGGGCAGTACAGGAGTTTGATCCCTTTAAGTCGCCGGGGCCAGATGGGATCTTCCCAGCATTGATTCAGAAAGGCCTGAATATCCTTCTTCCACATATAGTAAGGGCATATAGGGCCAGCGTAGCAATGGGATGGGTCCCAGAACAGTGGAAGGCAGTCAGAGTGGTCTTTATTCCCAAGACGGGAACGGAGGACTACACAACTGCCAAATCATTTAGGCCCATTAGTCTTACATCCTTTCTTTTAAAGACCTTGGAAAGGATCATTGATAGGCATCTAACGGAAAGGGTAATAAGAACACACCCATTCCACAGGAATCAGCACGCATACAGACGTGGAAGATCGACCGAAACTGCACTCCACGCTGTCGTGCACAAGGTCGAAAGGGCACTACACTATAAGGAAGTGGCCCTTGCAGTACTTTTTGACATTGAAGGCGCATTTGACAAGGCAAGAACGGCCACAATATGTCAAGCCTTACAGGCCAGGGAAACCCCTCCCGTTCTGGTCAGTTGGGTGAGAACAGCACTGGAGCAAAGAACCGTGACAGCAAACCTAGGGGACTGTTCAGTGAGGGCCAGGGTGACGGGAGGTTGCCCGCAAGGCAGTTGCCTCTCACCTCACCTGTGGTGTCTTATAATGGACGGTCTACTGGGATGCCTAACGGAAGAGGGCCTCTATGCACAAGCATACGCAGACGATGGACTGGTACTTGTTACTGGCAGGTTCCTAAACATCGTTTGCGATAGAATGCAGGTAGCTTGCAGGATTATTGAAAGATGGTGTGAAGAGAAAGGTCTGTCGGTAAACCCACTAAAGACTGAGATCATTCTATTCACAAAAAGACGAAAACTTCAGGGTCTGAGGATACCCATTATGTACGGAAGTTGGAGGTCGCATGTCGACAGGACGGTGAAGAAGTCGACAACGACCTTATGGCAGTTGCGCAGAGTTATAGGCAAGAACTGGGGGATAAACCCCAAGATTCTGCACTGGCTCTACACATTGGTAGTAAGGCCAAGAGTTCAGTACGGCTCAGTGGTCTGGTGGCCTAGTGTAGAGCGCCCCAGTATTTCCGTAAGATTGGCAAAGGTCCAACGACTAACCTGTCTCTGAATTACAGGGGCAATGAGGACAACCCCAACAGCCGCACTGGAGGTAATATTGGGACTCCCGGGCCTCGACACTTGGATAAAGAGAGAGGCCATGGCTACCCACCTCAGAATGCGGAATACTGGGCTATGGAATGACCAGGGAGTTCGCACGGGCCATGCTAGGATCGCCGACATGGCTGCTAGAGAAATACCTCTATCAGCCTACAGGGTAACCGAAGCAGAGGACCGGCTAAGGTTAGAAAAATGATTCTCTCTCACTATCCCAACAAGGGAACAGTGGGAGCAAAAAAGGGTTAAGTTCCAGTCGAATGCCTTGATATGCTACACGGATGGTTCTCGAGTGGCGGAAAGGCAATCCTCTGGAGCAGGAATTTATATGGAAGGCCGGGGGGTGCAAGAAAGCTATGCTTTAGGAAGATTCACCACGGTATTCCAAGCAGAAGTTTATGCCATCCTATCGGTGGCAACAAGGAACGAGGTTAGGATATTCCCAGAGCAAAAAATTTATATTTGCTCCGACAGCCAAGCCGCACTAAAAGCAATCTTCTCAGCCAGGACAAGATCAGCTCTTGTCCAGGAATGTGGAGATGCTTTAGCCGAATTGGCAAGGGAAAAGGACGTCGAGCTCATCTGGGTCCCAGGACACACGGGGGTCCAAGGCAACGAGAAGGCGGACGAACTAGCCAAACTTGGAGCCGGGAAAACTTGTTTTGGACCGGAACCTTTTTTGGGTATAACAAGGCAGCAGGTCTCAGCAGGAAAAGGGGAAAGGATGCAGGGGCTGTCGTCAGGCAAAGTACCATATAGCGGGATTTGATTCAAAGAAATCGGTCTGGCTAATGGGAAGGAGCCGAAGAACCACAAATCTTTTGATAGGGATCTTGACAGGCCACTGTAAACTAAAGAGACACCTAACACTGATAGGAGTAGAGGAAAATCCCATCTGCCCAAGATGTGGGAGGGACGAGGAAACGTCCTTTCACTGCTTGGGAGAATGCGAAGCGTACCAGCGACTGAGGTATAGAACCTTTGGAGCACCTACGCTTCGAATGGAAGAGTTGAACTCCCTATCCTGGGCCGAAATTCTGATCTTCATTAGAAAATCAGGAAGGTTTAAGCAGGGAGAAGAGCCCATCGAAGAGGACGATAATGAAGGCGGTTGAGGGGATGGCATGGGGTTGGCAAAAAGGGCCTATGGTGGCCTACTTGCTAGACTTCGGTCTCCCCACAACGACTACTAACTAACTAACTAGCTCTTATCTTTTGGTCGTCTGCGGTCAGCTGTGTTATCAATTTGCATAAAATAGTGCATTTCGTTTTTATGTCATAGGAACGCCACCACATATTACATTTATTTATTTATCGTATGGCTGACACATTAAACAAATTTTAAATTAAAATATTAAACATTTGAAATTAAAATATTAAAATATTAATAAAATATAAAAATATAAAATATAAAGTTTGTATACATACAAAAACGTAAAACACACTTTAAACGTTATAAATCAATTCCTAGTTTATTTATATAATCTATCGACTCTGGGGTCGCCAGCAGGAAGTCTTAGGGTCTACCATTGTATGCTCTTATCGGACATTCTTGTATAATATGTGCGATAGTTTGGGTTTCTCCGCAGTCACAAAGTGGGGACGGTTGCTTGCCCCATTTGTGTAGAGAATATGCACACCTGCCGTGTTGGGTTCTGATTCTATTAAGCGTGGACCATGTTTTACGTGGTAAGTCGAAGCCCGGTGGCTTTTGGGTGATGCACGGTATGTCATTATTTTGACGTGCCGTCCATTGTTGGGTCCATGCGTTGGTAAGGTTGAACTCATCTTCCACAGCTATCCCTGCCGTTTTAGTTGGGGGTCGTCTAGAGCGGAGTCGATTATGGTTGGCATCTTCGATGTCTTGATGGATTGGTAGATTTCTGTTGTCCATGATCTTTTTATACTCGCTTGTAAGAGCATTTATTCGTCGCAGTTGGGGGGGTGGGATGTGACTTAAAACTGGTAGCCATTGCGTGGGAGTTGGTTTTATAACACCGGTAATCATTCTCATGGTGTTATTTAGCTGGGCATCTATTTTTTGTACATGTGGGCTATTTAGCCAAACTGGAGCGCAGTATTCAGCAGTTGAGAAGACAAGACTCAAAGCAGAAGATCGCAGAGTGGAGGCCGATGCTCCCCAGGTTGCACCACATAGCTTTTGAATAATGTTGTTTCTTGTTTTTAATTTTTCAGCTGTTTTTGTTAGATGATCTCTGAAAGATAGTGTTCTGTCAAGGGTTACGCCTAGATATTTTGGTGTTTTATTGTGGGTAAGTATGGTGTTTTCGAACTGTATGTTAAGTTCTCTTCTGGCGAGTTTATTATTTAGGTGGAAGCAAGTAACTTCTGTTTTGGTGGCGTTTGGTTGAAGCCTCCATTTGCGAAAATACTTTCCCACTTCTTCTAGATCTGCCGTTAAGGTTTTTTCTGACTGTTCGATTGATATGCACCTTGTTGCAAGTACCCAGTCGTCGGCATAGCCAAACTTTCTTGATCTTGTTTCTGGCATGTCTGCAATGTACAAGCTAAAGAGGAGTGGAGCAAGGACTGATCCCTGTGGTAACCCGTTCTTTAGTTTCCTTGGGGAGCTGATGTCGGATCCCATGACTACTTGAAACACTCGATCGCTTAGCATGCGGTCTATCAGTCGGGCTGTTGGTTTGCAGGGAATTACACGAAGAAGCTTATATATATAATGCCTTCTCTCCACACTGTATCGTAGGCCGCTGATAGGTCGATAAATGCAGCTGATGTTTTAAGTTTTCTTTGAAATCCTGCCTCGATGTAAGTGGTGAGTGAGAGGACTTGATCTGCACAGCTTCGTTTTGGCCGAAAGCCTGCTTGTTCGACCGGGATCGCTTCAAATAATCTTGTACTAATTCTGTTATAAGTAAGCCGTTCTAGTAACTTGTATGTCACAGACAGCAGGGCTATTGGTCTGTAGCTCTTAGGATTACTAGCTGGTTTACCTGATTTCAATATAGCAATTATCTTCGAACGTTTAAATTTTTGTGGAATATTGCCAGTTTGCATAATATCGGTGAAGAAGTGGGCCATCCAGACTTTTATGTACTTGCCACAGTTTATTAAGAATTCAGGATGGATATTGTCAAACCCTGGAGCTTTTCGTGGCTTAACATCCTTAAGAGCATTTGAGACTTCTTCGCAGGTGAAAGGGCGGGAATGTTCGGTTTCTGTGGCCTCAGCTTTTAAGGTTTTGAGTTCTCGTTTTACCTCAACTGTATGAGCTTTGTCTTTTGGTGCTCTGGATGTCGCTACTATGTGTGAAGCAACGGCATTCGGACTAACAGTTGTCTTTTGTCTTTGTATGGGAACTCCGCTAGTTTTCTTAATAATGTCCATGCTTCTCTGCTCGATGTCTGGAAGTTAAGGCTTTCTACAGTTTCTGTCCACTTTTGCCGTCTCGCCGCATCTAGGCTGTGAAGTAGCTCGTCTGCAATTTCTTGTTCGCCAGTTTCTAAAAGTTTTGGTACATTTCCTCACTGTTTTGGGACCAGCCAGAGATATACTCTTTACGGTAGCCTCTTGGTATACACTTTTTGGCAGTACTTATTACGGCACCGACAAATCTGTTGTAGTTTCCACTGATAGGCGGTATCCAGCCTAGGCATTTATCTAGTTCCGTAGAGAACTTGGTCCAGTCCGCTTTTTTAAGATTCCACCTTGGGCGAGGGATAGAGGTGACTAGAGGAATTTGTGTTCCTATTTCTACTCTAACTGGACGATGCTGGCTGTGTGGAAAGTCGGTAAGAACTTTTCGTGAGACTGCTAGGGGTTGGCCTCTGTTGTTGGCCGAAACAAAACATAGATCGGGATTGTATTCCTTTCTCCAAGCTGCCGATTTAAATGTAAATCGGTCTTTAGCATCAAACACAAGGGTGAGGTGTTCGTCTTCTGCCCATTTTACTAATGTGCTCCCATTAGCGTCACAGTCTCTGTACTTCCATTGATCGTGATGACTATTGTAGTCACCCACGTATATAGCCGGATGGGGATGTGTTTGGATGACTTGGGCTGGCCAGAATATTGCTGGCGGCTTGTAAGTGTTGGAGACGGTGATATTTCCGATTTTTACGACAACGTTATGGATTTGGTCGTCAGTAGACGTAGAAACAAGAAAGGCGTTTTCTATATCTCGTTTAACGTATATTGCTACACTGTGTGATCGGTGATACGTAGCACCTAGCAGTTCATAGCCCGGTATTTTACCCCTTTTCTGTAGCTGCTCTTCAGTTTCGCAATGGGTTTCCTGTATAGCAACTAGGTCGATGTTGTCATTTTTTAGAAGTTTTGATAGGTACTGACTTTTGGAATAACTTATGTTTTCTATATTTATTTGACAAATTCGAACCGAGGGTCCGAGTTTTCTGGTCATCAGGTCCTGAGAAGGACCGTTTGCTTTGTCTGGTAGCATATCTGCTGTTGAAAATTTCGTAGGATGTGTCTTATAGTCAGGAGATCCTAAGATTATCTGACTGCCAATATCTGCTAGTTCATTTAGCGTTACCCAGGGTGCACGTGCAGTATAAAACTACGGACGCGAACTAGCTTTGCACCCCACCACATATTACAGATTGTTATAAACAGCATCTTCCCCCTGCCTGTATAATTTGCATAGCTCATTATGTTGTTTTTGTAAGTATTTAGAGCATGTGTGTACAGAGGTAAATAAAAATATTGTAATAGTACAAATTCTTTTTATTTATTTAGATATCAATACAGTTCATTCGCCTTAATACTAATATGTGCTATGTTGAAACATGTTTTATCTTTTGTTGCCGCGGTGTCTAAGATACTGTTACAAACCCAAAAACCTCATGTAAAATTTTATTTTTTGTACAATTGCATTAAATATATAAATTCAATAGGGGATCTGTATCATTGGCGTTCGCTGTGCATTGATTTGCTCTAGTGTTAAACAAATATGAAAAATTTACCATTTTTAGTAACTGAAACCACATTGTATCATAAATCGAGGTACAAATTTGCTGTTGCCGCCGCCTATAGCGTGCTTATAATTTAGCGCATCCTTTGCAGTTATCTGGCGCTCCCGTATCTCGCTTACGTCCGGAGATGCGTACCAGCAGATAAATAAAATGCAATCATTTTTGCTTAAATTATTTATTTTGTAATTGTTAGTAGATGTCGCTTCCTACAGATTACTATAAACACTTTTAACTATTTAACCCATAGATGGCATATCCTGCACTGCTTGCCGCTTATCAGTTCTTGTGGTTACGCGCGCGCTCGCTAAGTCCTTGTCAACTCTTGCGGTAAGCGCTATCGCTTTGTGCTCATTTTTGTCTCATGCTTACAATATAATAATAATATGTTTTCGAAATTGCCACAAGGACATTTCCAATTTTTAATATGTTACAGATACTGCGGGGGTGTCATTTTTTCACCCGTTTTCCATTTCTCCCACCCGTTTACGAGATACGGCCCCTTTTAGTATTTAATCACCTATTTGAGCCTCCAGCCCCCGGTAGCAGCCCCCTGTAGCAGACTCCAGCTCCCGGTGCAGACTCCACTTCCGGTTTTCGAACACCGCCACCTGCGCATGGGGGCCCCCGTTTAGCCAAGTTCCGAACCAGGACTCCGCCCCAGGGCTTTGCCCCCCCCCGATGCCTGCGCAGAGGACCGGGCGCAGATAACCTGAGCACGTATTTGCGCGCGAATTTGAATTTCCCGCCAAAATGACGTCACTTCCTGGTCCAGTACTGGCACTGTACATCTACTCCCCTGGATTTCGATAACCAAGTAAGCTGGACATTGACCGCTATGCGCCCATTTTCAGAAAGCAGCGAAAATGACACCTCGGCCCATCTCCCACAAAACCGCTATGTCAAGGTAACGCAAAAAGAAGGATCCTCGGCCAGTATAAAAGCAAAGAAATTCGACAAGAAAAAACGGAATTTGAGTTACTCCTCGCTATCCACTCATCCCTCCTGAACATTTCTGACATCAGAGCTGATGGTTCCGCTATCCAATCTCGGCTTTGGTCCTTAAAGACAGAGAAACGCCAGCACCCCAAACCGTTAACTCTCGTCGACTACCCTACCTAAAACAAACACGAAGTGTACAAGATCACGTAGGAAAACGAATGTTCAAACCACAACTGCAGCGCGCTCTGTCGAAGAGCGATTATAACTTCACATGACCTGTCATACCTGCTAGTTCCGGAACCGTCTTATGCTCTCCGTAGTCCACCGAGCCGCTGGCCACACCACACAGCTAGTAGGTAACCTACTAGTCACGGTGTCACCTTCTAAGGCAAACTATTATAAGGTCTTGCGATTTTACCCTCCGAAAGCAAGCTAACATTTGTCAAAGATGCAGACACTCAACGTATTCTCGATAGTCTGCTAACCCGAGCACAACCGATCTACCCGGGATCATCGTGCCGACTAGTCAACGAAGATTAAATTATTATTGTACCTACAAAATAAACTTTTATTTTTACCTTATGTTTAAGAGAATAATAAATTATTTATATTTACCTACGTTTGTTATTAATTTCGGGTCAAGGCTAGTTTCATGCTCTCTACGACTTGAATTTCCGGATAGTATAAACTATAAACAAAGATTAATTCTCACTTCACAATAACTAATTGCAAAATTGTGTTCGCCGTCCAGGGAGGGCGTTGCAAACTTACCAATCTGAAACTCCAATTCTGTCTCGTTTGAGTGCCGTAAAATTTCATATCGATCTCTAATCACATATACAGGGTGTTAATAAAAGAACTTTACACACTTTAGCAGGTGATAGTAGAGATGAAAACAAGAAAAAAATTCGAATACACTTAGGTCCAATACTCCTTGGTTTTCGAGATATGGAATTTTTAAATTTTTATTTACACCTCTTATGAATGCGATTTTTTTGTTTGGGGGTACTTAAAAGATCTTGTTTACGCCACTGAAGTGAACACAGAAGATGAACTTTGGCAGCGAATTGTAGACGCCTGCCAACAACTAAGGACTCTAGGTGTTTACCATCAAGTGCGTGAGTCTCTTCGACGACGGCTGCAACTTTGTTTACAAGAGCAAGGACGACAGTTTGAACATCTTGTGCGATAACTTTAGAGTGCGCTAAATGCGTTGTTTGTTGTAGTTTTTTTTGTAAAAAAATGTTGATTGACATGTATTCTGCAATTATTCGTTTTTCGCAGATAACGCGATATCGCATTCATAAGAGGTGTAAATAAAAATTTAAAAATTCCATATCTCGAAAACCAAGGAGTATTGGACCTAAGTGTATTAGAATTTTTTTCTTGTTTTTATCTCTACTATCACCTGCTAAAGTGTGTAAAGTTTTTTTATTAACACCCTGTATACATATAAAAACTTGGTATGTATCTCCGTTAGAGGTGCAACAACACCTTAAGCGCTCTGATCTGCCAGATAAACTCCTGTAAAGGATTTGCTTATCGTGCAAGTTGATGTCAGAAACAGGTAAAATTTGTAGGGATTGTTAGTTACCATTGTTTGATGTAGTTCTGATTTTCCGTAGAAATATATTTCTTCTAAATTTTATCTTAATGAAGTTCTCAAGTTTACTGTATCATTTTTACTTGTAAAGTCACATGGAGTTTCGCGTATTCTTGAAGTCACATAGTTGCCAAAGACCACAAAACAAGGTAGCTCCAAATCCTGAAGTGAAACACGCGCATATCCCATTGCCTAGGGGCATTTTCATGGTAAATTCTTTTTAATACATCACCGGCAGACAACCACCAACTGAAGCCCTTAAAAGTAACACAAATTTGTCCCTCTTCCTTTCAGGTGCAATTGATTTGACTATCGCAAAAAAGCTCCCTTTTATTTTAGTCTAAGGCCCACCCCTCAGTCTAAGCTACTGGATCTCTTGAACCTGTTACATGTCGTACATCGGATTTCTCATGTAACAATTTTTAGTTAAGGAAATATTGCGCAAACCTGTTTTAATCCTCTGCTTTGCTGCATTGGTATTGTCATTTTTTTGTCATATTCTCCCCGATGTTTATTAATTATTTTGTATGTATTGCTACGATATTCGCTTGTACAGTTTTTTTGATATTATAGGCAATAAATAAATATCTAACTTTATTTGCCGAAGGATTTCCACACCACAAACAGAGTTCCTTGACGCAGGATTTATCAAATTATTGTATATAGCAAAATTTAGGTTTAAAAGTAAAATTTTAGAAGTTTTTTATTCTTAATGCTTATTTAACTCTAATAACTTAGAATAAATACTTACAAACGGCATTTCACCTAACATTTAGTTGCGTTTCGAGGTCATCTTCATGATTTCCAGAAGAATTTCAGGTTATATTTGGCAATACCAAGCCATAATATGGAAAACCCAATTTTGTCCCACAAAGAGCCAGCAAGACGAATAGGGCCACTTATGTTAGTTTTAGAGAGCACTAAATAACACATTTAGATAAAGTTTTGTGCGAGGCAGTGTACGACTCAGTGCGTGTTTAAGTGTTTTATGAAAAACGTAACGTACGTATTAATTAAAATATCTTTCATTTTTCCAACTGCATTCCGATCGCTGTACTCGTTTTTTAACACCGTGTAATCTAGGAGACAAATTGAGCTCGCTCGGGAACGAAGTTTCCGGGTACGAGATGTGGGGAGACGAAATATCCCCGAAACGAAATGTGGTGTACGAAATGTGGGGAACAAAATGTGGGGAACGAACTTTCCGCAAACCATATAATTACGAGTGAAAAAGTGCATAAAACCAGGTCACATCACCAGAAAAGACACCCTCAGAGCACTGGAAAAAGATTATGGCTATTGCTGCACGTGGGGGCTGAAATCAGGGGTACTCCGAGCTCTGCTAAAATACGATTTTGGTCCAGAACTGTGAAATTCAAAGCCGATAGTCAAGGAGCAGGCACTATGCTCTTAATTGGGTGCCTAAAAACACATAAAATTAAGTATCGCACCTATGAGAGCTACTAGTTTGTTAGAATACCTCGACGTCTTTGAGCTACTGTTCAAATGTGCTACTAGTTTAACCCATTTCAAATATGAAATTGCCACCGTCTTTCGTTAGTGCAAGCAGGGTTTAGAAGTAAAGCGCGACTTGCGTCCATGTCTCGCGATGCACGCCTTTATAGCCCCTATCTTAAAGATGGTTTACAAAAGCCCGCTCTGAATATGTGCCACGCGACGTAAAACCTTAAAGCGACTTACTGTAGCAGCTTGGCTCTAACAATCGCGTAAGCACCCCAAAGGATTGCATCATTTTGTGCGATAGTTCTATTTTTAGACTTGTGTTAGAAAAAGAGAACTGGCATTTTTTCCGACATTCCCTGCGCGAGGTGGTCGCGTTTTGGGATTCTGGTTCGAACGTTTGTCGTTGAAGGCTGTGAAGTAATAGAGAGTGAGTTTGTAGGGCTAATCCTATTAGCCAGGGTGATTTCCGAGCTAGGATGCAGTGTATAACAGTGACAGAGATCTTCCATTACCGGTGCAAGTTTTGCATTTCTCGCGTTGAGCGGACCCTGTTGCTGTAGAAGATCTTCAAATCGGCCATTGGTAGGGAACCGAGATAATAATCTGTCGTAACGCTCGTCCCTAGGTCTCGTTTCTACGATGATTATTCCACGCTGTATCCGACGCTATATCGTGGAGGCAACTCTAGCTGCCCCTTTCGTACCCGTAACCGACTGGTGTATCGTGGCGTCAACCACATACGGCATTCGCCGCCCTCTGCAGGCAACTGGACTCGTCTCCGTCGTATTAAGAGATTCGTTTCGCCCAGAGATCAAAAAAGGTACTGTAAAGTAGTTTTTGAAGCGAACATTGAACCACATGTGCTACGCCATTTCGAGTCAGTGCTACGCAAGGCGTGATTGCGTAACACCCAGTCAAAAACATGTGTGCACGACCCGTATTTAATGCTAAAAATAGCGCTGCGGACGTAGCGTGGCCTTCTCATTTCGGCCAGCTGGGAAATCAAATTCTTTAATCGTTACTATCGGCCCCCTATAATAGATGAGCCTTGTTTGTATCCCTTTGTTCTAATGTTAATTAAGTTTCAAATACTAACCCCCTTTAATATTAGTTGGGTTAGGCATATAGACCCACTTTCAAATTATTTCTGTCAAACTTATACATGTATACCTAAATATTTAATAGATGCAAGTTCCATTTTAATGTCGGTGGTTTTTTTATTTATACTGTTTGCATGTGTTTCTTTATTTATTTGTATTAGCTGTTATTTCGGCGTGGCTTATGTCTGAAATTTCTTGGCGAAGGCAGGAACAATTAATAAACGGTATGTTCAAGCGAACTGAGACGCCTCGCAGGAACGGAGCAACGACTTTAGATTTCGAGTTTCTACAGGGACTGTTCAGGAATTTATCTACGTTATCAATAAAACTTGTGGCGCCTACGTTTCTCTCCTGTAACAAGTTTACATACCGGAAACCATGAGCTCCGACAAGCCGTATCGGGCAGTGAAAATGCTATCTGGAGGGCCCACGAAAGCTGAAGCTCAGAGACACGTTGAAAGGACATGGACATCTTTGAGGCAGGACGTTGCAGCACATATGATGTTGGTTCAGACCTTCGTGGACAAAAAGGTGCAGCAAGGGTGTGGGAACACCTTTCCAGAAAATACCTCTGAGTTTAACATAGAACACAACCCTAGCCGTGCTAAAAATGCTTCGACACTGGACGGTTTCGGATAGATGTAAAACTTGGTACCTTTCTAGTTCGGATTGCGCTGAAACGATAAAAAATTTAGTTTTACAATTAGATTTAAGAATGTTATGTAATTAATTGATGCATTTTTTTCATATTGAAATAGGCATTTGTTTGTACATAAAATGTATGTATCGGTTAACAATTGTGAAAATACTTACGTAAATTTAAACCAATCACTGCGGAAAAGTTCTCTTTTGCTTTCCGAAGGTATAGATAGAACCCGCTCGGATAATTTCGGAAGTTTTTGAATTAATTCGACGCGGAAATCGTATCCTTCCCGAGCCCAAATTTGGGGTTAAATTTACATAGTATTCCACAAGAAGTTGATCCCGAGACGAGATTTTCAACGGCGGACATATTTGTAGCAGCATAGGCGTGCGGGTCCAGTTTGCAGAAGGTAATCACCAGTGGTGACAAAAACAGGTCCCTATTAAAATTGTTAAAACTAAGTACCGAACAGTAATAGTGTTAACATATTCGTAAACAAAATGAAGTCCAATTTGCGTACGGTGCATTACATCATGCGTACGACCCCCCCTACACCCCGCCCCCGTTTGGGTTTGCCGTTGCATTTAAGTCAGTACATCGACAACCCTAAGCGCAACACGACTGTATGTAGTATGGTTTCGAAGCTCTCGACGAGATCTATTTAAATATACGACGAACAATTCGCACTGGCCTCAACTAAACATTTTGAAAAAATATATTTTTTTGCAGACGTCAAAAAATTATAACATTTTTACATTAATCTCAGTATGTAAAATGTCACATTGGAGTTGTTTAGCTTGACAACGTGCACGAAGTATTTCGCGCACTAGAACGAAAAATATTTCGTGCATGACGACAATGGTAACATTTTTAAAATAAATTGAAATAGATGAAACCAATCGCTTTATTAAAATATAACAAAAAATCATGAACTATTATTATTATTGGCTATAAGTGTTAAAATTAATAGTGCATCCACTCCATGTCCCTATATTTATTCCACTCGTAGAAACATCCAAAGTTTCTTTTTACAATTTGGTTTTCACATACTTCATTCATATTCTTGGTAGCGGTACATTGTGCTGATAGGGCACTAGTACTAGTGAAAATACGTGTAGGTAAATTTTCAGCTTCACAACCAGATTTTTTTTTATATCTTAATTTTATTTTCAATGTAGTCTTCAATGTACCCCTCGACAACACTGAAGGATTTCCATCCTCCATGGCGCTTTAGGCAACTCATGTCCGCTCTTGCATCTGCGAGGAGTGTCGCAGATATACTTCTGAAACACGGGCCGGTGCAGGCTGCGGCATTTGGTAGTTGAAGGTATTTTGCAGTCATGAACCAACGGTGTCAACTCCAACTACTTGGTTGACACCTCTACCTTCTTGGTATTTTAAAAATAAACTATTAATACGCGACCGGCATCCTCTACGTCATCAATTGTTATTTTCACAAGTTCAACCGTCGTCACGCCCCTGAAATGCCCATAATCAGTAAAACCTAAAAGAATCTCATACGATTTCATGTTAATTATTAAAAAATCGCAAAAATTACCTTCATCAATAAGTAGTGTTGATTATCCGCTTCTGTTATGAACTGATTTACTTGGTCCCCAGTTAAAACTTTGGACTGATGTCCTACAGATTTTTTTCTTTAGATAAGGCACTAACTTCGTAAATGTTCTCACATCGATGTTTTCTTTAATGTTCAGAGTCTATTTTAACATAGAGTAAAGTGCCCACAGAGTAGAAGGTCTAACTAATTTGGAATTATCCTCTAAATAAGCGAGAAGAACATTTTCATTTACTTTTGATACGTTTTTGTGCGAATACCAATCTTTAAACTGTTTGTACGCATTTTCATATTGTGCTTTTGATTTTTCGGGTAATAGGTTAGCAATTGCATTATTAGCCACTTCCGCAATATCAAAAGGTATATCTTCTTCCATTTTCAACATTTCCATAATTTAAAAGTAGGTTTTTAAGAAGGACGCCGACTAAATTTATTAACTGACAAATATCAAAATTTATTAAATTTTGTTTCGGTAGTAACAAATAAACAGACTAGAATAAATCTTTATTTTTGTATTTTATTATGATTTTACTTATTTTTTTGATGCTTTCGAATAATTTTTGTGTCGGCTGCATAAATAACTATTTTGTAAACGGGTGCACAACCGTGAGCGAAAACCACTGTGCGTGGTTAATGCTTTGGACCAGATATACGAGTATTAAAACATATAAATAATTAATTAATATTATTAATATAAAGAACATGTCGTGGAAGTTTAAACAAATATTTTTTACAGGGTGGCCATAAAATTCTGAGTCTAAAATCTTAATACTAAAATGTTAGATTGGTCTTCATGAGCCCTCACGAGCTGTAGATAAGAATCATGTTTTTCAGGTAAAGCACCTTTTCTGTTTCAAATATCTGAAAGTATTGTAAAGCAAAGTTGTTTAAAATGTAAAATTACGGTAGCATGCAAAATTTAATAAATATTGGCCTACTTTTATGAAACCTTAGGTACTAAATGAAGTACTTTTGTGATACCAGGGTTTCATAAAAGCCAGCCGATATTTTTGAAATTTTTCACGAGGCTCATAATTTTACATTTTGAACAATTTTCTTTGAAGATACTTTCACATATTTGACACAGAACAGGTACTTTACCTGAAAAAACAGGTTTTGTATCTACGACAGGTAAGGGCTCATGAACACCGATCCAACATTTTAGTATTAAGATTTTCGACCAACATTGCCACGTGCATTCCTTTCACCAATTTATACATACCGTGCATAAACTGCTTGTCATATCTTAGACGTCCGTTGGTTGTAACAAATTAAATAAATGCTTTCAGAGCACACTCAGTTAGCTTTTTTTGAAAATTCGTATACGAACATATTTCTGTGGCTGCTACCAGATAGTGGCCAGCACGAAAATTTGCCTTGCGCTTTTCTATGCTCCAGTGTATTTTGAGCAAAGCATTTTGTTTTACTATCAAATAATCGATCATACCTACAGATTTTTGGTAAATACATAACAGTGTATGGTAACCCATAGAATTCTACTCTTCCTTGACCTCTTGAACTATTGAAACGTATAAAGCTAGTATCCGCATACGAGTTAGTTCAACAGTCAATATAAACAAACAACTATTACTAATTGGCAATTCAACGTTGTTTGAAAACTTTTTGCTTCTCTTTCATTTTTCTCCAACATGCTCGCAATGTATGTAGAATCCAAATTCACAAATAGCCAGAATCTTATTCTAGTGTCGGCGAAATATACTACTAAATGAAAGAGCATTTATCTCCTATGGTTACACGTTATTTGTCAACTGTTATAAACCCGACAAACCCTATATTGAGATTCAACTGCTGATTTTACAAACCATCTTACGTTTTTTCGAGACAAAAAAGCAACATCCCGCCAGTAGAAACCTCCTTTTATTTTAGTTATTATTTAAATCATTTTTATGAACTCCTTCAGTTTTTTCAGATAGTGGAAGAAGTAGAAGCCTACTGATGCGAATATTACATTACACATTATACATCCATCCTCTGACAAAGCATATTCACTATCATACCCACTTATATATTACAATGCTTGTTAATTATTCAGGGTGGAGATTTAAAGGTTGTCAATAATTGCAGAACATTGATCATCTAATAAGCATGAAATTTAATTTACGCATAAATAATATGCTTGGAATTTGAACGCTGCTAATACGCCACAATTGGCGCTTGAATCTCCCAGGCGCGCAGATTGAAAACAAGTAAAAATCCCAGAAATGAGCTTTTCAGCATACTACAACGCTCGACACATACCCTCTCAGCCCTCCCTCCCAAAAAATAGTCCAGATAGCGTGTTCTGGAAAGATATAAAATCGGGATACTTGATCTGCTAAAGGCACTTGTATTCAGCTACCCATTCTGGAAGCGTCACCAACTCCTAGGCCCTTTGGGCCTGTCTGAAGTCACCTTTAGCCACGAAACCCAGACCTGTCTGAAGAAGCCGTCCAGAACTCTCTCTGAACTCCAATCCTGAAACCGCTTTTGTGATGGCCGGCTCCGGTATCAAAGAGAAAACTTTAAACTCACCCTTAACGTATTTGTTTAGTGGTCGGTCCAGTATCACCTCCTCGATTCTAGAAATGCAGCCTGTAGTCATAGGCAAATATTCTGCTGCGATCGTTCCGAGGGCTACCAAGTATATTAAACATATTTCGCATATGGTGGACTGTAGATCTCCCACGGGCAGCTTCTCATCAATCCTATCTGAGTGCATTTTATTAATGGTTTTAATATGTAGAGTTGCGGCCAAAAAAATGGGACAGTTAGGTCTATTTTCGCGATTATTCCACCTTTCGTCACTTCATTTATATGCTGCATAACTACTTTGTCGTATTATTTCTAATTTGGAATTGTTTGGCAGATGTCACATATTCAATGTTGCAATATGAAATATTAATAAAACAAATTCAACCAGCTAGAATTAGACAAAAATCTGTTATAAGAGTTGTCCCATTTTTTATTGGCCGCAACTGTACATACACTGCATAAATTAATTTCAGTTTAAGACCTGGCGTGTAATACAAGGACCAATAGAAACTTTATATATAACGCGTTCTCTGTCTATATACTTGAGTATGAACCGAACCCTGGCGTTCTGACTACTCTTAAGGAAAATTTAAATAAACGTCGAAAGCGATTAGACAAAAACTATCTGGTCTAGAAAGTACATTACTTTTTGAGGCCATTGAAGAAATATGCTATAAATAATATCGAATTTCTTTTAATTCATGTAATATAATACAACAAATCAATCTGCTTAAGCTGATACATGAACCTCGCCATCAACAGCCTCAAGCTACACTGCAAATCGAATTGCAAGTATTTTGAAGATTGATCATGTCAGAGAGGTCCTTATTTTTAATAAATACACCTACCAATTGAAGTTAGAACTGCTATGGGTCTGTTGAAGCCCAGTGGTAGTTTAAGAAAATGTTTTCGTGCAGAATGCGTAATTAATTACTCTGTAAATAGATACACTTTACCCTTCCTACCTCCTGTAAAATTCCTTTGTCTCTTCGTGTGTTTACCCTCCGGCCTTCCCCATCAACTTTCCTCAAATTGTTCTCTCTTTACGGTACAGTCAGTCGGGGTAACTTTATACCACCTAACCCGTATTTTTTTAGTAATTTTTGAGATAAAGGTTAGTAGTTCATTTTTTGCACTTTATATTGGTAAATGGTAATAGTAGCTATAATTTTCTCACATGAAAAATACTTGTTTGGCATTTCTTAAGCATTTTTTTTAAACATGGTGGGCCAAAGTTACCCCCCCCCCCTTCTCAAAATTCAACTAAAATACGTGGTTTTCATTCTAATCTGCTTTCAAGTAACTTTAGCTCACTTTGCTGGTTTAATTAAAATAAGCACAAAATTATAAAAGTTAGTTTTTTGGGGGTATATTTATGTGTTTAATGTAAAATCCTACTGGGTGGCTTTGAGGACTAATATACTTAGACATTTTTAAGGCGTTTTTTTTATATTTTATATCAAAAATTTGGGTATTGGAAAAATTGAACCAACATCTTTAAACATATTTATTAAAAAAATACAAAACTAAAATCGTCCCACAAAATATTAAAATAAAATATGATTACACCTGATGTTAATCGGATTTCGAAATTTAACCGACCCACTTTTCTGCAAGAAATGAATCATTAATAATGACTATTGCTCTGTTGCTATAGGGAATTATATCTGAATCGTTAATCGATTTGTACAATATTTCGTCCGTTTTTCCTGGCCACTTCCATTTATTCCCAAATCTCTCCATGGCGTTTACTTTGTATATAAATTTGTCGTTTACTTCTATTTGTACCTCTGTTGTAACGCCTGAAAAAAATCTTTTTGTAATGTACAACCACGTAATCGTTTTCTTGATATTATATTTCTCTAGTAAAGTTCGGGCACTTAATTCCATAGAGGAAGATGGCCTGAGACAAGGCGAGTCAGGGTCGCCGAAATATCTGTTTCCGAAACCCAGTCATTTGGCACAGCGTTACCGGCGTACTGGGTGATGTGGTTAGCATCAAACCTTCGACGACTGCTTTACTTTCCTTACTTCCACAACGGTGGTTTTGGTACCCAATTTTTAAAGCGCCCGCCAGTTGCCAAATGTCGGGATTGAACCCCTAACCACTTCGACACGCTGGCGTTTTTGTTTCTCTAGGTCTTTTTTTATCACTGGCCCATTTCTCCTGAATCAACTGGTCTTTAACATTAAATAACCTTCTGTTGTTATGTGATTTGATATCGTCGTTATTAATTTGTTTTATTACGTCTTTTTCCTCATAGAGTATCTCATCCTTCCTTTTAGGCCACTGCCATTTCTTTCCAATCCGTTCCATAGCATTTACAAGATAGGTAAAACCATTTAGTAGTAAAAGGAAAGAGCAGCTAAATTTTTTTGTTGTTTTACAATTAACATAAATAACAACATATATATTTCAGCACCTGGTGCCTTCTTCAGTGTACAATTACAAACAGTTTAAAATAAGTTTTAGATAACATTCTGTAAAATAAAAACACAGTATTACAAGAATATTTATGAAAATAATAAATAAGTGAAAAAATCAACCCTCTCAAATAGTTACCTGTTATTCATTTGGCGATAAAAATTAAGTACAGAAACATTCTCCAATTATATATTGTAAGTTTTTAACATTCTGTTGTTTATTAGTAAATGAAATACTATATTAAAAACCAAAGTAATAAGGAAACAATACAAATACTCACTCTAAAACTGTTAAAAAAAATTTCCCTTTTTTGTTATTCAAAGATCTATACTATTAATTTATAACTTAATAATAATTTAATCTTTATGCTTAACAAATCATTGGAACTAATAAAAATTTTGGAACTCTTGATGACAAACTTTTTGCGCATGCGCTTTTGCTTTCGTTTCTTCGTCTTGCTACATCTGTCATGGCCGCAACACGGCAGAAATAATTTGCTCTCAAACAAATTAATAATTCTAATACAATAAATACCGCTATTATTCAAAAACCATCTAAAAATTAATTTGTAAGTATACTCATCATAATCATTGCATTTTAAATTATCTAGCTTGATTTAGTTACAGGAGATTCTGTTTTTGAGATTACTTCAGCAATTTTGGAATAAATCGGTCATGGCCGAGTTCGGCGGGTGAAAATTGATATTTGCATAAAACTCTTAAAACGTTATGAATAATATCTAAACTGTTAAGTAAGTATTTTCTTCAAATTATCATGCTCTCAATATAAAGTGATACATATTTTTACAGGAATACACCTCTTTTAAAAAATTTTCAAACATGGCTGTAATAGTAATTCTGCCATTTTTATAAATAAAAATTAATATTTCTAAAATGAAATTTCAACCAAATATTATCTGGATAAAATAACTAAAGTGAGTAAGTTGTCAAACTCTTAATTGCAATTATTAATTTTAACAAAATCTTACAGAAAAATCGTTTATTAAAAAAAATACAAAATTCATAATTAAAAATTTTTTTTTTATGGCTGATTATTGCTGATATATAAACTCAATTAAAGTAAGTACTATTTTCAGTTTTCTTTCAAAAGTAAAGTAATCACACATTTTCATTATAGGTGCTCCTTATATATTTATATACCCATTAACAATAACATAAAATAAAGATGGTTTCATTACTTTTTGAAGTGGTGGTTATCTTAAATATGACACAGATTTGACAGAAGCAAAAAGAAACAATTTTTCTCGAATAAAAAACGACAGCAAGACGAACCTACTTAATAATAAAATTTTTATCAGTAATTTAACGTGAGTACTTTTATCAGTTTTTAAAATTATGTATAACTAATACGTATGACTTCCTATAGGTAATTTTTTTAAATTTCTCCCAATATTTGAAAAAATCTTTAAAAAGCAACTAACTTCATAAATGGATTTATACATAGAATGGCAATCTTTGAATAACAAAAAAGGGAAAAAAAATTTAACAGTTTTAGAGTGAGTATTTGTATTGTTTCCTTATTACTTTGGTTTTTAATATAGTATTTCATTTACAGAATAAACAACAGAATGTTAAAAACTTACAATATATAATTGGAGAATGTTTCTGTACTTAATTTTTATCGCCAAATGAATAACAGGTAACTATTTGAGAGGGTTGATTTTTTCACTTATTTATTATTTTCATAAATATTCTTGTAATACTGTGTTTTTATTTTACAGAATGTTATCTAAAACTTATTTTAAACTGTTTGTAATTGTACACTGAAGAAGGCACCAGGTGCTGAAATATATATGTTGTTATTTATGTTAATTGTAAAACAACAACAAAATTTAGCTGCTCTTTCCTTTTACTACTAAATTAAGAATAAATCCAGCTACAACCTATATACTGGTAAAACCATTGTTTTCATTTTCAATGATTTCAGTTACAATTCCTGGGAAGTATTGTTTGTTATAATGAACCACAACATAGTCATTGGTCTGGTATTTTGTTTCTTTAGATGCTGCGGACTTCGAAACTTTATGTAGTTCAGGACCTACTACGATGTATTCGTCAATAGTAGAGGGCAAAGATTGAAATATGATCGGCATTTCATTAATGTTTTGAGTGATATTATCCGCTTCTTCTTCTTATTTTTTTCTCTACCTATTTCATTTATCTGGTTATCAGTATTACCAGTAACATCTGGTTTATTTTCCAGATTCTGCTCTTCTAAACATGTATCTTTATTATTCCCTCTTCTCTCATTAATTTCTAGCGTGCTGCGGTTTTCTAATTCTATTTCTGTGGTTATAAGATTTTCATTGTGTATGTTAGATGTATTTGACTCCATATCAATATCCGATTCATCATCTGAAGAATACACATATTTTTTTTTGAGCAACTTTTCTCTTTTTAGCTTTTTCGTGTCGAGAGGTCTGTTTCTTCCTTTTACCTTTTCCCGTTCTTTTGTAGACTCTTCTTTATTTCTATAAAATGCTTCAACTTCTTCGGCAGACACACTTTTACCTGGTAGAACAAGAAGTTGATATTTCCTTTGCCTTTGAGGGGCTGAGAGGTCAGATATACGAATATGTTCTAAATATTGTTGAAATTCTGCGCCAACGGCATTTTAAATATTATTTAAACCAGCAGGTTTAGTATAGTCTGGAAGTTTAGAAATATCTTTTTCTTGTGACAGTGGTTGTATGCCAGTTGCTTTAAAGCCAGCAATAAGATTTTCGGAGATTCTGGAATGTACTTGAGTTAGTGTGTCAGTTAGCAACTGTGCGAAACGGTTATTTGGAAACTAATACATTTTTTCCTTGGGACGTCATCCACCATTGCAACAGGACTGACCGCCACGCAGTTTTCAAAGGCGAAAAGAACGCAACGTCCAGGGGCTGGACCAGATGCGTCGAGTTGGGTACAAGACATAAGAAATTTATATTATGTTGTTCACACCGCTGCAGAGTTTAATGGTTACGTGAGAACTTAAATTGATCCCTATCAAAACTTTCTTACCTTCTTTATTTTTTAAAATAGGTAATAGCTGATTCTCAAACCAGTCATCAAATATTTCGGTTTCTATCCAACCACTTTTTAAAACATTCTTTCTAGAGCCTGGTGGAGCTTTGTACATCCAGTCGGTCCATTTATGTTTTCCTTTAAAAACAAGATATGGTGGCGCTAGCTCAACGACTGCACTGCCACAAAACATCACGGTAAAACAGGATTTCGTTGAGTTTCTTATGATTTCAGGATGTCTGCAGGACCTCCGAAACAAAACTTAATTCTTTTTAGGTTGATCGTGAAAGCCGGATTCATCAAAATTAAATATATTTTCTGGAGGTACATCCACTAACTCTTGTTCAATGTTGTCGAAAAATTTGTTTATTTCCACCCCACCTACCTGTGCTCTTTTTCTGGAAATGTTAGCTGCGAAAGTCTGCTTAATTATTGGAGGTCTTGATAAAAATAATTTACCCTATTCCCATCCTGGTTTGTTGTTTTTAAATATTGGGACTTTGCGTTGTAGGTTGTCCAAGTAACAGCGTAAATCATAAAGTGTTACTGGGATACCCTGTTCACTAACTGCAGTAATGTGGTTAGCGACAATGCCTTCCTCATCTCGGGTAAGTGCTGTTGGTCGCCCTACTTCTTTTGTGTGTTTTCCTTTTAATTTATTTTTTAACGTTGATCGCAGAAGATTAAACATTTTTGCCGCTTCTCGTTGACTTAATATGCCGGATCTTATTTTCTCAAGAGCTTTGGAGATTCTCAGTGGTATAATTTGACTTAGTCCCATAACGGCAAACACCACGTAACACACCAACCCTTTTTCTTGGCATTCTGGCATTCTGGCATTTGTCGACTGAAAAACATTAATAGTAATTAACGTATTTAGAGGGGTAACTCAGTCTTAACATTCGGGCATATTTTGTGAGAAACGACAGTTACCCCTCGAAGGGCGTTCATTAGTTTATTGTTCATTGAGGCAATAATTTTGAATCAATAATAATTACTAAAAACTGCTAAATCATGAATATGTGTGATGTATACAATAAACACTTTAACATTTGGATACACCAAAAACCAAATTTCGGTAACATTGGCCCGGCTCAAAGTTACCCGGAAAACGTGTATATCTGAATACTCTATAAAAATATGCGTTCATCTTTTTAAAATATACATCACGTGACAAACAAACCAAAGAAAATTGCAAAATACACATTTACACTAGTTTTGTTTTTATCTACTGATTTTCACTTAAAAATCACAAAAAAATTAAATTGACTATTCCCCTCAGACAATATAAACCAATCCCATCAATCAATTTTCAAAATTTGAACCAATCGGAGTCAAATACAGCGAATATTTTGCACTAGTGCAATACTCGGGTATTTGCACAAGTGCAATTTCGAGTATTTGCAGGAAGAAAAGCAACCCAGCTAGGTACACAAGAAATTTCAGAAAAAAACTGAAAACTCTTTAAAAATTAATAGTGTGCTATACAAAGGATGACATAATAATACTCTAATTATACAGAATGCACTAGGGATATAACTACTGAATATTGTACTCCGTAACGGCGGGTCTTTACATATGAAATGTTTCACGTAAATGACAATATGGACGTCACGAAAATTTTAACTTCAGTTACTAGATGGCGCTCAATGTACTAAAGAAATAGAGTACGTGTATATATATACAGGGACTCTATAAAGAAATAGAGTTCCTATATAGATAAGAGTTGAGACAACGCAAATGTCAACGGCCATTTTTGTTCCGAAAACTGGTAGTTATCTACGTATCTACTACGGATCCTATATAAGTAATCTTTAATAAAGCGTGGAGCTAACGTAAACGAAGTAGGTACAGCACTGGATTTTAGTTTTCGTTTTCCCACTTTTTCCCACCGATTCTCATCAAAGTGGATTTCACATACTCTGGATCTACTTGTGGGTGTTCAGTTTATTCTGCTTATATCTTTGAGCTATTCTGCTCTTTGCTTCGCGCTTTTGGAATCTTGTGTCAATAGACATAAAGCTTCGATCAAATTTACTTTTGAAGCCAAAAATGCAACAGCCCGTCATTTGCAGGATGTACTCCATACTTTCTACTGCGCAACAGCAAAGTTAGAACGGCGTTTCGTTTTAATTTTCTTTTGCCATCTACGCGAATATTTTCCCATTGCATTTCATCGAAATGGAATTCGCAAACTCGGAATCCTGTTAAAGGTGTCCAATTTCGTCTATTTATGTTCCTTAACCACACCAATCTTGTTTTGGTATATTTTGGAAAACTTTTCAATACGAACCCTTGTTCCCATCGATGTATGCCTAAAAAAATACAGCAATCCGTCATTTTACGCACACCCATTTGATAAAGGCTTGATGGTAGTAATTTGTATTGGAAAATACAATACGCTTACATACCGTTTTTCAAATAGTTCTTCAAGTAAGAAAAATCTTATTTGTTTGTTTGTTTGTTAATGGACAAGGTCTAGGCATGCAGAGTACCAGGTACCTTAGACACCGACTGCTTTGGTCATATGGTCAAAGTCCTACTTAGAATTTTGCCGAGACTAAGGAGTTCCAACCCTAGCAAGGGATATTTTACATGCTACACATCGTAGTAACATGGGACCCACGGCTTTACATCACTTCCGAATGATGGCATTCTGTAGAGGCTTTCATCTGCATTTTTGTATTTTTGAAAACCTCACAGGGACCGGGAATCGAACTCGCGACCCTTAGATCAGTAGTCAGGATGCTTACCACTGAGCTACCGACCACGGCTAAAATCTTATTACTCAGTTATTTAATTTTCTGGCATTGAAACTGTCAGTGTCACGATTCTGTTTCCATAGAATCGATTAAATTTACAGCTTTTTAAATGATACGTATTGCGCATGCGCAGTGGATCACAGCCAATCAGCATCTATTCCCGAGTTGTCTCAACTTATAATATTTAGGAACTCTATAAAGAAATACAGTGGCTATATACAAGATAGTGTGGCCATTGGGATGTCTTCGCCGCTATTGGTCGATGCGAATATCCGCCATTAACAGGCAAAATATTTAGTTACTTTTAAGTTGTTCTCAAAGAGGTTGGTAAAACCTGTTCATTTGGTTATGGAAGAAAATAAAACCTTTCAAATCTGACAATTGTAAATTGTCAGTGTCAAATAATTCATTAGCGTCGCAAGCCGGTGAAATTTTATCATCTATTGCCCTGAAAAACTAATATTCTACACAGAGTCTAAATGTGACAATTTAGAATTGTGCTCTTCTTGTAATAGCAGAAGAGGAGTTCGACTTGGAATGTATGATAAAGAGATTACATCGGTGCTACGATGAATGAGGCTTTAACATAAGTTTAGAGAAAACGGAGTATTTAGTAATCAACTCGGAAGCACAATATAAAGTCTTAATAAATGAAGATGTCGCAGTAAGACAAGTAGAAAGGTTTAAATACGTCGGTGCTACAATACAATCGATGAAAAAGGTTTGGGAACAGAAGAGATCAGAACTTGAATAGTATAAAGTAAGAAGTTAGTGGGATGCTTGAAATTAATTTGATGGGACAATAATATCTCTAACAAAAAAAAAGAATAGGTAAAGTAATGGTAGAGTCGGTGCTATGTTATGGCAGTGAGGTATGGAAATGAAACGAAGACTAAACACAGTTCAAATGGACGAAAAAGCGCAAAGGTATCGAGACAAGATAGAGTGACGAATGAGGAAATAAGACGCAGAATGGAGGCACCAGAATCAGTTGTGAACAGAATTGTGCGGAAAGCGTTAAACTGGTTTGGTCATCTGATGAGAATGGAGGAGACGATGTGGCCTATAAAGATCTTTAAATGGTAGCCGCCGGGTAAGAAAAAAAGAGGTAGGCCACGCAAATCGTGGAATGAGGGTATTTGGAGAGCCATGGAGGAGAGAAACCTCGAAGAAGTCCAAGCACAGAATAGGGAGGTTTGGAGACAGGGAACAGGAAAACGGCATTTATAATCCGTTCACGATCTTTTTGGGTCAAGTGAGGCTATGACCATCTAGTAATTTTGTTGGCAGAACCTCTGTTGCAACTAAACTCCCTCATGGAAATTGACACCTTTTGTGTTAGGTTATGTTGTTTTCAGTTTAAGGTTATATTTTCTGAATAGGTACATTGTTGCCGGATATTCTCTAGTCTCCACATCGACTCGCGTTCTTTTAAATTTGGTCTGTCCTTTTTAAATTGGAAGTAGCATCGTTTAATGGAATTTTTTTGTTGTAACAAAATTATTTTGGGCATTTTGACTTTTCCTTTGACGAAAATTAAAATTATTTTTACACATTTGATAAATCATTTATTTTCTTACGAATATTAAAATAATAAATCTGGCAATGTGGTGGCAAGAAAATGTCGAACAGGCACAGACAGAAAAAAAAATGTTGCATCCGTTATATCATCGAATCAGTTAGTCCAACATGAAAAGAAAAAATCATAGCCAACTCTGTCCCAAAAAGGTCGTGAACGGCTTATATCTGTATTGTAAACTACCATAACTGAAATAGGTTGTAAACTTCATGCAACACCTTAAAGCACCACGAACGGACGCCAATGATAAGTGTCAACGTCCAAACATAGCACTGCACGCATAGCTAACATCAACTAGTTAAAATAACTAGCGCCAAAATAATGACCAGTAAAAAACGTTCGATTATTTCTAAAGGCACTGTATATCTCTACGCTCAAATTTGCCTGAAAACAGCGGCTAACAATCGTATGGCCACACTGTCTTGTATAAAGTCACTGTATAAAGAAATAGAGTCCCTGTATAAAGGTTACTATATACAGGATCTCTATAAAGAAATACAGTGCTTTGATAGAGAGAGTGGCGACAACTGGCACAATTTCCCACAAAATGGCGGCCAATGGCTTACTAACTTTAATAAATTGAACGTTTTTGAATGATCATGGTTACACAACGTATAAATAATATGTTGGTGGCATTGTAAGTCTATCTGACGCAAAACCTAACCTGCTAACCTCGATTTGGTATAAACAAACAAAAGCATCAACAAATTTTGCCTCTTAATGGCGGCTGATTCGAGCGACCAATAAAAAAGAATACACCCTATTGTCGCCACTGTCTCATATAAAGTCACTGTAGCAGTTTATACAGTGCCTTGATAGAGACTGTGGCGACAATAGGCACAATTTGCCACAAAATAGCGGCCAATGGCCTACTAACTTTAATAAATTGAACGTTTTCGATGGTCATGTTTACACAACGTATAAATAATATGTTGGTGGCACTGTAAGTCTATGCCAAATTCGAGGTTATCAGGTTAGGTTTTGCGTCAGTTTTGACACAAACTGACGCAAAATCTAACCTGATAACCTCGAATTTGACACAAACTGACGCAAAACCTAACCTGCTAACCTCGATTTGGTATAAACAAACAAAAGCATCAACAAATTTTGCCTCTTAATGGCGGCCGATTCGAACGACCAATAAAAAAGAATACACTCTATTGTCGCTACTGTCTCATATAAACTCACTGTATAAAGAAATAGTGTAACTGTATAATACTTTAGTAAGAGATTTAATGATATATTGAAAAACAAGGTTGGTAAAACTGACACATGAGTTGTCAGTTTCATCAAATTCAAGGTTAGCAGATTAAGTTTTCCGTCAGTCTGTGTCAACACTGACGGAAAACCTAACATGTTAACCACGAATTTGATGAAATTGACAACTCGTGTGTCAGTTTTACCAACCTTGTTTTTCAATATATCATTAAATCTTCGTAGCCATGAAAAAATTATCCAAAATTTTTCGCTGTTTTCCCTACTCTTACTAAAGTATTTTATCTACGACAGTGTGTAAAATTGCCTTTTAGTTGGCAGTTTTAAGTTTGTAAAACGGCTGTTTAATAACATGTTTTCATTAGTTTACGTTGTCAGTATAGTCTGTTTTTTTGCTTTATGATTCAGAGCAGGCTTTGCATTTGCATTTTTGTAACAGTGTAGGTAGTTAGTGATAAAGGAAAAACACTAGTTATGTCAAAAACCATTAGAACTGTCAATGTGTTAACTTATAAGCACTATTATACTTAATAAGAGCTAAAATTACTGAACCATTGACATTAAATAAGGTATTGCTTTATTTTAAGTACGTTTATTTAAGCGTGATTGATATCTAACTGTACAGAAACGTCATAAAATTTCTAGACATCTATCTTTTATGTAGTAATGTAAAAATAAATATATTATTAATAATTTGCTGATGATTTTTGTTTGTAGAACTGTGTTGTACAAGTTATTATTTATGCTAAACATATAACACGCCTTTCAAAATAAAGAGATAATACAAAATACCCTGGTAGAACCATTTTCAGAGATATAATTTACCAGAATTTAGATGGATACACTTCAGGATAATCATCCAGAATCTGATTCAGAAGAGGAATACAACTCGTCTTCCGATTCAGTATCAGATTCTTCCAACCTAATAATAACAGGAGGTATATCATCCACACCAATTTAACAATGTGCTCTGCCCAGTCACCTTATATTAGTAGTTCACAGTGTTCAACGTTTTTTTCCATATGTTTGCTGTACACAGTGATAGAGATTTAAGCCATAAATTAGCAATTATGTCTTTTGAGGGAGGCTGAGAATTTATGTCCTTATTATAATAGTTCTTACATAAACTCTATGCCAATTCAATTGGATTGTATTGACAGTGGTATGGAGGTAATATAAGAATTTCATGCCCATGTCGTTTTTTGTCAATTAAGTATTGCTTTTGGTCAATATGTAAAGTAAAATTAAACTCCCATAATCGTCGCTTTATTATTTTGTCATCAAATTGTACGTCACTTTTAATTAACCATTCCTGTATTTGTAGTTTATTGGACGAGAAATTGGGTGGTTTATCGATAAGAACCGAATTATATGGTGCATTATCCATAATTAACACACATTTTCCATTCAATTTGGCCAAAGCAGGGATTAACTGTTTTTCAACATTGCCTAAAAATGTCACCATTGATACACTTATGATAGCCCCTGTCATTATTGTCCGAGTCCAACAGTAAGTCACATCCTGGTAAAGTTTCATCCAAAAACATGAATATACATTTTTCACTATAATTTCGAAATTGTAAATATTTCCTTTAAAAGGCAATCCGCCGAAATGATATGACTCTTCTCACACAATTTTCTTCCATTCACAATTTTGTATTTATATCCCATATTTGTTAATGTGTAGTATAATTTTAAACGACTCCCAGTATATCAGTTCCTCCCTTGCACACAGCAATAAATTATCGAAAGTAAAAAATTACAAATTTTCTTCTTAATATCTTCCCTGAAACTCTGTTCCTCCCAAGTTAGAAATTCCTTTTCTTTATTCATATTATCATTCGGTTATTGCTGGAGTTGTGATTTTGCTTCGTTTCGATTTCTGTGTTGCATTCGAAATCTAGCATTATTAAGAAATTGTTAGAAATGTTATATTTGTTTAATTCTTAATACTTACATCGAAGCTTTGACCAATTCTTCCAACGCTGGCTGTTTTACTTAAGTTACCATTGATATCTTTTATATTAGTAGAACGGCGTTTTATAGCCTCTTTGGTTTTACTATTACCTAATACTGATTTTTCTTGGCATTTTATTAAGATTTGCTGAAGTGTCAACTTGACAATCCCGGCGACCTGGATTTTGACATTAGTTATATTTTGTAACTAAACTGTTGTACACTGCTAAAATAATATAAATGCAAAGCCTGCTCTGAATCATAAAGCAAAAAAATAGACTATAGTAATGTGTTTAAAAAATTTTATTAGGCACGTTGTCAGTAGCACCGTGTTTTAAAAGTTTTTATCTTCATCGGTGTTGTTATAGCCTCTTAACCAAACTAATTTTAGTATCGTTATGAGCTTCATTACCACACTCGTGTCGTTAAGATGCCCATAATCAAACTTGTATCGTTAATATCTATAAAACACGCAAAATTACGACCGGCTGCTGGTAATCCTAATTTACATTTAAATTTTTAATAGATATTAACGATACAAGTTTGATTATGAGCATCTTAACGAAACGAGTTTGATTGCCAAAACGAGGCGGTAAGCCGAGTTTTGCGGCAATCAAACGAGTTTCGTTGTGTGCCATAAGCAAACGTGTATTGTTCAATATTTTATCTTCATCAATAAACTCTGGTTCACTGTATAAAAAGAGAGCGGTAATATTCATTACCGCACTGATTGCGGTAATGAAGCTCTTAACGATACTAAAATTAATTTGGTTAAGACGCTATAACAACACGGATGAAGATAAAAAATATTTACCGTGTTTTCTAGATTCTATCGTAAATAAAATATTGTACGATACACATGCGTAAAAGCGTCTTTAGTCACTCGCGGGGCTTAAAACGCTCGCTCACTCGCGTTTTAACTCTACCCCGCTCGTGCCTAAAGAGTAGCTTTACGCACTTGTATCGTAAATTACTAATACAGGTACACTATAAAGAAATAGAGTCCCTGTATGTAATAAGAAAAGAGTGGAGTCATTGGTGCAACCCATTGTGATTGGTTGGATCCACAAACCATGGAGTACTTGAATATTAAAAATAATATAACAATCGCATTATATTTAAATTTGACATAAGCTATTCGAATGCATTATTTCAGGTTATTTTGACATGACTTTTGAAGTTAGTTTAAAATTGTTCAACATGTACTTACATGTGACAAATAATTTATTCCTAAGCTAAGAGAATAACCCCCGTGATCGGCAATCTCTTATTCTATATAGAATGGACCAGAGAAGGATATTTATTACCTACATTCATTTCCAAAATGGAAGGCAAAGGAAAATGGTTGAAAAAAATTGAAAGCAAATCTTGAATTCAGATTACTTATAACGTGTGCGAAACTGGTTTCGTAGATAATCAATGCCTATGTGGAACATGAGAGGTTCACATTATTTAGACGAAGCATTTCAAAACCACACGAAGAAAAGTCAATGAAACCTAGCGGACCAGTATTGTGAATTAACATATCATATAACAAGGAAATTCGTGCAGCTTTTTATATTATTTCACGTAGTGCAAACTAAAGATGGAACGTGATCCTTAAAAGTGCTAGAATAGAGACACCAAGAACTAGCAAAAGTAATATTGGGAAACCACAATGTGCCTTTAATTATTATTGAACTAAACGAATCTGATCCATATTTCTAACCAATCAACTAACTTAACTTTACTAGTTTAGTGCATTATTTAAGAATTATGCAGGTTCCTATTTATTGGAAAATTGTTAATTTTTTCCATATTATTTCATGTAATGCGGACTAAACATGAAACGTGAACCGTAAAAGTGCTATAATGCAAACATAAAACGAGAAAAAGTGATATTGGAAAACTACAACGTTCCTTTAATTATTTATTAGACTGAACGAAGCTGATTTCCAACCAACCTATTAACGTTAAGAATTATATATCTATTCATTGCCATTATCTTAACTTTTAAGATTAATACACAATCCTTTTTAAATGGAATAATGAAGGTTAATTAAAACAGCCAATTTTCTTTAGCTGATTATAATCAGCATTAGTTTAAATTTTAATGTGTTACGTTTCGTTATATTTAATAGCTTCTTCAGACATCGAATAAAATAAATTAGTTATACAAAATTATCGATACATTTTTAATAATATTCTAAAATCGTCCAATTCAGAAATTAAACATAAATTAGTGGTCCATATGAAAATAAATGATCGATTCATTGCAAAAACTGAAGTATGGAGAGGAATTTACACTCCCCTGCATTGTTTTTAAATAGTTTAACATCAAGATGACAGGAGATTAATGATTTTACAAAATCAAGCTGTTTAAGCCACAAATGTCAAGTATCTGAATATTATTAACGTAACACATTAAAATTTAAACTAATGCTGATTATAATCAGCTAAAGAAAATTGACTGTTTTAATTAACCTTCATTATTCCATTTAATTAACCATTTTACTGTCAGCTGTTACTGTGTATATTATATGAACAATCCTTTTTGCATCTTTGATATCTTTCTTTTCCTCTGTTAATTATTTTGTTGGTAGATAAAATATCCAATAGATAACTGCACAGTAACAATAGTAAAGTGCCAATACATTTTAACAGCATAACTTTCTAGTCTTTCAGTATGAGTTTAAGTACCCTTGATCTCAATTTCAACTTGTGAATTGGTATAGGTAATGATGCAATACTCCAAATTTAAGGTTGTCATTACACGTAAATAACTAGTACCTCAGTAAAGTTCCAAGAATTCTAGAGAAAATGTAATCAGAATCTTGCTAGAAGCTTAAACTGAAAATCGGACGACACTCATTAATGACCAATAGAAAAATTAGTTCACGAGCCGTAACCAAGACAACAACATTTCTTGGAAATTTTTTGTAGATAGACTAACCTAACTGTGATTAATAAGTGGACATTTTTTGACATTCACTATTGTTAATATGTTGGTGACACTTAAAGTCTATGTCAAATTCGAGGTTAGTCTACGTCAAATTCGATGTTAGCAGGTTGGGTTTTGCGTCAGTTTTGACACAGACTGACGCAAAACCTAACCTGCTAACCTCAAATTTGACATATACTTGCAGTGTCACCAATATATTAACAACTTACTATGGATACATTTTTGATATCACTTGATATTTTATTTTCGAGTAAAATTGAAATTTTACTTTTTATGGCCGTGTCGCTACGATTTTCTTGCCGAATCTGCATTCTAGCATTAATTCATGTCCGGTAATTTTCTTATCGTGCTCAGAACAACGTAATCGACCCTCGCGTACCGCTCGTGCCGATTAATACGTTGTTACTGTGTACTCTAAAAGATTACCGAAAGAATCAATGCTCTTATGAGATTATAAGTGAAAATCCCACTTCATATTATTAGACCAATCATGTTTTAATATTTTTAATGTAGTGATCAATTAGAATTTGATTATGCGGAAATTCTTCTACACGTGGTGATCTCCACGTGTAAATTTGGTGGAAATCATTTATACCTATATACATAGATACTACACGGATAAACACAACTTCAAATTCTTTAATTATGAACAGAATGGTAAAAAATATAATATTGGTAAATAACTTTCTCGGAGGCTTTGTCCTTTCTTGTTGTACATTACTGCTCTCGGCCGGTTCTTCAGTTCGAAGTCTTTGAATCAGTTTTGCATGATGTTGACTATCAAGTTGAACGTATGGATTAATTGATGTGATACTTGAATGACCGCTGATTTTAATTAGTTGCGTTTCACCCACGCCCCTTTTCGCCAAGTGCGAAATGGCAGTCGATCGCAATGAGATCTTATTTGTTTTCGTATTAAGCTCTATTTCTTCGGCTGCATGTTTGACTCATTTTGCCATCTCATTCACTCTGACTAGAGAGTTTTTGTACCATCCTTTCGAATTTTCATTGTTCCAACTAGGATTTTCAGTGAGAAATAATCTGTCTGTCATTACATGGGCTGGTCTCTTTAATATAAGTTTTCTAAGCAAACTGAAATACAAAATTTTTTTAAAGTTTTACTTAACATCTTAATTTCCTACCGGACGGTACAAACATCCGGATTTTCAATATTTGTTGCCAAAAATTTGCTCTGGCTAATCTTCTTTGCACCTCCTTGCTCGGTCTTTGAAAACAAAGAATTGTATTCATAACGCCCTGTGGATTGTCCTGAGTTATCAATTTCTTCTTTAAAATAGTGTAAACGGGAGGCCGCACCCTCTCCTCCACGCCAGCAGAGTTCATAGGCTACTATACAATAGAACTTTTTTTGAAGACCCGAAGGAGAATCTTCGTTGTAAAGGAACCGTATTTTTTTATACTCTTCATCTGTTAACGAAGAAGAGCTGCGCTTTCTTTTCTCTAGATTGGCTTGAAGTTCTTTTCTTTTGGCATTTGGAGCTTGTCGTGCACGAGTAAATCTTACGTCAGTAAAAGGATCAAATGTAATACCAGAATTCTCAAAATATCTGCCAACCAGCTGCTTTGCTACACTGTTCCACAAGACCTTGATAACTGTTTCTTTATAATCTGTACCGTCGCTTTTCTTCATATTGTAGGCCCAATCTGTTAAAACAGACGCAATTTCTTCAATAGAAGTGAATTCATTTAAGGTGTATCTTCTTTCCTTGCCAAAACTATCAAACCGTTTCATAACATACGTTTTTGGACGAATTGTATTCACTGGTGTTGCCTTCTTAATTGACTCTTCTATTTCTCCGATAGATTTGGTCGGGAATCTAGCCCCAGGAACCGACGAATTCATCATTTTAACCAGTTACAAATATTTTCTCTAAATTTGTGACAGTTGAATTTGTTTGTTTATTTTCTGTTTTCATGATAACCAGGGCCCGTGGCAATATGATCAGAAAGGTTTTTTTTTCTTATATTTTCTAATCTAATTAATTTATTCATGCGATTTTCTAGTTGAATCTAATTCGTGCGTTATTTGATTTTCGGGAAATTAATAGTTCCGGAAATCAAATCACGCACTCATTAGATTATCTACGAGAATTACATTTTTGGCTGTCTGTTGCCCTTTGATATACTGACATTTGTGTTTGAAATATTAGCCCACCATGTTAAATATACATGTTTAATGTAAAATCAAGTGGTTTTGATTTGTGGATGCACATGTCTCAACTCTTTCTTATTATATACAAGGACTATAAAGAAATAGAATCCCTGTATTGTATATAGTTTAGTTAGATAAGAGTTGAGAAAACGAAGGAATTCATTGTGATTGGTGGATCACGCGCGTCGTGAATTTGAATGCTCATTGCCTTAGAAACAGTTTCACATTAATCAAATTTGACAAATTGTTCATTTAAGTCAAAACTTGTCAATGCAAATGTAATAATTTGTGTTTCTTTACTCAATTATTTGGAGCTTCACTTTTATCTAAGTGTCTGAAATGACGGGTTACTGTATTCTTGGCTGCAAAATCTGATCCGAACTATTTAAAAAATCCTAAAAAGGAAGAACTAAGAGCAGTATATAAAAAATAGTCCATTTTAATGAATATCGGTGGGAAGAAATACGCGTGGATGGCAGAAGGAACTTAAGAGGTACTGCCGTTACCACTTTATTTTCAAATCATATAACCAGACCTGAAAATGAAATTTTCTTCGTTCCTAAAGATAAATTTTTTGCTGAACCTTCGTCTGAACCTTGCTTTGAAGCCAGAAATAGCAAAACATAGGAATCTGCTACCCAAAGCACGTATGAATTCCTACACCAAGGCAAGGATTGCGTTTTATTTTCAAAATTAATAACCCGCATGCAAACACAATTTAAAAATGAACAGCGTTATCTAGAGCAAAAAATGACACAATGAAAAGAGTAAAAACGATAAACTCTAACAAGACTTCAAAAACTTCTTCTTCTTCTTCGTATGTTAGGCCTTAAGGCCTGTAGTTAACGGTTTGTCACTCCCGAGATTTGGACTGCCAACTGTCCTTCCATCGTTTTGGCGGCCTTCCTGGCGGTCTTTCTCCTCTTGGTTTTCCATCCCTGGCGATGCGTACTAGCCTGTTTCTGTGCATCCTATCGACGTGCGAATTCCATTCCCTCCTCCTTTGTCGCGACCACCTCACTACATCCTGTGTTTTACACATTTCCCTCATATCGTCGTTCCTAATCCGGTCTCTTAGAGTCTTACCTGCTATCGCTCTGAGAACTCTCATTTCCGTTGTCCGCAACTTTCTCTTTGTTTGCGATGTATCTGCTCTGGTTTCAACGGCATAGGTCATTACAGATCTTACGCAGGTTTTATAAATTCTGACTTTGCTTTCAATGTCCATGTTTTTATTGTTCCAGATTAGATCTCGTAGACATCCCGATATTTGGGCTGCCTTGGTTGTTTGTTTCTGTACTTCGTTCTGTAGGTTAGTGAAAGCTGATATTTCCACCCCAAGGTATGTGAATGACATTACCTGATCTATGCTTTGGTCATTCACCGAGAGTTTGCATCTAGTTGGTTCTCTAGCAACCACCAAGCATTTTGTCTTACTTATTGAAATTTGCATGTTATACATTTCTGAGCTTTCCTTAAAAGTCAGCAGCATACGCTGTAGGTCGTCTTCTGATTCCGCGATTAGGCATACATCGTCCGCATAACATATAATTTTGATCTCTCCCGCTCCTAATCTATATCCTCTTCCTGTGGTTCGTACTTTTTCAATAATTCTGTCCATCGTTATACTGAATAACAATGGGCTTAGGCTATCACCTTGTCGTATACCAGATGTTAACGGTATACTCTGCCCTACTTTGTTATTCAGTTTCAGTTTTGCCGTGTTGTTATTATATATATCTTTTATTAGTTGTACTATTTTGTCCGGTATATTCTCTTCACTTAATATCTTTAGAACGTCATTTAGTCTAATTCGGTCGAAAGCTTTGGTAAGGTCAATAAAGCACATATATGCTGGTCTGCAGAATTCTAGTGATTTTTCGGTTATCTGCCTTAATATGAATATCGCGTCAGTTGTGGAGCGGTTATTTCTAAATCCCTGCTGTTCTTCGCTAATTTTGTATATCATCGATATCTTCTGTGCCACAATTCGTGTTAGTAACTTCATCAGTGTGCATAACAGGGTTATTGTTCTGTAGTTGCCGGGGTCGTTTTTGTCTCCCTTTTTCAGAATAGGTATAATGATATTTGTTCTCCATTCGTTTGGGACTGTAGAGTTTTCTAGTATTTTAGCGTAGAGCTTTGCGATCTCTTTAGTTAGGTCTTCGCCGCCGTATTTCACTAATTCATTGTTGATATTGTCCGGACCCGGGGATTTTCTATTTTTTAACTTTTTAATAGTGCATTCTATTTCTTCTTCGGTTATATATATTGCGTCTGTGTTTCCGTTATATGTAACTTCGTCATTGTCTGTCTTGTTAGTATTATATAACTGTTCGAGATATGTTGTCCACTGCTTACTGTCAATAGGGTTCGTTGTGAAATAATCATTTATTGGCTTTTTTCTGGATTTTAGCAGTTTCCATATCTTTCTTTGTGATCCGTAGAGATCATGCTCCATATCCTTTGTAAATTTACTCCAGTATCCCCTTTTGAGTTCTCTTATTTTGCCGTTAACTCTATTTCTCACTGCGGCGTACTTTTCATGCTCTTGCGGTGTTTTATTGTTTCTATATAGCAGATATGCCTTTCTCTTCTCCAACGCCAGTATCTTCACTTCATCCGTAAACCACGGTTTAGTAGTGCGTGTAGAGTTTACATTAATTTTCCTTACGCCCAGTGCTTCAGTTCCGGCTTCCAGTATGTTCTGCTTGATCTTCTTCCAACTACTTTCGACGTTGTCATCTTCTAGTATTGGTATTGATGATATTTTTTGTTGTAGCCGTTTTTTGTAGAGCCATTTGGTTGTGTCATCTTCCATTATTTCTATGTTTAGCTTTTCTATGTATTCCGGCGTCGGTTTCTTTTTTAGGCACATTCTTGTGTTAATCTTGCCCAGTACTAGTTTATGGTCTGATCCCACATTTGCGGAAGTTAATGCCCTTACGTCCAAAATTTGAGAGGGGTGTAGTGCTCTGTTGGTGATTATGTAGTCTATGGTACTTTTTCTTCCCCTAGTGTCTTCCCAAGTGTATTTATGTTGTTCCTTGTGCGGAAAGAAAGTATTATTAATCCTTAAGCTATTTTGGGCACAGAATTCGATTAATGCACATCCGTTTTCATTACACGTATCTTCGTTAAACCTCTGTTTCACTCCATTTACTGCATGATTACCTACTCTTGCGTTTAGGTCTCCTAGTAGGATTATTTTCTCCCTGTCTGGGAATTTATCTATGGTGTTTTGCAGATTCGTGTAGAATTCTTCCGTTTCATTTGATGATTTCCCTGAGTCTGGTGCATAGACCGATATTACATGGAGTGAGTTGTTTTCAAACTTGAGTGAGATGGCTATTATTCTATGGTTAATATACTCTATGTTAGTGATGTGCTGCTCGAACCTCTCGTGTATCAGCAGCCCTACTCCAGATTTACTTCTCTCATCTTTTCCTTTGCCTTGGTACACAAGGATGTAGTTTTGGTATTTTGTTGTACCTTTGCCTTTTTTCTTAGTCTCCGACAGAGCACAGATGTCTATTTTATGTTCGTTCATCTCGATGACGACTTCCTGATCTCTCTTTGTCCAGGAGGAAATGTTCCAGCAGGCTATTCTTAAGGTATTGTTTCGTGTCCATTTTCTCGCCTTGTTCGTCTTCGTTATATTCTGTCCAGCATCCGAGGCTTTTGTGCCGTTCCTGTGAGCATCATTGGTTTTACATCTCCAGAAGGTTGCTAGCCTGGCCCAGAGATGGGTCCTTTTAATCGCCTTTTACGACAGGCAGGACGTACCGTGGTTGTATTCTAACCCCCATACCACAGGGGTGACTTCAAAAACATTTTTACTAAAGACGAGTTCGAAGTTTTAACATGCCAAACCATCGTTTTACGAAATGTTCAGATACCGGTTATACGAAATATGTAGGTATATATATTTCAGTTTATTAACACTTGTTACTTATTTCTGATACAAACAGTACTCCCCGCTATGTTTTGAGTGCTTTGAAGCAGCTATAGAAATTTAAAAAAGGTTTTTTTAGATAAAACGATCTAGTGACTTTCAAACAGTATTTCTGCGCATGCATGCATGATGCATGTTTTGGATCAAATATTGTCACTGACGTTTGTGTTTTCTCAACTCTTATCTAACCATATACAGGGTCTCTATAAAGAAATAGAGTAACTGTATAATAAAAAAATAAAGCAAACGCGGTAAGAGCATTTGATTGGTTGAATCCCATTCTGGAACGTAAGATCCTATTGGAGCTCAGAAGTACGCGGCAGGCTTCGGATTTTTGAAATCACAGTAACATTAAATTTGTCAAAATTATTCAAAACTCAATTTTCGAAAGTCAAACATAAAGAACTTCATTTTGTTATGACGGGCTGTTCTGTGTGTGGGTGCAAAAATCGTTCTGAAAATGGATTTTATTTAGTTAGTATCCGAAACAATCTAGAGAGGAAAACAATTTGGTTAAAAAATATTGGACGAGAAAATTACGGCTATAAAAGACCAAGAATATGTGAACATTTCGATGAAAATCAATGGGAAGTTGCAAAAAGTGGTCATAAAATACTAAAAAACAATACTGTTAAGTAAAATTCCAAGTTCTGAAGATGATTTAGAAATTTCACCACCTGAACCTTGTTACAAAAAGAAATACGAGTATCTCCTAGTTCAACATTCAACAAATAAACTAAGGAGAAACACTTATTTATTGAAAATACATTTAAAGAAAATGCTAACTGATGATCAGATTCAATCTTTAACAACAAAAACCAAAAAATCCTACAAATTTTCCAATGAAACTTTGGAAAAGTCTTTAAGGTTGAGGTTTTCCTGCAGCACAACTGGGTACAATGATCTGAGAAAGATAGGTTTACCTTTCCCATCTATTCGTACACTAAATTTTTATCTCCGTTATTTAAATTTTCAGTCTGACATTTTAACAGACGTTTTTACATTAGTCAAGAATAAACTTTCTAATTGCAACACCAAATTTGAAAAGATTGTATGATGACTTTAGATGAGACAGAATTTAAAAAAAGTATGGATTTTTGTGTAACACTACCAAATCATGAAAATAATTTAGCTTCCAAGGCTTTAGTATTCATGCTTGGTGGGAAAGCTAGAGTAAGCTTAATTTTAATTTTAAATTGCTTTTAGGGGGTATTACAAGCAGGTGGAAACAAACCGTTGTCTATTATTTCACAGCAGATAGCACTAATGGAACTGTATTGGCTGACATTTTAATTAAAACTGTTGAACAGGCTACCAATATAGGACTAAATATTATATCAGTTACCTACATCAGATATGGGCGCCTGCAATCAAGCAATGTGGAGGTCCTTAGGAATTGTTACAGGGAAACATTCTAAAGTAGTTAATTTCATTAAACGCCCATTTAAAGAAAACGAAAACATATACTTCTTAGCAGATGCACCCCATTTATTTAAAAATGTGAAGTCTTGCTTGGTCAATAACAAAAGGCTTGAATTCCCATCATATTTGCAAAATAGATATAATTTTCCGAATAGAATAATTGTGGATGTAAAACATATTGAATCCTTTTGCAATGAACAAGGAGATATGGAATTAAAATTTGCCCCTAAATTATGCGATGAGCAACTTCATACTGATCACTTCAATAAGATTAAGGTTTCGACAAGCTACAACATTTTAAACCACAATGTTAGCTGTGGCATAAAATTTATCGCCTCAAAAACACAAAACCCTTCCACATTCACCACCGCTTAGTTTATAGACCATATTTACAAATGGTTCAAGCTGGTGACATTTAAATCTAGTAGCTTAGCCATAAGTAAATTTAACTTGCAGAAGTATAACGAATCGATAAGCTTTCTTCAAGAGATTATTCATCTTTTCCAAAATTTAAAGATACTTTCTAAAATTGATGAAAAAGTAGCTTGGAAACCAATTCAAAGTGGTGTAATTTTGACGACTGCTTCTTTATTGGATTTACAAAATGTGTTTTTGAACAAATTTCTTTTGACATCTCGGTTTTCACAAGTCTGTCTAAAAAACTTATTTAGTCAAATAAGAGCAAGACAGCCCGTTCCAACAGCATTTCAATTCCAGCAAACTTATAAAACGGGTCTCTGTTTGCCAGTTCCTAAATACTGGAAAATAGGCAGTTATGATGTGGATGATCGCCAGAATATACCCGGATTCTTTAATGCTATAAATAGCAAGGAAGGTCTCAATCAAAATCATGCAGAGACATATATTAACTTACCAGAAGACTGGAACAATGAAAAACAAGAGGTTAGTTTGCGCCAACAGAATATCCTGTACAATTCAGCTGGATATATTCTTATAAGTGTTATGAAAACAGTCAAATATAAAAACTGTTGCTCCGCAGTAGGCAGTAAGAAAGTGACCAAAGCTCCATAATCAAAATTTGTATCCCTGAAAGAGTGTAAAGCATCTATAATAATAATAAACAATACTTTATTCGACAGGCTAAAGCTCAATTACAGAACAAAGAAAAGTATAGCAAAGACATTAATACAAAAACAAATAATCAATTGACTACAAGTAGTACAAGTAAATTAAATTAATAGGTTAGATCAATAAAATGAATTCATGGCTTACGAGTACATTCTTAAAATTAAATTAATGGCTCTGTGGTGCAAGACATTTCCACAGTAAAGTTTTAAACTGATTTACATTCAAGTGAAATGTGTCCAGATCTATAGGAAGTGAATTATAAGATTGACACATTGTAACAACTGGAGATTTCAATTGACAATTGGTTCTGGGGTTTCCATAGAAAAATGACTCCGTTTGACGAGTTATTATGTTAGGAACATGCAGATTTCAATGTGAAAGTAATGTTGGACAAAAAACTATACCATTTATGATTTTAAATAAGAATATCAGAATATTATGCTTCCGTCTAACGTCAAGCGAATAACAGTTTGATAATGTCAGTAAATTTTCGTAGTCGGAGTCGTAGACTCTTCCATTTATTCGATAATGACAATACTTCAGAAATTTCTTTTGAATTGACTCAATATCATGCTTTTGATAATTATAAAATGGATTCCAGATAATTCATTGTATTCAAGTTTTGATCTAATAATGCTATTAAATAAGTTTATTAAGGCCGTTAAATTAGTGAAGTGTTGTGGATTTCTGAATATAAAACCAAGTTTTCTATATGATGATTGTGTCAATATGATTGCGAAATGAAAGTTTTGGATCAAATACTATGCCTAAATCTGTTATAGAAGTAACTCGTGGTATTGTTATGTGATTCATGGAATCTTATTGGGAAGTGAACTGAAGGCGGAGCTTAGTTAAATGGCCGCTCTAAGTAGGTACGATTCTTAAAGCCTATGTATTTCCCTACTTAAACGCTGATCTTAAATGTTTTTTAGTATTTGTTTAAATACTTTTAGGGGCATAATATTGGGATATTTTAAGATTTCATGGTATGCACTTTAATTAAAGATGTGTAAACGGGATTTTAATAGGGCTGTTTTACCATAAATAAATAATTTAATCAGTAGTGCGTAAATATACCAATGCTGCATTTAACAGATTTCTAGTATTTTCTTAAATAATTTTACGGGACAATATTGAGAAATTGTAAGTCTTCATGATATGCATTTTAATTAAAGATGTTTAAATAGGACTTTAATAGAGCTGTTTTGATAGAAATAAATAATTTCACCAGCCGTGAGTACATCAATGGCTATTAAGTCATGCTGCATTATTTACAAAGTTTCTATTTCTACTAGGTAAGTATTTGTTACACACAGCAATTATTGGGGAATTTTAAGTCTTATGGTTGTTAAAGATGTTCTAATTATACTTTAATAGTCACGTATTAGTCATCAATAGTACAAATAAATAAGTTTATTACACGCCGCAGAAGTCAGTCAAACGGTTGGAAAATTGAAAATATGACGTGTTCCTGTAAAGCTGGAGCAAGTCGTAGATGTAAGCACACTGTAGCAACTTTAATGTATCTGAACAGTTAAGATACGTTAAAAAAACAAAATTGTGGTTTAATATAAAATTAGTCATATCTGAAGGTTTTGCTTTCGCGGCATTCGCAATTGAAGATTTTGGTAAATTGCATTTTGGAACAGCAATTCTCTTCAGATGCCTTCTCTTTGCAGCTATGTCTACAACATTACAAAGTAATTAGAAAACTAAAAGGACTGTCAAAACTTTAACACTTGTTTTGCGTTTACGTCTTGTGTTATTGGATTTGCATTATAAATTTTAATTTATATCATTACGATAATAAGTATTGTACTCACCAGGAAGAATATAATCTTCTTTTTTAAAATGCAGAGAACAGATGTGCATACTTTCTGTAACTTTTTTCCCCATTCTAAGTAAACGAATCCATTCCTTTCGCCGATCTGCTTTCTGATTATTAATTTTTACAAATTCTCCTACTTTAGGAGACATGGAACCGCACAGTTGTATCGCGTTTTGATAGTGATTTACAACCATACACGCAACAAAACCGTTTCGATTTATTTGATATAGGAGAAAATCTAGCTCCCTCACGTTCACGATCCATTTAACGTAAAAGATATCCCGTTATTAAAAATATAAACAATAAATTAATAAATATAAACAAAACACTAAACTTCAGTAAGAACAAACCTAGTAAAAACAAGAACAAGCAAGGTAAATGTAGGCATGTACCAACGTATTACAGCTGCGCTCGAAAATAAAAGTAAAAGAATTTAAATAGTCATTAGCGGAGTAGTTGTAGGTCTGAATCAGAGGAGAAAGTTGGCAGAATAAATATTCCCTAGTATAAAGACGTTTCTCGCATTAGTAACTTTGTAATAAGCCAACAAATAATTAGCTTATACCATTTAGCTCAATGCGAGTTTAAATTTCGACCTCATTGGCACAGTTCAAAATTCTGCCGCATGGTGGCGTAGCGCTTGGATTCAGTTGCCAATATTATAAGCGCTGATGTCGGTCGCCGGCCGCCGGCCGTCCGGACGTAAGCAGGCGCGCGCACACGCAGCATGAACGGCCTGCATATAAGCCGTTCACGATCTTTTTGGGTCAGGTGAGGCTATGGCCATCTAGTAATTTTGTTGGCAGAACCTCTGTTGCAACTAAACTCCCTCATGGAAATTGACACTTTTTGTGTTAGGTTAGGTTGTTTTCAGTTTAAGGTTATATTTTCTGAATAGGTACATTGTTGCCGGATATTCTCTAGTCTCTACATCGACTCGCGTTCTTTTAAATTTGGTCTGTCCTTTTTAAATTGGAAGTAGCATGGTTTAATGGAAATTTTTTGTTGTAACAAAATTATTTTGGGCATTTCGACTTTTCCTTTGACGGAAATAAAAATTCTATTTACACATTTGATAAATCATTTATTTTCATACGAATATTAAAATAATAAATCTGGCAATGTGGTGGCAAGAAAATGTCGAACAGACACTGACAGAAAAAAAAGTTGCATCCGCTACATCGTCGAATCAGTTAGTCCAACATGAAAAGAAAAAAACATAGCCAACTCTGTCCCAAAAAGGTCGTGAACGGCTTATACTAGCAAGTGGCGCTCGCGCACAAATGGCGAGACCGCATTTGTATTGTTAACGCTGGCAAGGCCGGACGTCGGCTGGCCACGAGTTCTAAGTCTTATATATAACAATAGGAGTCCTGACTAATTCACTCACTCATCAACGCCCAGCCCAAACCCTTGGACCTAGAAAGCTGAAATTTTGCACAGAGGTTCCATTTATGATGTATACAAGGAATAAGGAAGGATATTTCGAAATTCAACCCCTAAAGGGGTAAAATGGGGGTTCCAATTTTGTATAGAAAAATAATATTAAATAGAAATTTCGATTTGAAACTTCGTAGGAGTATTTCTAAAAACAAATAAGCAAACAGGTATTTCGTGATTTTCCGAAAATCAACCCCTTAGGGGGTGAAATGGTGTAAATAAGCATAAAAATCGACATGGGTGTCGTTATTGAGGTTTTTTGGGACATTGATTGCGAAAATGGCATTTAAAATTTGGCAGGCAGAATTCTCCTAGGGAGTACGTATCCGCTATGAAAGGGGTTGAAATTTTGTAAGATCAAATTTTGAACTAAGCCATTCAGAGTTTTAAAAATTTGTCTCCTGAAGTTGAAAATAGAAGATAACGGGTACGGAACGAGACGGGACGGGACGGAAAGGAAAGGTTTGGGAGGGGAGGCGAGGGAACGGGACTGGACGGGAAGGAAAGGGAAGGGATGGGATGAGAGGGGAGGGAAGGGGGCAAGACGGGACGGGACGGGAAGGAAAGGGATGGGATGGGATGGGAGGAGAGGGAACGGGACGGGGACGGAGTCGGAAAAAAGGACGGAGTCGGAAAAAGGGACGGGGACGGGGAAAGGGACGGGGACGGAGACGAGATGGAATGGGATGACAGAAAATAATTAGTTATTAGGCTATTTAATACACAAATAACGAAAATGACATTTATTTTTAAGTCCAATATGGTGGACATGACATAAGGGAAGGGACGGCACGGGGCAGGACTGGACGGGACGGGGCGGGACAAGACAGAACCGGACGGGACGGGACGAGACGGGACGGGACGGGACGGGAAGCGACTGGACTGGACGGAAAAAGACGGGACGGAACGGGACGGGAAGGAAAGGGAAGGGAAGGTATGGCATGGAAGAGGAGAGGACTGGACGGCAAAGAAAGGGACGGGACGGGACGGGACGGGACGGAACGGGAAGAGACGGGACGGGACGGGGCGAAACGGAACGGGATTGGACGGGACGGAAAGGGAAGGGTTGGGATGGAAGGGGAGGAGACGGGACGGGACGGGACGGGACGGGACTGGACGAGACTAAACGGGACGGGAAGGAACGAGACGGGAAGAGACGGGATGGAACGGGACGGGAGGGAAAGGAAAGGAAAGGGTTGGGATGGAAGGGGCGGGGACGGGGCGGGACGAGACGAGATGGGACGGTACGGAGACGGGGATGAAGGGATGGGGACGGGGATAGGATGGGATGGGATGACAGAAAATAATTATTCATTATTTAATACACAAATAACGAACCTCGCGCGAACGAAGTCGCGGGTAACAGCTAGTTGTATATAATATTAAGTTGCCTTCTTGAATATGTCATAACATTGCATTTATTTATATTGAAATTTAATTTATTTCTAATGGACCAATTATGAATTGAATCTACATTCCTCAGCAGTTCTTCACATGACTCATTAGTTTTGACACATTTAAATAATTTAAGATCATCTGCATATAGCAGAAATTCATTAATAAATATAAGGAGCAATAATGGACCCAACACTGAACCTTGTGGAACTCCTGATGTAGCACAAAATTGTGTAGAAACACTGTTATTAAAATAAACATACATCTGACGATCACTCAAATATGAATCAATCAGTTTAATAATATTAACATGAAACCCAAACGACTCTAAATTTAATAATAAAATGTAATGAGCAACTTTATCGAAGGCCTTAGAAAAATCCGTATATATTACATTAACTTGATTATTATTTTCTAAGGCCTCCGACACAAATTGCGTAAATATTGCCAAATTAGTACATGTAGAACGATTTTTCATGAAACCATGCTGGTTCAATGATAACTGCCCTGAAATTTGATTATAAATATTATCATGTATAATAGATTCAAATACTTTTGCAAAAACAGATAGAATTGATATGGGACGGTAATTTTCAATATGATTTTTTTTTCCAGATTTATGTGTGGGGCAAATTTTGGAGATTTTCCATTGCTCCGGAAATGAACACGTTTTTAAACTTAAATTAAATAATTTACATAAAGGAGCAATGAAAAATTCCAAACATCCTTTCAATACATATGTGGGAATGTTATCAGGACCAATGGATTTCGAGTTTTCTAATTTTTCAACAGCATGCTTTATTTCATTTTCAGTAATGTTAGAGAAAATAATGTTATTGTAGGAAACGTCTGTAAGAGTATCACTATTTAATTTAGGTGTTTTTGTAAAAAGACGCTGCTGAAATATTTACCAAAACTCTGAGTCACAGATTCAGGTGAATTTAAAAGTTCGCCATTTAAGAGGTGTTGGAGAAGTTCTATTTTCTTTTTTCTTTTTTATATACGTCCAAAAGTTTGAAGGGTCTACTGAGATGTTCTGCTCTACGTTGCTAATATATTCAGCATAGCAAAACTTGATTTTTGTTTTTATTGTTGATCTAAGACGTTTATAGTTATTTGGATACTCCTGTTTTCTACAGTTATGATACAGTTTTCTGTTTTTGTCTTTTAACTTTATTAATTTCTTAATTTCAGCATTGAACCAGCATGGGTACATTTTTTTACACGTGGTCATTTTCGGAACCGTTTGTTCAAAAATATCATACAATATTTCATAAAATTTATTTACAACCTCATTAACATCAGTAAAATTATCAAGACAGTCCCAATTAACAGCACTTATCAAATCGTACATTAGCAAAAAGTTAGCTTTCTTAAAATTAAGGTAAGTTTATTTTGCTTGATTAGAAGCTTTTACTTTAGTTATTTCAAATAAAAATTGAATATCTAAGCAGGGGTGGTGTAAATCCGCATCCTCCTTAATATTCGATAAAACTAAATCAAGAATACAACCGTTAAAGTTAGCAGTATTGTTATATTGATTATAATTAAGAAATGAACAAAAATTTATAAAATTTTTACATGATTGGGATAGTTCGACGAAATCATTTTTATTTATGTAATACTCATATATATCAGCTACATTAAAATCTCCATCAATTATAGTTTGCGAAGAAAAAATAAATGGTAATACTATCAAAAATTAAATTATAGTTTTGTATACTTGTTTGTGGTCGAATGTATAATACGATAATATACAGATGTGTGAAAGTTAACAGATATCCTGACACATACCATATCGCATGTGGCAACGGAACATGAGATAGAAATATATTCGCAGTTAAACTCATTTGACACTCCTACTAATACTCCGCCTCCACTGTAAAAACCAGTTGCGTTTAAATTTCGGTCTTTTCTAAAAACGGTGTATTTGTCACTAAATATTTCGCCATCATAAATCCTTTCATCCAAATTTGTTTCACTACATGCAATTATCGAATAATCACTAACACATGATTCCACAAAAAATTCGGGAGTTTTTGTTCGTAGGCCCCGTACGTTTGGATAGCATATAATAATAATAATAATAATAATAATAATAATAAATTTATTAATCCACTGACCACAATAGTATGGGACAAGTCAACATAAAAAAAATATCACAGACAATTTACATTAAATAGTCGTAATATCACATACTTTATAAAAACACTTTTCAATTAAGTAACTACGCAGTAACTTTTTAAATTTAACCAAATTAGTTTCATTTGTTATATTATTAGGTAGACAGTTATAGATTTTAATGCAACTATAATAAGGTCCATGTTCATACCTTACTGTTCTGTGTATTGGTATTAGTAGGTGGTTACCACCTCTAGTCGGATAAAAGTGATTATAAGAAACTTGTGTAAAATTGTTAAAATTTCTCTTTACATACATGCAACATTTATAAATAAATAGGGACGGAACTGTTAAGAGTTGCTTATCAATAAAAACTGGCTTACAGGAGTCACGTGGGCTTAATTTAAACATTACTCTAATTATCCTTTTTTGCAGTATAAATACTCTTAAAGCATGCGATGAACTTCCCCAAGCCATTATACTATAACAAATGACAGACTGCACCAAGGCATAATACACTTGTACCAGTTCATCGATGTTAACATCGCTTCTTAACTGCATTAATGCATAAAACGAACTATTTAATTTTTTACACAAAGCGTCAATATGTATGCCCCAATCTAACTGGTTATCTATAATATAACCTAAAAAGGTTGCTTGCACAGAGCAATCAATATTAATACCAATATTTAGGACGTTCTTGCCAAATATAACGCATTTCGTTTTTTCTAAACTTAACATTAAATTGTTTTTCCTGCACCAACCGTTCATCTCATTTAAAACAGCTTTTAAACGAATTTCCAGTACCTCAGGTGATGCTGCAGTAATAGTTACGGAAGTATCATCTGCAAAAATGATTGGATATCCAGATTTTACATGCTCTGGTAAATCATTTATAAAGCAAAGAAATATCAAGGGACCAAGAATGGACCCCTGTGGTACCCCTATGCTTACATTACATTTATGTGATTGTAGGTTGTTAGCTTTCACAGATATTAGCCTATCAGTAACGAATGACACCATCCAATCCAACACATAACCCCTTATGCCTATGTTGTGCAGTTTACATTTTATAAATTTAGCGTCTACACTATCGAATGCACGTGCCATGTCAAAAAATATGGTAGCAACAAAGTGTTTTTGGTCAAGTGCATCGTTTACAATGCTTAATAATTTAACGACAGCCATTTCAGTAGACCGAGATGTTCTAAAACCGTACTGACAGTCTTTGAAAATACTGTACTTACTTAAAAACTGTACTAATCTATTGTATACAATCTTCTCAAAAATTTTTGAAAATACACTTAGCAAACTTACAGGTCGATAGTTGGAAACATCTGTGGTAGATCCTTTTTTTGGTATCGGAACAATTAATGCTGTTTTTAAGGAGTCTGGAAATGTTCCGACCTCCACTGATAAATTGAAAAGTAGACTAAGAGGCCCTTTGATACTTTCCGCCACCGCACGTTTCACTTTCACACTCACCGTATCTTCACCAGGAGCTTTATTTAATTTTAAACTATTGATGGATTTTAACACCTCATTTTCTGTAATCGCACTAAAAAACATAGAATGTGAAGCTGCACTAGTTGTATATGTACATCTTTCCGAAAATCTTCCCTGAAAATGCGCATTCATCTTGACATGAACAACGGTAGAAAAGTATTCACAAAAATAGTCAGCTACTTGTCCATTTTGAAGAACTCCCTCATGGGTAATTAGTGTGATGTCGTTAGGATGAGAATTGCTTTTCCCAATTTTTTTGTTGACCAGATTCCATACAGTTCTTGTTTTGTTAGATGATGTATTTATTAATTTTTTGTTAAAGTCTAGTTTAGCTTTGCTAATTAAGTACCGGTGATTACGCTTCAGTAGATTATATTTGTTTTTTATTTCAGTCGAACCTGTTTGTTTAAACAAACATATAGATATCAATTTATTTTCTTTAGACTTGATGGTATTAACAACTTCATTTGAAAAATCTTATTGTTGCGGAAGGTCTTTATCAGATGAGATTTTTACTGCTCGAACATTTTCATCCTTCTTCATAAATATGACACCTTTTTTTTGTCCACAGAAACTTATAGCCCATTTCTCTCTTAACGGTTTACCGGAAGGCAGGCGTTCCGGCTTGCAATCCGGAAGGTAAACTGTATCGTTAGTGGATACATCGGCCGGAAGGCGAGCCCTGAACTCTCGGCCTCCTGAAAAACTGTCAACACCTGAAATTTTGCCTGCCGGCTTTCCTTATTGCATACAAGTCGGAACGTGTATGTGCCAGTTGTGGGTACAGGCCGAGAGTTATGCTGATGGCAGTGTGATTTTATTCAGTAGTATCGCGTTTGTATCAAAACTGACGCAAAACCTAACTTGCTAACCTCCAATTTGACATAGACTTACAGTGCCACCAACATTAACAGTGCCAACCTAAGAAAAAAAATCACAACCATTTATGGTCACCCGGTATATCATATTCTACCGTGATTTGTTCAATCATCTATCTATAATTTAATAAAAAATGACCGATATGAGAACGTGGTCCCATGAATTCTTAACAGAATTTATTGAGCGATACAGGTCTCTGCCTTGTTTGTATGATATAAAAAATAAGCAATATTTAAATAAACCTGCTCCAATCGTAATTGGTTTATTAGGTCGATATGAGAATGCTCTTGTCGATTTGAAAGTTTTAAACTTTCTTAATAGCAGTAGGTTAAACGTTTATAATATCATTAAATGCGTAATTATAAATGATCCCGTTATCACCAGTATCAATGTTCCGAATTGCCATAATATCGGCTCAAAATCCATACCGCCACTCTAAAACGGAAAATAAATAGAATGAAAAGGAATTCCAATTCAAGTAAAAGTGTAGATGTGAGGCAGCTTGCAGAACAATATAGTAGCATAAAAACCATTAACAAAAAATACGTAAAAACATATTGATGTAGCAGTAGTAGTACGAAATGTATAAAACTAAAATTTTATATTACTGAACTAGTATCCACATACAAAGCAGAAAGTCTATATATGTTGTTCGTTTACACGGCATTCCTTTAAAAGTTTTTTGAATTTGTTTTCATTTTATAAGGTGCTTTGAATTCAGCTAAGTTAATTTAATTCGTTTAGGATGGTTGTTATCCTTGTACATATGTATTTTTTCAGAATAACACCACTTCCTTTATTTTATTGAACAATAGAGATAATTTTTGTTCTATTTGACTGGGATTATTAACTATAATGTGTTTCTCAATTACCATGCATTTTTTGCCAGTACTTAGACTTAATTGATTAACTTTTAAACAGTAACAAATTAGGTAAAAATCGTAATATTTATACAGGGTGTCCTGTAATTGTTGGAAAAATGCAACTTTCACATATCAATTTACATCAATATTAGTTAATGACTTACTTTTCCACACTCTTTTTAAAATAGTTAGGAAATGAATATTATCCAACTGTTTTCAAAAACCGTACAAAATAAAGATGCCAAAAGTTTATTGATGTAAAAAACTGAATCGGTAGAAAAAGATTGTGTCTGTCATGTGTGGAAACTTGGTTATTCCACCACTTGATAATTTGCTGACCTCACTAACGATCCTCCACACTTGGTAGACATACATAACTATTTCTTTATTTCCTGAAAACTGGAAAAGGGTATTAAAGTGAAATTTGGTAGATACATTGAGATGGCCCCTTATTTGTTTATTAATTCGCTTTCACCCCACGTTGCAGGGCCATTTACATTTGAGATGCATTGCTTTGAAAGCTTCACTTTGAGTTTGCTATATAACTGATATGGTTTTTGAAATTTAATGTAAGACTGAAACTGATTAAAATAATTTTGCTGATTTGTATTATTATTTTTACTTGAACCAAATAAATAGTATTATGCCCTTTTTCGTATTTTATTTATCTGCAATTTCATTCTCATAACGCTAGCTCGGTAGACAATCAACTCTATTCAAAGGGGTGAATTCCTAATAATTTGTGAATATTTACTTAAACTGGTGCGCCACTGGCCACCCGAATTTGTTCCAAATAGGCAGTCGGAAATATATGCTGTCAAAACTCCAAAATGGTTCGCTTAGTATGCGGCAAAAGTTGTTGTCATTAAAATCCAAATTTGTGAACATTCGAAGAGGTATTTATTTAAATAGTAGTGCTTTGGCGGTTATTATTCTCATTTGCTTCAGGAACTAATTTTGTCTTATGACGTCAGAAGGGACGTCGATTTAATTTCTGCAATTGTTTAATCTCCACCTAACCTCACAACTGGACTCTGGTTAATAATTTGAAAAGCATTTTCGCTGGAGGCTTGAAGATGCTTGAATTTTGTTCAGTACAGTTTGTTCTCGCACGCTCACAAATTTCTGGATGCTCACGCTAATATTTTTAGGGTTAGACAGTACCTTACGATTTCGTGTTCGCTTCAATCTTCGGAAAGGGGGCCCCAGCTCGTATCTTCGTCTGGGACGGTTTCCCCCGGTGTCTGTGCTTCTGGTCGGTGTCCTGTACTCCTGCTTGATGCGTCGCAGTAGAATTCCCTGGCTCTGGACCCTGTTTTCGGTTGGAATCCTTTTTCGTAATCTTGATGTGGGTGGCGAACGTTTCCTCGGAGAAACTTTTGGTAAAATTAATTATTGTTGCGGAAATCGCCACAAACGTTCTTATATGAACTTTAACACCTGCTTAACACAATGAAACACCTTTTGGATCAAAATATTTAATTTTATTATATAAAAACTTGTGTTCAAAAGGAGCACAAAATTTCATGTCAATCTTATAATTTATTCAATTGTTATCTCCTCAAGTCCGCTATAAACAAACGCTAATCTAATACTATACAAACGGAAATCAGTCAAGTTCAAATCAATTACATTTTTAAATAAATTTACTTACAAATTATTAAATTTAAACCTTTCTTATATCTAAAATATTGTCTGCATTTTTCATTGTCAAAATGTCTCTTTGCGCTACTACACGTTTTATTATTTGCTTTGCTCTGTTCACTCGCGTAATTGCGCTGATCCTTTTAAAAAGTTCTCTTTCTTCATAAATGCTTTCGATGTCCATCTGTCTTCTTTTCACTCGTTTTTTTTCCTGTCTTGCTGTTTGCTTTTCCCTTGCTTTATCATGTCTTGTCTGCTTCTCACAACTGCTATTTTATGTCTTTATGCCTGCCTTCTTAATTGCTCGTTGCAACATTATTATTTTTCTGGCTTCCTATACCTTTTTAGATTGTTCACAACTTGATCTACTTAGCTATATTGAAATCTACGCTTCATTGACCTGCATATAGCAAACATCTTTGCGATTATTTATTTCTTTTGGTTTGGCTACTCATTCTGCCCAAATCTAATATTTAATTAATTTGAACTTCGACTTAAACCCTGTGAAAAACAAGCTTTGCCCTTTGCGTTCCTTTCTCAATTCATTTATTAATACTGGCATCTCTTTTCCAATGCATTTACTGAATGAAATTTAAGCTTAGTATTGCAGCTACATAAAACACCCCAACTATGTGCTTATTGACTTGTTTTCTAAACAGTACTGCAACCAGAGTAGAGCTTCAGGCATAAGACCATTACAACATATATCCTATCAATAACATACGTATTGATAAAATGATTTCTAATTTTTACGTATGATTTGGAGTTGACATTAGCAACCCTTATAAATTTTTTATTACAACCTTTGAATGGACACGAATTTGATCATAAAAAATATACAATGTAAAGCCTCATTTATTTAAAAGCTTTTTAACTTCTTAGTTTCTCGATTAACTAATATTTTTTGTGTCAATAAAATAAAATACATTTTGATGCCAAGCAAAAAAACTAAAAAAGCTTTTGAAACAATCAAGCTTTCTAGTATCTATTTTTGTATAATTAAATTCTTGTACATTAAAAAGTTCTAATACAACCACCGTCTTTAGAAGGATATAATTCAGCGAGACGAATTTAAAAGAAAACGCTTATATGCAAAATTTGTATGTTTAAACGTCCTCTATACCCTCAGAAGTTATTATAATAATATATTTTTTAGTGTATCATCATCTTTAATATTATCGTTAGTTTCAATGTATTTATTAATACTAATATTATTAACTACGTATTTTATTTTCTGGTACAATTTAATTATTTAGTTTTGTGGA
>OW679194.1:25229292-25463282 GCA_940337035.1 Agriotes lineatus | reverse complement strand
ACCCGCCTTTTCATTTTTCTGGACGCATTGCGTTATAGCAAATATTTCAGCTTGAAAGACTGTGGCTTTGGTCCCAAGAGATACACTAATGTCCTCTTTTGGTGTTACGCCATGTATTCCAGCACCCGTGCCCTCTGTTGTTCGGGATCCATATGTGTACCAGACTAGCACGTTTGGCCGGTGGGTTGAAATTTCTTAGGTCCAGTCATTGTGATCATACCTCACAGTGAAAGGTTTTCCAAAAGAATACTCTGGAAGGCTGTAGTCTGAGCCCATTTTTAGGATGGGGTTGCCTTTGCCCACTTCCTGTATCCGTTTGTGTCCGCACCGTTCCTGGTTGTTCTAGTTTCCGGTGGTTTTCATTCTGTATCCACCAATCTGGACTACCCCTTTTAGATATATGTCTAGAGGTGTTAGTTCCAAAAGAGCTTCCATAGATGCTGTTGGAGTGCTATTCATAACTCCACAGATGCACAAACAAGTAAGTCTCTGTATCCTGGATAGTTTTTTGATTACTGTTTTTTGTTCTACCTTTGGCCACCATACCAAGGTGCCATAGGATATCACGGGTCTGACTACTGTTATGTAGTACCAATGAACCATCATTGGTTTCAGTCTCCATGTTTTACCAAACATGCGTTTACCCATCATAAGAGCCATTTTTGCTTTGTTTGCTGTTTTATCTAGATGTGCATTCCAGTTCAGTTTTGTATCTAGAGTAATACCTAGATATTTAACTTTCTGGCCAACCTGAATCCTTTCACCAAAGATTGTGAGGTTGCTGAAAGTGAAAGGTATTATAGATGTTCTGCTAGGGTTTACCTTGAGGTTTTCCCTATTATGAAACAATAAAGAAGCCAACCTGCGGTCGATTACTAATAATAATCTATGGTAGTATAATCGCAGATCAACCCCCTTATCATTTATACACCACGGTAGCTCTGAAATGTTCTTACTCACCGCAATGACATAGCTAGCTTAAAATTCGGTGACCTTGGGTCGCAGATTTCTATCATCAGCTGTACTACTGCAAGCTCTTTCAATAATAAGAAAAACACAGGGCGCCAGAAATCACAGATTTCGAGAAATAAATAAAATTACAGCAACAATTAGGTTTATTTGGTTAATAAATAACAGTTTCTTGCAACATCGTAATTAGGTCTGTAAATTGTTTATCACAAAGTTTAAATACAGTATATAACTAATGCTGAAAATGCAGCACACACAAAAAATATGTGAACCTCTTTTGGGCTTTTGGATTGAATATGATTGCAATTCAATGAAGGAGTAAGCTTACCACTGTCATATGTTTTAACCGTTATCTCGGTAATGATAGTAAAATGGCGTGAGGGCACTTCTTACAAAACTCTTAATACGTATTCATTAAGCAAAACTTTAAATTTGTGAATTGTAAATTTAGGAACAATTAATACATTACGTTTTAAATTTGTAAAGCGCAGTTTAAATTTGTAAATTGTAAATCTGAAGCGTTGTTACAATCGATTCAGCCAACAATTCATAGGCGGACGTGGTTGTCAACAAACGTTGAAACACTAACCTGGCTGGTGATAAAAAAACCTTGCCGGTAGGCACTGAATTAGTCCAGGTTTATTTTAGAGATCCAGCCATCAGCAGCAGCGACCTCGTGGCCAAAGTTGATAAGGGGACAGACGCTCCGTGTTACAAACGGCAAGCCCAAAATGGCATTCCAAGAAGGAGTTGTGGGTCCAAATTATTAATTATGATGCCGATTAGGACATCTAACGTGGCGTCAATCCAAATAAGAAGTAGCTTAAAAACGGCGTTTAAAAGCGGTACTTAAAAGTGGTAACTAAAAGCTGATAAGAAAGGGAAATTACTAAACTTGAATATTAAACCAAGGAGCGTAAACATACCTGATTTCAGTCATCAGCCCACAAACAAAATTAATTATCGAGGTGCAATATAGCACACGAGATGCTTTTTTGGAACGAGTTGCTCCAACCAAAGCGAAAGTTAAAAATGAGGTCGCGGACGGCAAATGACCGCGGCGGCTGGCGCAAAAAGATAACAAGTGAATTTCGGAAAAACCAAAACCAACACTTTTGCGCAAACAAGATTTGATATCGATTGAAATACAGAGAATTATAACTCAAGTGAAAATATACAGGCTGGCCCGGAAGTGACTAAATGGCGAAACAAATAGCAGGAGCTAAAGATTTGTTTCAATTACACCAGCCCTGAGTAACGTTCAGTGCCCTTTGTATGAGGGCCGCAATGATGATTGAATACTTGCCCCTTATGAGAATGTCATCTGCATAGCCTTGGGTGTAAAACCCTTCATCATTGAGTGTCTGCAGGAGATCGTTTACTACCATGTTCCACAGTAGTGTGAATAGAACACCCCCTTGTGGACAAACTCTGACAGCACGTACCTTGAGGGATTCTTCTCCCAAATCGGCCTGTATCTGGCGTCCCTCTAAAGTGGTTTTTATCTATCTGTTTGTGATGTCGTCAACGCGCAACGAATGGTTTTCCGTATTTTTCTCAAAATGGGCAACACCTTTCTCCGTGTTTTAAACTTAGACAATGTGTCATCAGATATCCACTTTATTCTTGTAGGGGAGAGTGGGGTACCTTCGGCACTGGGGTACATTCGTCTGTTGATTGGAAAGTGAGCATTTTTTAAATCGTCCCCCAAAATCGTCATGAAATGTCTTTGGGCAAACGGTCATGTTGTTTTGATAACGTATAGATGGTGCGAATTGTGTATTTACGTGTCGCTAATGAATGAAATGTTCACGCTCCAAACAAGGTAAGTTTTTGACAAATTGACACATAAAATTTATCAATTTTGCCATAAGTTACAATAATGCTATTAAATACAAATACTGGTACAGTCTAACCTCAAATAAGGCAGGTTTTATGTTGGTATCTTGGATAGTAGTAATTATACACATTCGGCTAGCAATAACGGGGCAGATTCGTCATACTGTCCAGTGCCCAGTCTACCCCACGTTGCAGAATCTACCCTCTACTTAATTTTAGCCTCTAGTTTATCATAGCTCTAGGTATATTAAAGTATATAATTTGAAACTGAAAACCTGATTTTCAATTTTTAAATTGTATCTCGTCCATGGATCAACCAAACATTTTTTCGAAAAACTGATGTAAGTGCTCATTTATGTTTGCAGATACCACGCGTATACACTAGAAAAACCGACAGGGTCAATGTTAACAAAAAATCGATGAAAGTAATGTGTCTCAAAGAGATTAAAAGTAAAAGAATCAGCTAGGCAGTATGGCATCAAAAGGACTACGCTGCAGTACCGAATTAAAATACTGTTATGGAAGAAGTCATTAGAAGAAATTCTCAAGGTTGATTCGGAAAATGAAAGCGGAGAAAAGGCCCCCAAATGCAATAGCAAATATACTGCGAAGCAAGTCTTTATAAGAGACCAAGAAGTTGCACTAGGAGGCTACATAAAAAATCATCAAAGCTACACTATGGATTATCAGACAGGCAGATTAGAACTGTGGCATATGAATTTGCTAAATCAATTTCCAATTATTGTAACATGCCTAAAATTTGGGAAAGAAATAGGACAGCAGGTTTGTATTTTGTAATTAATCTATTTGTCGAGCAAAGATATTTGTTTTTTTTCATTTTTAGGGCTGGACTGACTCTTTAGCTTCTGTTACACTATAAATTGTTCATTAAGACCCCATGGGATGCTCGTAGAAGTGCTCGCCCCTGCACGTACCCCACAGCCCAAATGCTTCGGCCAGAACTCAGTCGCGAGGGGGGTTCACAGGTTTAGGGTACGTTTCGGGGCGAAATGCCACGACGGGGTTTCGATATTGGGTTGTTAAGACAAAGTTAAGGGGCGCCACGACCTTTGGGAGATGTTAAGGTTGATAGATAACTGACGACCGGTCAAAAGTCGAAAACCAATCGCAGTAGCGTTGCGTTGCACTCCACGAGGTGCTTCCACGGCACTGGCTTTTACACCTACCTTTTTGGTGTCCTTTCTCCAGTTGCTTAGGCCCTGTACAAAGGAATACATACACAATGCAGCAAGAAACTCAATTCTTGTCAGTCACAATAATACACAGATACTCGAAATTAAAAGCCATACTCAAATTAAAAATGGGTAATCTATTACCATACTCGTTACAGGCCCGAAGGCAAGGGTTCCGGTAGCAAATGCTACAAACTGGGGTTAGTAAACAAGTACAACACAATAGGGGCTGAAGGCCAAGGGAGCGGCACATGCGCTGAAAATAATGGTCACCTAGGTCCCGGAATACGCTTATTTAATTCGCCAAATAGCTCACTACCATTTCCGGAGCCAAGCTCCCATAAATTTATGCTGAAGGCTTATACTTGCAAAGTAAATAACGGCTCGGGCAGTAAGCACACGGCCCACAAATAACATATACGGTAAATTGAGAGTTCCGAAGCTTCGCACGTCACTGTATTATACGCAATTCACTGTTTATAAATACTAGTACAATACCTTACTTCATCGCTAGGGCTCCAAGCAACTGTGTTGTTGAAGTAATGGTGCCGGGAGATCTCGACCTGGAGATTCAACGCTCTGACGATGCTCTGGTACAGAAGAGGGTTGCGATAACGGCATAGCTGCGGCAGGGGTTGATAGGCAGATAGGGACGGTTGACCAGCTTGCTCGGGGAATTGTGGCGGTAAGATCCTTCGGAGAAGTAGCAGGATTGAGCCAAACGGTAACTCACAACTGCTCACCCTGTATATTGATGCTTTGTATTCGTTCCTGTCGCAAATCCGCTAATATAAGCGAGGAAATGTACGCACCGGTACTTGAAACTTTAAGGAACGAAAAGCACTTGTAACCGCACACAAGCCCGAGGGTACAACACGCCCCTAAGAACTAAACAGGTTGTTCTTTGTTCTTAGTTTAACTTGCACAACCGTGCGAACGGGAAGCTTAATTTGGACTCTCTTGAGAGACGCTCTTGACGACGCGTTCCCTCCAATTTTTGCATCACCCGTAAAACTTTCCATTGTTGGGCATCTCACTCAGGTGCATAAAGAATCTATTGTTCGAAACGCTAAATTGCACCGTCCACAATGTAACGTGCAACAACGCGCGGGGCTTCCCCGTGCATAACGCTCGTCTGACCGGCGCCGAAATCTGATATCCACGGCTTCGCCTTTTAACTTGAGGACTAAACGCAAACTCCATCTGCTAGCGATTTGTTAAGTTACTTAGCGGGATTTCTATGCTATGATCATGCGTTACAGCGTTCGCCTCGGTATTGAAGCAAGTGCCTTATTTAGGGTACTTTATGCGACAGATGTCGGTGCCTGGCCTGCAAGTGCGTCAAACAGCTAGATAAATAGGGAAATATGTAGATATTATTGAAATTGGTCTATAATTTTCAATGGCTGATTTACTACCTGCCTTATGCACTGGTGTAATTCTAGCTATTTTAAATTTATCAGGAAATATTTTCATTTTCAAACATTTATTGAATAGTATTTTAAGTGGGTTTTGTAATAATTCCCAACAGGCTTTAAATATATAGGAAGGTATGCTATCTGGCCCAGCTGATTTCTTCTGTTTTAAGTTCTTTAAAGCAACTGCAACCTCTTCAGAAGTAATTTCTCCCAAAGCCAAAACGCTCACATTATGAATCCCGTGTCTCGATGGAAGCAATAAGGTATTGTAAATCTAATGAGATTGTTTTGCTCTCGTTTCCACCTCACAGCACTCACCGGCTTCAGTCTTTAGTCGTGCGAGTTTACGCACCATTTAATGTTTACCTGGCCATAGCATTTAACGATTGGATGTTAGCACACCCAGATCAGGCGATAACTATAAGAAACATTGGATATTTGGCAAATAAAGCGTACGAAAATACATTTTGCATCAAAAATATTACTTGCGCTTTTGAGAAAACTGATTTATGGCCAATCAATAGGCTAATATTTTCTAATGAGGATTTTGTGGAAAGCTGTGTCACATATAGACCTTTGATCCCAGATGAACCTCTTGGAGAACCTTCACGTGATAATGCAGATCCAGAAAATCTATCAGCCATTTTTGAACATATTGGCTCACATGGGAATCTATCAACTGATGCTTTTTATGATGAAAATCTATATGCACGAGATGATACTCCTCACTCTGGAGAAACGGATTTCTTTCCCCAAAGCTTCCAACACTAAACCAAGGAGTGGTAAAAGAAAGTCAAAATCAACAATTTACACAGACACGCCTGAATTGATGAATATAGAGTTGGTAAAAAATAAAAACCAAGAAGTTGATGAGAAACGGACTATCAAGTGGGATATTCTATTCGACAAAAAGGTAGAAAAGCAGAAAATGAACAAAGATGAAAACTCGAGCGATTCTGATATATTTTTAGATTATGTTATTTTCTGGTTAAATTTTATACAAAGTCTGGAATACTGATTCTCTATGCAGGCCGCATCGAACAAATAAATTGCCCTACGTACACCACAAAGTTTATGAGAAGAAGAGTATTCAGTCAGACATTATTTTTTCCATCAGTGGAATATATAAGCGACATTAATATCTGGGACATTATTGCCCAACTTCATCCCCCGTCTCAAACTAGTAGGCCTACTGTAAGACCAAAAACTACTGCAATGTATACCTTCAGATATAACTTCCGTTCTATGTATTACTGTTAAGTAAGTACCTATTTCAAATAAAAAAATAACATCAAATTTATAGTGCTTTTATTTTATTAATGTACTAACGAATGGGGTACTTTCATCACTTTTTCACATTTTGAAAAAATTAAAATAATTATATGAAAGAAGCAATACAAACCCCTGGCCTATCCTATCCTAATCTATGTAGATGAGCATGGTAATTCTAACTATAATTTTATTTTACATAAATGCACGTCCATGTGACTATTTTTTTAATAAAACAGGGCCGAATGTACCTCACTCTCTGCTATCTTCTTTCCAGTCCAGTTGTTTTGCTTGTGTTTTAATGATCGCTTCAGGTATGTTCCACCAACGTTCTGAAACGTTAATAAATGATTAACCTATTGTGTTCGAGTCTAGTGTGGGATCTGCCAATTGTAGCCTCCGGACATGCCTCTGGTTGGCTGGATTTTTCTACGGGTCTTGACTCTCTTAACAGTAAAAATACTCATTCCTACAGCATTGGCTGATAGCTGCAAGAAAAGACAATTTTACAATAAGATGATAAATAATAAACTAACGTGCCAGAGTCCTTGCGCACAAGATAAAGGAAATGAATGCCGATCGATTTCTTTTTCCCTCTTGAATTGTTCAATGAATTCAGCAACACTTACTGGGTCTGCGAACGCTATCTGTTGCCTTGCAGCGTCATATTATTGCGTAAAATTACACTTTTTCTTAGTTTATACTGGCAATAACCTCGAAAAATGCGACGGATAAGTCAAATGTTCATCATATATCATACGTTTATAGATGCATACAACGTTGCCTATAATTTCGGAATTTTCACAAAAATCTGTGACAGATCTTAGATAATCCTTGAAAATGATCTGGAAGTTCTGTATTAACGACTCTTAATTTTTTATTTTTACTGTTCATTTTTGATCTAGAGATTTACCATTAAGGTCGACAACAACGTAATTTATAGGCACATACCGAGCTAGTCAAATCCACTCCCAAAAACCCAGTGACATGCTAAAGTAATTCTATTTCTATCCATGTCGCAATCGTAAATAACGAAAGTGGCGCATAAAAAACTATTTCTGTGCTAACTTCGCGTAAAGATAACGTAAAGCTCATCTTTGACTGGATACATAATACGTATGGTGATATATTAACGATACATCAGATTTATAGTGCGTCATATTAAGTATTAAGTCATAAATGATTGTAAACAGATGACAAAGGTCTTTTCCATTTCAGGTGTCATCGAAATCTTTGGAGAAATGTTTATTGATTAATTATTACTGCAAAAGCTTTGATTTACAAAATATCATCATATAACGCCTAATAGTTAGAATAAATAGTACAACTCATGATTTATGAAGAAAATGCTCAAATAAAACATCACAAATCGCAATATATACTTAGAAAATATATGACATGAAAGTGTCCTGTTTGAAGTTTTTCCAATATACCATAAGCTCAAGTACAGCACTTTGCAAAAGGCAGCAGAAAAGCGTTAACAGTTTTCCCAGTCGCGCAGTGTTCTGCGAATTGAATTCTTTGAAAGAAACTTTATGATGTTGGTGTGAATCTTGGTGTAAATCTAAATTGTTTGTTTTGTGTAAAAGTTTCTTTATCAATTTTCTTTAGAATGTACTCCGCTCTGGCGAGGTGAGGCGCGGTAATGCTTTCGGAGATATAGGTCGGGAATGACAAAAGATCGATCTCGGCTATAACTTGTATAACTCTCTGAGAAACTTTTCATCTGCTCTGACTTTTATTACCTGCCTCGACTCGGGCGCACAAAGCATGGTACGTAACGTGAAGCCATCAAATTCCCAATGCGAGCTGGATTACTGCCAAAATGTAGTTTTTCAAAACACAAAAGTTAGAGAATTTGCTGGTTTATCATTGCTATCGCGGATTGAGGGTGTTAACATCCTAGTAGAAGAGCCGGTGATGTCTCACTATTCGAAAGTTACATATTTTATACAACCTCAATTGCGATTTGATAAAATATCATACGGAATAACCATTTTGAAATGGCTATTGGATTATTACTAACTTTGATTTATCTCTGGCTGCATTAAACATACTTATTCAAAATTATAATTGTTTAGGAGTAGTCGACGGAAAGCATATTAAAATCAAAAAGTTTCGTTAAACAGGACTACAAAATTTCAATTATAAAGGATGTTTCTCAGTTGTTTTGGTGGGATCAGCTGACGCAGATAGAGTGTTTGTAACGGCCGATGTTGGTGATTACCTATGGTAGAAATTTCGACGGCGCAGTATTTAAAAGTAGTAAAGTGGGACGACTACTCAATACAAACAATTTGAATATTCCACCAGCACAACCTCTTCTTCATGATGAACAGAATCAAGAATTTCCATCCTATTTGTGTGCTGATGAGGCAGTTGATTTGAGAAAAAATATAATGCGTCCATATCCGCAGTATTGAATGATAAAAAGAAATATTTAATTATAGATTATCTCGAGGTCGCAAAAGTATTGAATGTTTTTTTGGGATGTAAGTAAGTAAACTGAGAGTTTTTGAAACTCTCATTGCTTGTGGAGAGGAATGCTTTGATAGTATAATAAAAGCTGGTTGGGTTCTACACAATTTTATTAGCATCAAGGAAGGACATTTTTTTCAATGCCTGGTCCAGTACATGGTGAAAATAGTTCACAAGTAAACCAGATTATACCATTCCCAATCGATACATTAATGAAAATAATTCCGCAAACACAGTACGGGATTATCTAGTTGATTATTTTATAAAGCCTACAAAGCCGCAATCCCTTGTCAATGGGCTTATATACAAACGGTAATAATTAATATCCCGACTATGGTAATAGTAATTATTAGGAATTTATTATTGTTTATATTGTTAAATTTGTTGAGATCGTCTTTCCGTATAATTATTATAATAAAAAGTAAAATACTTTTTTTCGCTTATCTGCAATCATGCGTCGTTCTGGAAATTACTTCTTGCACTTGTTCAATTCACACCTCGGAACATAAATTGTATAATGTTATACAACCAGGTTGTTTTACTGAAGGAGTTTACACTTGATGAAAGGAAAGGAAGAATTTTAATTTGACTGGAGCAGCCAGACCTAACTACCTCTTAGATATTTGTAGCCTGCTGTTAGATCATTTTCGACCTCGTTCAGCCATTTCTGCTATCAGTCCAACTGTAAGGGTCATTAACAAAATTAGTTAAAAATATTCTGCCCGAATTTTTCCTGGATTCGGCCCTGTACTAGTTACATTTAAATTTATTCCGGCGGGCATTGAAATGCTTGCGCTTCGTATTTGTTTTCTTAAGTAACCAATTCTTTAACGCTGGCGCAAGGCCATAGTAAGATTTCTTTCCTCGAAACTATATTATAAATATCACCGTTTATGTTGCATTTGCCGAATTGGGTCCGTGAATTCATTCTTTAATGCAGGAACCGATCGCCTGCACAAGGCCGACGTGAAGTTTCTTTCCTGGAAATTAGATTGTAAAATAATACCTTTTCTTAGCTTCTTGCATTGCGCCCCTCGCTCGCTGAAAGCGCTGATTTGGCTGTCGAAGGTTCTAGAATTGTTCGTGTTATTTGTTCCTTGTTTCTTTTGCAAGACTGGCAGGTTCTTTGTTCTGAAAGAATGAGATCATTCTGCGCGGGGGTGACCATCGTTTTTACCAGCGCGTTTCTGAATTAATTGGCATCGAGCTGTGAACCACAACTAACGTGCAAGTTTTTGTCGCTCCCGGGCCGCGTGTGCTTGTGGTCCGGGATGCTTTCTGTGAACGCAGTGTAGTTTCGTGTCCACGTTATGCGAACTTTGTGATCTTCACGTAATTAAATTTTGATTTGGAGTTCAGCTTAGACCTTTGGACGATTATTTTACCCTTGTTGGGTGTTCTTGAACGAACGCGCGCGGTGGGGATTGAGTTATCGATATTTCAGTGTTGGCCTATAGCCGATTCGTCTCCTTAAGTTGATGTACTTCCCAGGGGAAGATAGTTGCACCATTTGCAGATCCATTTAGACACGACATCTTTAAGCTTGTGATTAACGGTTTCCCGTACCTTTGTGGGGAAAAACCTTTTGCGTATTGCATTTTTGAATTACCGACGCTGAGTTTATCGAAGTCGACGGGAGGCCCACCGCGTGTTAATTGTTGTAGTGCCCTGGTTGCATTATTTGCAAAGTCAGATTGCGTCGTGCCATTCTGAAGCCTGGAATAAAATCAACTCTATCGCTCCGATTCTTCCCAAGAAGGGGCCCACATCATTTTAGGCGCCGCTTTGCGCTAAACAACTATCAGGCCCGGCTCCAGCCCTTTCTGTACCTCCGCAACGCCTTGCCAAGCTTCCCCGAGGACGAGTTTATAGCAGAAACTAGCGACGTGCTTACAGCTACCAGGTAGGAGCTATGTATTACACCAATTGTGTTCTTGTGCCTAATTAAGGTGCGACTATATTTGTTATGTGTTTTCCGGGAGTTCGTACATATTGCGCCAGTTCACTTAAAGCTTAAGCTTATGAATTGATTTGTTTCTTGTTAACCAGGGGCTTCACCCCTGTTATCCATTTCGTTTTGTCCGTTGTGTAACAACATATTTAGACCATAAGGTAACTTTGCGTGGGGCCCCTTTTATATTCATGTAGGGTGTGCCTTTTCTTTTTACTAAGCTTGAATTCACCTCCGGGTGATTATGATCAATGTAAAGATTTGTGTAAACTTTAATTCTTTAAATAATAAACCCATTAACGTCAATCTGATTATTTGTTGAGTTCTGAACCCCTTCTGGGTCATTAATTAATCCAGTGTGGCAAAGGCCGAGTGTAATTTGCAATGTAAAGCTGAAAGTACGCCTTTTTGATAAGCAAGCCCCAAGCCCTGGGCTATTCAGTGTTCTTTTGTTATTCTTTAGTGACGGTGGCCTTGAAGGTAAGTGATTTAACGACAAGGTCACCCGGCTACTCGGAGGAGGCTTGGTAAATAACAGGCGGAGGTGTTCAGCAACGTACTTGGAGGACTTCTACATAGGCTACGTGTATTGTTCTTGGTTCTAGACACGTCAGCCACCCCTAATCAGAACCAAGTGGCGCTCAGGCATTTCTTTTTTTGTTAAGCAATCCATCAGGGTAAGTGCCGCCGGTTTTTCTTTGAGCTTTCGAACCACGCCTTCCCGACTGAGTTAAGTGCGAGTAACCGGAGCAACGAAATCTGCTCCAACACATTAAGATCTGTGTTCTTTTTAGTAAAGCCGGCGAACCCTGTAGTTTGTACCCGTTTTTGAACAATCAATACGACCTAGGTCGATCTGATGAATTAATACCGTAACACTGCGTCGGTCACAAGTGAACATACCTCAGAGTTTAGTATATTGAAAATTATTAAACAAATACAGTATTATATATGATTACATGTATGCCATGTTGCTGCCTTTTGAACTCAAAATCTAATATTGGTGTAGGCACAAAAACATGACGTTCGCATGATACTGCACATTTACAATGTGAGTACTAAAATTACGGCAGCTTACATAAACGTCCTTATCGTAACGTAACTTGACCCAGTAAGCCGATGTCACATATTGCAATCGGCACATGCACATGATCTAGTTCCTAAAGTCTCTTTCAGGGTCCGCACCGTTTTACTTAATTCCACTAAATTGTCTTGCACCATGATCACGCATTAGTTTGAACATGGCTTCTTTAGCTACTAATCTCCATGTTTTTTTCAGTAACTTGATCCTTCGAATATTCAGTTTTTTCTTACATTTTTAATAAAAAGGTTACCTAACGCGCAACACGTGTCTCTTGCGATTGCCACTCAAGGTTGATAGCGACCGAAATCGCATATTGCCGGCAAATATCCCTTAGAGCGATATCGCAATCGTTTCGGTGTGAATAGACAACCCTAAGATAGTATACAGTTTAAAAGCGATATGTATTGCATATCGCGTGTTGCTGGTTGCTAGTTGACTATTGCTTTGGTGCGACTACTGCCTAAAATAATAGACCATCTTCTTCAGGCAACAGATCAAGGCAAGCTGATCATTCTTGTATTGCTATATTTTACCTCTTATATTGCTATACTTTCTCAAAGCATTTAATACTATAAATTATAATGTTTTGTATTCCATTAGGCATTATATTGGACATAAGATTAAGGCAATAGAACATCTGCAGAATTACTTAACAGACAGGAATCAGTATGTTAAAACTTCAAGATAAAATCTCTAATCCTACACAGATAAAATCAAGCGTTCCCCAAGGCCCCATCTTGGACCTTTGTTATTCACAATGTATACTTCTTGTTTTAACGATTGTATTAAACATTGCAATTATCATGCATATACTGATGATACATTTATATTATTATTTCTTGCCTTGTGGCTTCTCCGTAGCTATAAAAAAATCAACAGTGATTTAGCTAATATTTACGAAACATCTTCACAACACAACGTTTTTCTAAATTCGTCAAAATCGCAGTTAATGATATTTCGCAAAAAAAACATTTATGTCACACTATCTTAACTATAGATATTCAAATCAACAATACCCTTATTCCCCTAGTTAAATCCACTAATAATTTCCGGCCTATCACTGATAATAATTTTAGGTTTAGAGGTCAGATATCTCTGCAACCGCTTTCGCATTTCTTCAGGGGGTGCGGACGTAACTTAGTATGTCAAGACTTAAGTAAATGAAACCGGAACGCCCGTGACGGGAGTGGAACCCTCTTCCGAGCGCTCGAGTTTTCACTGTGGCCTCTATTGCAAACGGCGGAACCGCACGCCCTTGGAGGTCTCTAGAAGTCACATATCTAAAATTATCCAAAACGCTTATTTAAAATTACGCATTTTATATCCTCAGACATTACCTTTCCTGCGAAGTTAATACATAACTCTGTGAATCACTTGCCTTGTCACTGTTTGGCTGCTGTTATCCAGTTTGCAGCCCTTGTTTGAGTTCTCAGGATAGAAATCAACTCCAATGAGTCCAAAACGCATGTCTACGCTCTTCGCTGGTGTTCATAAATACGAGCGTATTTCTCATAAACTTGTAGAAACGTACTGGTTGAATGTGAGCAATAGATTTTATTTATGTACTGCGAGACGTTATACCACCAAAATATTATTTTTAGGAAACCACGCTACCTATTAAATAATAGTATATTATACATCAAGGTAGCGAAGCGCAGTATTATAACCTGAGCGCATATTAGATACTGAGCGCGCAGCGCGAAGTATCTAAAGCGCGAAGGTTATAAGACGATTCGCTACCGTGGTGTATATACTATTTTTTGCACTACCAAACAGCTTAATACCTAAATTTCCAAAAAATTTCCAAAATATTTAAACTGTCAACCTGACAATACAGCTCTTTAAAACGTCAAAATTAAAATAGTCATATTTGGTAACTTAGCAATTTATTAGTTACCACGGTGAAAATTGTTTATTTTACTTTCTCTCCCTTGGTGGAGAAAATCAACTTTACGACCTAAAAATAGTCCAATAACAATGCGTTCTGAGACTAGTAGTGCAAAAAATATATTTTCCAACAGATGTTAATAATATAAAATTTTGAAGAAAAGGAATCGTTGCACCACCAACCAATAAAGCATTTCAATTTGAACGTTCCTTCTCATATAACTTTTCTAAAGTATATAATGCATTATCAGAAGAATTAAAAACTTAAACTAAAAGGGACATCATTTACTAAACAGCATGAGTAACTAGGACTAAAGAGGGTATTGATCTCTATCTCTATAATTATTATATAAATTCAAGGTTTAACTGGTCGAATAGGGTGCAGAGACTTTTCTCTCCACATCTGAACTTCGTCTTGTGGTTTCATTTTCTTCCATTTCCCTTATTTTATTTTGTAGTTGATTTATTCACCTTGTCAAGGTAACAAACTCTATTTTTTCTTCTTTCTCTATGTTAGTATTGGAAGAAAAGAAAACAAAGATGATTTATTATCATTATTATTATTATGAAATCAGGCAAACATGCCAACACACTATAGAAGCAAAGGAACCTAAACCTACACCTATGAATTACATCTGCCTTGCCTTTATAGCGGGAGTAACCGATAGAATAAGAAACGTCTTAGATAAGATACACATAGGGATCGGCTATGGTACAGTAAGCGAGGTCGAATAATTGATCCCTTCCAATAAGTATTCTTTCCCTGGCTACAGACAGAGAACGTTTACCAGCCCCAATATACTTATGGAGAACACCAGAGCCACACACAATTTGGAAACACAAAATCAGCCATTGCAAAAGACTAGTTAGGGCCAGGGAAGCACAGAATAAATTACGAGTCCGTAAACATACTAGCCAGGAATAAAAACTACTACCCTCGTATTATTCGGGAATTCCTAGAGATTATTAAAAAAGACGATACCGCCTTAGCAACACATGTAAGATAGCTCTGCAAAACAAATCAAATCATACACAAGTTTCACATGAGCAACCATGTGGGATAACGACAAGTCATAATAACATACAAGATTTACATAAGCAGACAACCGTAATGACTCCTCGGTATATAACCTGAAGCATGAGATATCAACGTCAATCTTTAGTCTAAAGAAGCTGACAGCATGAGCAGCGAAATTTCAAGTTTAAATCGACGACAATGGCAAAACTTGGAAGAACTTTCCATTATGGACAACACCCGTGAAAGCCTGCATTCAGCCGCATGGTTTCTTCTTTTGTAGCCAGGTATTGGTCATTTGTATGGTCTCCTTGGTTGATATTGAAACAGCGTATTAGCGTAAGTTATGCTTTGTACAGAATTCAATCAGACAATCGCCTCTCTCATTGTTACTGCCCAGACTGTATCGATCTGCTATTTTTCCTTCTGAATTTTGCCCTACTATTGCATTCCAGTTTCAGATTAGTATCAAGTTCTCATATTCATAAACTAATGTGATGTTTGGAATAGAAGAATCCGAAAATATATCAATTAGCAACATACAGTTCGAAAACTTGTGGTCTTATGTACAGAGTATTTATCTTTGCGTTTGCTTACCAATAAAATTTTTATTAAACAATATTGGAATTTCATTGGCTTGAAAGCTAATATATGCCTGTAAGTACTTTGAAGAAGAAACGGAGACTTTAAAACCGGAATTTCATTTTTTATGGAAATGTGAGGAAATATACTTTGTCATAAAAACATTTCTAGAAGGCATCAATTCTAAGTTTTGCAATATTCAATGAATACAATCATATTTAGTTAAAACTTCAATGTAGTGCAAAATAAGTGCAATCGTGCTAGAATAAAGAACGGAACTCCGTGACCAGCAAGCCAAAGCAGCCACGAATTTTGCAAGCCGAAAGTGGTCACGTAACTAAAGACGCTGGGGCGAAGCTCCCTCAAATCGCGCTATTTAATATGCGCATCGCGAACATTTTAATCTCTAATTCTTGATTTTGCTCAGAATTATTTACTATTAGGGCTTATTAAAAGCTGGCAGGGGAGAGGATTATGGGATCAATATCAGATTAATACTGGTGCAGCTATTTTGCGAAACTTAATTATGCCACTTATCACACACAGAAGACTTGGGCCAAATCAGCAACTGGCTCAAAACGAGCAGAATTGCTTCCCCTTATGCATCATCCAGTGTTTATTATTAATTTCGGGAACGTCATTGTTAGCACGTTTATTGTCGCATTCGTATTTCAAACTACCTTTTGTTAGGCTACCAAATTGCCTCATCTCGCTCATTTTAATGTTCACATGTAACGAGCCGCAATTATTCCTCACAATGTTACAAATTTCAGAGCTGTGTGTGAAGCTACAAATTCCCTTGTATCATGGCTTTCCATAAAGCTTCAACTCATTCCGGTGTAAAAAAATTTAAAAGCTGCCTCTAGTAAACAGAAAAATAAGAACTTCATCAATTCTTTCGCCCCGGAAAAATGATTATGTCACGGTTTTCAAAGGTTGCAGCCGGAACCCACTTTAAATCCACTTCGAGCGCGCCGTAAAAAGCTCCCAAGCTGACGACTTGGGCATCTCTAAATGTCGCCCGCAATATTAGATATATCTTTTCTGGGGCTGTGAGTAAACGATTTCCGAATATGCTCGGGCTCCACATTCATCAAAGATTATCAAACCGACCTTTCCTTCAACCTGTAACGTTTCCAATTCTGCCAGAATTATTGCTTTCCATTTAAATGATTTACACTGGCGGCGATTGTACAGCAAAAAAGTGAAAAATTGCGTTTTGAAGTAGCCTTTCGAAAATTGGGGAGACATTTTTGTCACATTAAATTAAAATATTATCGTAAGGGTAGTACCGCAACTACCTAACTCAAAACCCATTAGTGCTTATAGCCTTACTGCGCTGTGGTTGTCACAATATTTCTTCATCATCAGCTGTTAAAATTTTGCTGATAATGAGTATGAGATGTGTACTTACTTAATAAAAAATGACCATTTAATTCTCATAAATATTGCTCGTATAGTTGTAATTTTTTCTACAAATTTTTGCATACATTCATAGCATTTTTGAATTATTATTCCCATATTAATAAGTCTTAAGACAGTTATCGTTTGAGGCGAGGTTAAATATTACTTTTACCAAAGCTCTAAATGGAGCACTGATATACTACTAATCTTCATACGAAAACATTTCGGTATGTGATTTTACAATGTGGATATTTTAATACCGTTGTATCATCGGTAAATGTTGCTAGGGTAGCGCTATTTGCCGGCATATCTGACGTATAAATGTTAAAAAGCAGTATTCCTAAAATAGTACCTTGTGGGACTTCACCTTAATGTTTTTGATTTCATATGTTAGAGATATAACTAATAAACTCAAGAATGGCAAAGCGCCTGGACCAGGAGGGGTGAATGCAAAATGAATCAAGGCTGGGCCAACCATTTTGTTCGAGTTACTTACAAAATTTTACATCATCATCATCATCATCAGCTGCCAGGATTAAACCTTTGTGGTTTGTTCCGGTTTCATGAATCGATGTTTTTTCTGGAATGATATCCCAACTGATTTCAGGAAGGGAATTATTACCAATGTGTACAAAAAAGGAAATAAAGACGACTGCACTAAGTATCGAGGAATCATTGTCTTAAGCTCAATTGGTCGAATTTTTGGAAAGATCTTAAAGAATAGACTAGAAAAAGACATGCAAGAACTAGAAGAGCAAAGTGGTTTTCGAGCAGATAGATCTGGTGTCGATAACATTTTCAGCATAAGACAATCGACAGACGAACGACTAGCATATAATCTTGAAACCCATCTTGTGTATATTGACTTATATAAAGCCTACGATAGCGTTCCACTCTCAAAGCTTTGGCAAGCAATGAAAAAGCAAAACATAAAACATACATACATACAAGCGGTCAAGGATGGGAAGGCGTTAACTTGCGAATTTGAAGACAGCAAGGAGCTACAACAAGGATGTTGCATAGCTCCCACACTATTTAAAATCTACTTAAATGAAGTTCTTAGAGAATGGCGAAGTAACTGTGGAAATATGGGAATAAATATAAATAACGACATGCTTTTCTCCTTACTTTTTGCTGGCGACCGGGTCATATTCGCTAAAGATGAGGATGGTGCCTCGTACATGCTAAGGAAGCTTGACGAGGAGTAATTGAAGTGGGACCTACACATCAACTTTAAGAAGACTAAATATATGGTTGTAGGAGGAATAGGTCGAGATTTGGTGATGCAGAATGGAACTGTAGTAAAGCATTGTGAAAGCTATAAGTATTTAGGCGCTTTAATATCAAGTAAAGGTGGAAGCAACGACGAAATTAAATACAGGTTAGGGAAAGAGAAAGTAGCAATTCGGCAGCAACACCCGATAATATGGAGCAAGAGTACTAGCAAAAATGTTAAAATAAAACTATACAAAACGGTATAGGCCAGTTGCTGGGTAGCAAAAAATAACACAATTCCGAAATAATTCATGATAAAGGTTTTATCGCTTAGTAGATAACCAAAGCCGGTACGGCGACAGGAAGTGACGTCATTTTGGCGGGAAATTTAAATTCGCGCGCAACCTTCGGGAAATTCAAATTCGCGCGCAGGTCGTCTGCGCAGATGTGCGCATCGCGCCTGCGCAGACATCGCGGGGGTGGGGGGGGCGGAGTCCTGGTTCGGAACTTAGCAAAACGGGGGCCCCCACGCTGCGCAGGTGTCGGTGTGCAGGTGTCTGGAGCCGAGATCGGTTTCCGGGGTCCGGGGGCGGGGGCCGGGGGCGGTGACCCTGAAGCTGTTTCCAGCCTTTGTAACAACTTCGAAAATATATTATTATATTGTGTAAGCTAGAAACGAGCACAAAGCGATAAGCTGATAAGAAACCGCAAGAGCTGATAAGGACGTAGCGAGCGCGAGTAACCACAAGAACTGATAAGTGACAAGCGGTACATGATGTGCCGTTTATCGGTTAAATAGTTAAAATGTTTATAGTAATCTGTAGGGGGGCGACATCTACTAACAACTACAAAATAAATAATTTAAACAAAAAACGATTGCATGTATGTGAGATACGGGGGCGTCAGATAACCGCAACGGATGTGTTAAATGATAAACCAAGCACACTATCGGCTGCAACAGCGAATCAATGCAAAAGATAAATCATGTTTCAACATAGTAGTAGTTACATATTAGGGCTGATGAACTGTATTGATATCTAAATAAATAAACAAAAAGAATTTGAGTTATGAAAGTAATCTGATAGCTGTATTCACATAGTTTGAGTAGTTTATTACCTGTTCATTAATTAATAAGCAGTTTTCACCCACACAAATCAAATCAAAATCATATAACACCAATTTTATATATATACAACAAAAACCCCGCGCAACACAAGAAATAATACATAGAAAATAATGCAGTTTATTTTGGCACCACTAGCGCGGGTCAAACAGAGATTAAAATATTACATTTATGAAAGTAATCTGATGACTGTATTCACATAAATTATTAGTTTGATCTGTTCATTAATTAATATGCAGTTTTCGCTCACACAAATCAAATCAAAAACATATAACACAAATTTTATTTATATTGGTATATAACAAAAACCCCGCATAATACAAGAAATAATACATAAAAAATAATGCAGTTTATTGTGAAGCCACTAGCGCGGGTCAAACAGAGATTAAAATGTTACATTTATGAAAGTAATCTGATGGTTGTATTCACATAAATTATTAGTTTGATCTGTTCATTAATTAATAAGCAGTTTTACCCAACACAAATCAAATCAAAAACATATAACACAAAGTAATCTGATAGCTGTGTTCACATAAATTATTAAATCATTTTAGTCAAATCCCACAAAATAATCCCCAAAAGCAGTTGCGGCGGGTTTTACCACAACCAACTCAGATATTAGTTTGAGCAGTTTATTACCTGTTCATTAATTAATAAACAGTTTTCACCCACACAAATCAAAATGTATTTATGATAGCAATCTGATGGCTGTATTCGCATAAATGAAATGAAGCCACCAAGCCACCTATAACATATTAAAAATTGGAAGTGTCCTTATGGCATTTTTTGAAAATTATATTTTGGAGCTGTAAAACGTAAGAACTGATAAACTGTCGAATTCTGATGGTTGAATACTAAAAGGGGTTGTATCTCGTAAACGGGTGGGAAAAACGGAAAACGGGTGAAAAAATGGCACCCCCACACTGCCTGTTAACCCCCATCTGGAAATGAAGCCATCTATAACATATTAAAAATTGAAAGTGCCCCTATGGCATTTTTTGAAAATTATATTTTGGAGCTGTAAAACGTAAGAACTGATAAGCGGCCGAATGCTAATGGTTGAACACTAAAAGGGGTTGTATCTCGTAAACGGGTAGGAAAAACGGAAAACGGGTGAAAAAATGGTACCCCCACATTACCTGTTAACCCCCAATCTGGAAATGAAGCCATCTATAACATATTAAAAATTGGAAGTGTCCTTATGGCATTTTTTTGAAAATTATATTTTGGAGCCGTAAAACGTAAGAACCGATAAGTGGCCGAATATTGATGGTTGAACACTAAAAGGGGTTGTATCTCGTAAACGGGTGGGAAAAACGGAAAACGGGTGAAAAAATGGCACCCCACATTGCCTGTTAACCCCCATCTGGAAATGAAGCTATCTATAACATATTAAAAATTGAAAGTGCCCTTATGGCATTTTTTGAAAATTATATTTTGGAGCTGTAAAACGTAAGAACTGATAAGCGGCCGAATGCTGATGGTTGAACACTAAAAGGGGTTGTATCTCGTAAACGGGTGGGAAAAACGGAAAACGGGTGAAAAATTGGTACCCCCACATTACCTGTTAACCCCCATCTGGAAATGAAGCCATCTATAACATATTAAAAATTGGAAGTGCCCTTATGGCATTTTTTTGAAAATTATATTTTGGAGCTGTAAAACGTAAGAACCGATAAGCGGCCGAATATTGATGGTTGAGCACTAAAAGGGGTTGTATCTCGTAAACGGGTGGGAAAAACGGAAAACGGGTAAAAAAATGGCACCCCCACACTACCTGTTAACCCCCATCTGGAAATGAAGCCATCTATAACATATTAAAAATTGGAAGCGCCCTTATAGCATTTTTTTGAAAACTATATTTTAGAGTTGTAAAACATAAGAACCGATAAGACTCTGAACAGTACATGGTGTACCATCTAGCGGTAATACGACGGATCAGATATTACGCGCCATCTGTAACCATTCTCTGAAACTACCGGTAATTTAATTAGAAGTAGATATCCACCAACAATTTACCGTGTTGGACACCATAAGCGGAAATCTCAACCGAACATCCTGTCGCTAATATTGCAAAGTAAAACCTAGATAGTACTAAATAACCGAGTATCCTGCTGAAAATATCTCGCAGGAAAACCATAATCTTGCAACTAAACCGAGCATCCTGTTGAAAATATCTCGCAGGAAAACCATAATCTTGTGACTAAACCGAGCATCCTGTTGCACGCTATCAAAGAAAATATAATTAATTTTTGTGGCGAAAAAGCCGACGATAAACATTTAGTATAAAAGCAAACATCAAAAATTATTATTGTAATCCGGTTATTGTTCTCCAATTGTGTGCGCCTATAGTGCAGTGGTAGTGCTTCGATTGTCAGCATCAGTTTACTTCAAGCCCCTGGTGTTGGATGGTTTTATATGTGAGGGTGAGAACGCAATTCCTCAAATTAAATTCATGGAGCTCGCCTAAATAGCATGGAGCAACAACAACAACAACTAACACATTTGGTAAAATTTCATATTTTAAGTTCCACTATGTGCAAAAGGTTAACGCACAATATTTTCAAATATTTTATACAATTAGTGATGGTGATATTGTCAAGAAACAATCGATATTAATTTAGATTCAGCACAATTGCATGTATACAACTGGGTGAACAGATCGAGTAAAATTAAACATAAAGTATTAGTATGCTGTTATAATTTATCAAGTAATAATTTTCAAAGTGTAAGCTTTCTGAATCAAACAAAACTATTGAAATCTGTAGGTAAAGTTACAAAATGTATAATGCTATAAATATGTTGCAGTGTTACAATGACACCATTAAAATTATACAACCAGTGCTGGAAGAACATTTGCCACAATATAATTAAATTGGAAAACGTGAATGAGTTACAGCTGCCAGCATCTTGTAAAAAATATCTCCAATCGATATGGAAAAAGACGAAGGTAGAACAATTAATAACAACTAATGGTGACGCCTCTGACGATATTCTAGAGTACCCATGGCACAATGTGGATTTACAAAACCTATCGTTAAACGAGTTCAAAATGCTCTTTAACCATCCTGAAGACATTATCCCGGGGTTTAGTTACGATATCAATCACGTGTGCTTTGAGTATTGGAGTATAGAATCAGCAAACGGAGAATGCTTAAATATTTGTAGAAAGTGCTTTCATCGCGTGGTGGCCCGTATCGAAAACGATGGTGAATCGTGGTGGAACAAACAAGCAAGTTTTTTTAAGAATTTTTGGCATGAAGAACGTATTGCTGAAAACCTTCTGCATATGGTAAAAAATGTAAACTGTTGGTGTGATAATTGTGTTACAACCCCGTTATTCGACATATTAACTATACGAGAGTGTCGAAAAAAATTCTTATTATACATAAACCAAACAAGATGGGCTGAAGTGTCGGGAGACGATGATGAAGATGGTTTATATGCATACAAGAAGAAGATTAACATACAGAATATTTTAAGATTTTAACTAGATAAAACAAGATGGAGGACGAATACATTTGTATGTAAGATAGAGATTAATATATAGGAAAACCATTCGTCATCGTACAGGAGAAGAGATGGTGGGCTTAACGCAACCCGCATCAGCTATGCTGAAATGTGTTGAAAAAATGCATAAAAATATTGTGAAGGGTGGGTGTAAACGGAGAGAAGTGGAAATGTTAATAAAACACTGTAAATGTAATACTAAACTATTAAAAAAAGCAGTTCGGGCGGAAAATTTAAATATTGGTGAAAAACGTCATCTGGAAACTATATGTGGACACATGAAGAGATATCAAAAAGTACTATGTAATCTTCACATCAATAAAACGGGTGCGGGGGCGAGAAAACAACCTAGAAGTGCGCGAATAGTGTGGGAGGAGATGGAAAACGCGTATAAATGCAGACTTCGGACCGGAGTGATTGTAAATTTAAAACATAAGGATCCCAAACCGTTTTTACAAGATGCATTTTATTTATTCGCTTCACGCATAAAGAATGTGTATAAAAAACAGAAAACCGCTATGAAAGTGAACACCACCTTTTGCGGGGAGTTTGTTAAAGAAACCAAGGACAATGTTATAACAGACTTGAAATATTTTAGCACGAAAAACAATTTAATTCTGCAAGAACATGTCGAAAATCGTGCAATCTTAAATCAGTGGTATTTCGATAATGTGCAAGACTCTATTCTGAACCAATTAGAGGAATTTCAAGAACAAGAAAGCGGATGGGCGTTATCAGAGATTATATCGTTAGCTGTAAATATAAATAGCTGTACTGTGTTCCATGCATCTTCGTACATCGAACTACCGCAATATATAAAAAAGAAGCAGGCTTGCATCAACGTGAAAAATGATGATAACTTTTGTTTTGTGTGGGCAATTGTATCCGCCCTACATCCCACCAGCAGCAAGAACATTAACAGCGCTCGAGTATCTTCATGCCCCCATTACTCGGATGTGTTGAATTGTGAAGGATTGGACTTCCCAATGAAAATTTCACAAATTCCGAGGTTTGAAAAAAACAATCCAAACATTTCAGTGAATGCGTATGTGTTAAACAGAAACAAATACGGAATTAGTGTGTGCCCCGCGTATCTAACTACGGACAAGAAACAGAACCATGTGAACCTGCTTATGTTTACCGACCCCGCGAATATGATGAACACAAATCTCGATGAACTGTCTGATTTAAACCCCGATGCTGTAGATCCCGAGTCCGAAGTAAATTACCACTACTGCTCGATTAAAGATTTAAGTAGACTTGTAAGTACGCAATTAAGTAAACATAAACGTAAATGTTATATATGCGATAGATGCTTGCACTATTTTTATAATCAGCAAAGGTTAGACGCACACGAAATTGACTGTAAAAAATTGAACGAGTGTAGAATTAATCTCCCTCGGCCTGGCGAAAAACTAACCTTCGCTAATTATAAATATCAGCAAACTGTACCATTTATTCTGTATAGCGATATTGAATGTGTATTAAATCCTGTAACTGAAAAGGTGGGGAGTAACACTGTAAAATATCAAAAACATCAAGCCTGCAGCATAGGTTATTATTTGCAATGTTCATATGATGATTCACTTTCACATTATAAATCATATACGGGTGCGGATTGCATGGAATGGTTCGGAAAAGAATTGTACGAAATGGGGTTAGAGTTAAACAAACATTTCAAGACCATAGTTCCAATGGAAGAGCTAAATGAATTGCAGGAACCCGAATATCGAGATGCATCTAATTGCTATATTTGCACGAAGTCTTTTAAGGATGATGATATCAAGGTAAAAGATCATTGTCATTTCACCGGTAATTATAGAGGTCCGGCACATCAAAGCTGTAATTTAAATTATAAAATCGATCGAGTAATACCAGTTGTTTATCATAATCTTAGCGGTTATGACAGCCATTTCTTGATAAAAGATGTCGTTACAGCCTTTCCGGGTAACATTTATGTTTTGCCCCAGAATAAAGAGAGGTATATTTCTTTCACTAAAACTCACGATGATGCCAGTAGTTTAAAATTCAGATTTATCGATTCATTTAAATTTATGAATTCTGGATTAGATAAATTGGCTTCATATTTAAAAAAAGAGGATTTCAAAATTCTACAAGCACAAAACAAAAAGCTAAGCGAACACCAATTATCTCTGCTCACACGTAAAGGTGTATTTCCCTACGATTACATAACTTCCCTTGATGTATTATCAGAAACTAAATTGCCGTCAAAAGATAAATTTCACAGTAAGTTAAAAGATGTCCACATTTCAGATAAAGATTATGCACACGCTGTTGAAGTGTGGAACGAGTTTAATTGTCAAACAATACTGGATTATACAATGTTATATTTAAAAACAGATATTTTGTTGTTGGCCGATATTTTTGAAAACTTTCGTGCAAGTTGCCATAAAACATACGGATTAGATCCCGCCCACTATTACACATTACCCGGATATACCTAGGATGCCATGTTGAAATATACACAAATAGAACTAGCGCTCATATCCGATATAGATATGTTGTTGTTTATCGAGCGAGGTATACGTGGCGGTATTAGTCAATGTTCGAAGCGATATTCTAAAGCAAACAATAAATATTGTCCAACAGGATACAACCCCACGCAACCCTCAAGGTACATCATGTATTACGACGTGAATAATTTGTACGGATGGGCAATGATGCAGTACCTACCATACAATTTTCGATTTTTAACTCGTACAGAAATGAGTTGTTTTGATGTTAACAGTATCAGCGATGAGTCAGCAAAAGGATACATTTTAGAAGTAGATATCGAGTATCCAAACGATATTACGCTACATAATCTTCATGCCGATATGCCAATGTGTGCCGAACACTCTGTTCCTCGAAACTCAAAACTTCCAAAACTAATGACAATGTTGAATAAAAAAGAACGATATGTGATTCATTATAGGAATCTGAAACAAGCTATAGCTGCAGGCTTAAATGTTACCAAAGTGCATTGCATACTATCTTTCGATCAAGCTCCATGGTTAAAATCATACATTGAGTTAAACACTCAACTTAGAACAAACGCAAAAAACGAATTTGAGAAAAATCTGTTCAAATCAATGAATAACGCTGTTTTCGGTAAAACCATGGAGAATGTTCGTAAACACAAAGTGGTTAAATTAGTAACGCGATGGCATGGAAGATATGGAGCTAATCATTACATATCCCAACCTAATTTTCACAGTCGAACAATATTTAACGAAAATCTTGTAGCCATAGAATTATCAAAGCTTGAAATAATGTTTAAGAAACCGATATATGTAGGTATGTCCATATTAGATGTGAGTAAAACCTGTTTATACGATTTTCATTATAATTATATATTACGTAATTTTAGTTATCAAGATTGCTGTATTCAGATACCGATAGTCTTTTGTATGAAATAACATGCGACGATGTTTATGATATTATGAGGCGTGACATTCACATGTTTGATACAAGCGATTACCCCAAAGACAATATCTACAACATCCCATTGTTGAACAAGAAAGTGCCAGGTCTAATGAAAGACGAGTGCAACGGTAAAATAATCACAGAATTTATCGGTTTGAGATCGAAAATGTACAGTGTGAGGGTTGAAGGTAAAGACGCTGTTAAAAAGGCCAAAGGTGTCTTGGAAAATGTAGTTAAGAACACAATTTGTTTCGACGACTATGTAGCATGTTTGTTTGATAGCAAGGATGCTGTTAGAAATCAAAATTTAATTAGAGCAAATAGTCACATTGTACATAGTGTAAGTCAAACTAAAGTGGCTCTTACTAGCGCAGATGATAAGAGATACATTTGTGAAAATAAAATAGATACCCTTCCTTGGGGACATTATTCTATAAAAATGTAGGTTTATGTAAAATGTATGCTTTGTTTACAATAAATGTATTAAATGCACTCTGTGTTTTATTTACTTAGGTTTACATGCATGCTTAGATAAGCCGAGATGCCATTATGAAAGATAAGAAAAAAAACACACACATATTGTCACAGTTTTTTATTTTATTTAACTATCAATACATTTTAAACTTGAACATCTAAAAAAGTTTACTCGACGGGATTTCAAACCCAGATCTCCTGAGGTGCGGTGTCTAGAATTTTCAGGTAACCTATTCGTGCGTGTTTTCAAAGCAATCTTTACACAAATATTTATTACATCCAAAGCATTTATAATAGGTTCTTGGTGTTATGTTTGAAGCTCGTTTATTGCCATACTTTGCAGAACAGGATTTGTAACATTCAACGCAACGATAGCGATTTTCTGTTCTTTTCAAGACGCATTCACCATGAACATATGGGATCGCCTCTTCTTTTTCTTCTAGCGACATTGGGGGTGTCGATGACTGCTGGAACATCCCCATTGCAGAAGATTTATTAGGAAAACGATTAAACCTTATGTCCATATTTCTTACAGATACAACAAAGACTGATACAGATATAGTATCAACCTAATATATATGTCAGATTGGTATCATAGCAGTGCCATAGCAGTGCCATAGCAGTGCCATAGCAGTGCCATAGCAGTGCCATAGCGGCGCCATAGCAGTGCCATAGCGGTGCCATATATCTGGCGATGGTTGCAGTGCCATATATCTGTCGATGGTAGCTGGAACATCTCCATTGCAGAAGATTTATTAAGAAATCGATTAAACCTAGTATACCTTAGTACAAAATCCCTTCGGTAAAGTTACACAGCTGTAGTAATATCGATTGGGTATATGCTGTAGTAATATCGATTGGGTATATGTCGTCTTCTGAGAGGTTAAAGTTTGACAAGTTGCTTGGGGTCCAATAATATGAATACATGATAGATTTTTACAGTCGAATGCCTAAAACATGTTCTATTTCATGTGTTAAGATTAATAGAAGACTTGTTTTTCCTTCAGGTAACACATCATTCACTCCAGTATGCTAATTAATCTGTATATAAATGTACACTTCAACTGGTTTTTGAAGCTACACGAACTAGTTTGGCTGTAGTCAATTGAATATTCCATGATATAACATTGGCGTACCATTTTGAAATATGAGCTTGAAATAGCCCTATTACATTGTCTACACCACATGTAGGCCTCTTAATTAAATTCAAAGTAAATAATATTCGATGTTGGTAAATCATGTTTGAAATCTGTTTAAAACAAATATAAAATCGATCGAATTTACAACTAAATCTATTGACGTTAAGCCATGTTCACTTTAGTTCGATTTCAAAACCCAAAACTTTGTAGTTTCGTTGCTGTTTTGTTGCAAACTGCGCACCCTATTACTAACAATAAAACAAACATTTGATGCATTTTATGTTTGTAGCTGTTTCGTTTACAATATATTACTAATGTATTTGCTTAATGATATCAACATTAGATACTGTCTTCGCACTCTTCTTTCACCTGTTCCTCTCTTTCTAATTATTTTACTTGAATTAAGCTAGCTGAGTCTCTACTTACTTTACCCATATGTCGTTTGTTGTCAGATTGGCCGAGCGGTCTAAGGCGCTGGATTTAAGCTCTGGTTCCTGTAAAGGAGCGTGGGTTCGAATCCCACATCTGACACTTGTTTTATCTTCTACTGACATGCAGTGTCATTGCATTAACAAATTAGTTCAATTATATACTTTCTTCGCATAGGTAGTCATAGGTGTACGTATAAAGTAGTGTAAATGTGCTTACTGGAAATAAAACAACTTTTCTTAAACAACCATATATTTTTCATACATTTATTACAATTTTTTAATTAATCGATAGACTTTGTATATTACATTGCTGTGAAACATATACATTTACAACATATTTTACAACTGTAGTTGAAACAACCAATAGTTTGGGTTTATTCTGAATTGTGCTGAATCTAAATTAATATCGATTGTTTCTTGACAATATCACCATCACTAACTGTATAAAATATTTGAAAATATTGTGCGTTAACCTTTTGCACATAGTGGAACTTAAAATATGAAATTTTACCAAATGCGTTAGTTGGTGTTGTTGTTGCTCCATGCTATTTAGGCGAGCTCCATGAATTTAATTTGAGGAATTCTGTTCTCACCCTCACCCATAAAACCCTCCAACACCAGGGCTAATTTCTTGTTTTCGTTGGCGTCTTCAATGTCTGCATCGGAAATTACATCAGCCATTCGTTTGGGTAGAAAAATTGAGTGTTGGGCGGTCTCACACACAATTGATCGGCCAAAGCGGGTTTTTACTGGCTTCATATGTATAACAATATATTTTTGTTTTACCACCATATCAACAGTGTTGAGCGTTGGTTTTTGCTCCATCAAGCCGGCGACATTAACTTTTTCTATATTCATCTTGGATTTTACAAACACTCGAAGCACACAAAATACTCTTACTACACGACACAGTGTTATAAACTTTTCAAAACACTTCAAAGGAGCACAGTAACTCAACGTGTAAACCACGCCAGAGGTGAAACCCTTCCGAAGTATTCGAATACAATGCCGAATTTATTATAGTCTTTTATATTAAAAGCTATATCAGCATCCCCACCACAAAAATTAATTATATTTTCTTTGATAGCGTGCAACAGGATGCTCGGTTTAGTCACAAGATTATGGTTTTCCTGCGAGATAGTTTTAACAGGATGCTCGGTTAATTAGTACTATCTAGGTTTTGCTTTGCGATATTAGCAACATGATGCTCGGTTCAGTCGCAAGATTATGGTTTTCCTGCGAGTTATTTTCAACAGGATGCTCGGTTTATTGCAAGATTATGGTTTTCCTGCGAGATATTTTCAGCAGGATACTCGGTTAATTAGTGCCATCTAGGTTTTACTTTGCAATATTAGCGACAGGATGTTCGGTTGAGATTTCCGTTTATGTTTTTCAATTTCATATCATCACGTGCTTTCGAACATTCTCCATGGTTTTACCGAAAACAGCTGGACCAGTTCATTACCAGTTCAGATCAGTTCAAAACCAGTCCAGACCAGTTGATTATATCTGTATATGACAGCTGGCTGTGCCATATGGCTGTAGCTATCGGTTATATTAGGTTTTTAATGTTTTTCATATGATTAGGCGTAAACCAGAGTTTTTTCTATTCGGATCCAATCGTATACCCTCGATTCGAAAATAATCGTCTATATATTGTTGTTTCTGTTTCTCAGTTGAACAGCCCGGAGGTCATCCTTATGCCTCTTGTTTAATTTTCAGAAATGTGTATATAAATTCTGTAAACAGACCCGTTCGTACCGATGTCCTCTTCTAAGAGCCGCCCTAATCACACATATGACCCCTGTACCAATTAGCGTTCTCTCATTTTCGATGTGAATACATATCCCCAGATTGGTGCTTACAGCGCATGTATGACAGAGAAAGAGAACAACAATTTTTGATTTTCTTTTATTGGTAAAACGGGGTGATATAAATCTTGAGGTGTCAATATAATACATTTAATTAACCCCTCTGCTCCCTGTTCGAGTTGTAGCGTGCAATTTTCAAGATCTATGTGTACATCAGGGTGGCCAACTGGAAACTTGTCGTATTTACACACCCACAGATATAAACTGCAGAAATCTTTGTAGTGAATTTTTTCTCCATCTTTTATCTCGTGTTAGTTTTATTGCTTCTGTTCTGCCCCCAAAAAATGTCTCTTGCGAACTCAATGGTAGCGATGTAAGGAGGGGATTATCCTCTAATTCTGTGTGATATCTGAACTGATACTCACACATTTCAATGACCTCATATCCCAGCGTCTTTAACTTTTTAGTTTTGGGGTTCGTTTCGTTTAGCCGTCATGCAAACTGGACATCCGTGATAGAAACCGCCATAAAACTCAAATATTTGTTGGGTTTGTTTACAATATCCGTCAACTTTGAACCCGCCCACACAGGTCTTTCTACCACAAGTCGCGTTTTGTATAATTATTCAGCGTTGTTTTTCTTTGTGAATCAACCATTGTAGGGCAATTTTAGACTGGTTATCACTTAATCTGTAACCCCTGCGCGGTATGATTCATATCGTATTTGGTTTAAGAAAATTGCGATGATATACTAAATTACATGTCGAGGTAATTGTTGTAGCTTCCAGGAGGGTCTCTACATTACGTCGATCGAGAAACATTTGTCTAAATTTTAAACAACCTGTTTTCAGAATTTTCACATCGGAAATACATTATTTAGCTAGTTCTTTTTGCATATCGAATGTGTTGTTTTTGTGTTCATTGTGCCATTTTATATTATCTAATTGACTGAGTATGATTTTCGTACCGCGCATAATGAGTTTAGGTTTTATATTTAATTTAGAATTAGAAGACTGGTGGTCATACACCTGTCCGTTGTGGGCCAGCACAACAACTTTTTTAAATTTCTTTCTTAACTCAACTAGTTAAACTGTTCTATTAAAATCAGATCCTGCTGTTGCTGGCCGGATATACATCATCATAAATTATATGCGATTTTCTTTACACATTCTATATTGATGTGAGATAGGTGATTTTCCAGTTGAATACCTCTAAAATGGGTTTACTTTGTTTTTCCCCATTTTTCTTTTAACTTCCATTTTAAATAAAACACCCAGTATATTATTAAATTTATTATTATGTTGTACATACTACAATAGAAGGATGTGGTTTTATCGCTTGTTGATACAAAATACGTTCGTTAGTTGTGTGTTTGCCATCATGGAGTGTGAAATTATGTTTCGCATCAATATAAACGATGGTCAAGAATTTTCGTTTCCCGAGCACCTCATAATTCAATATGGCAACCAGGTTTTCGTGCAATTTACCGTTGATAATTACATTTTTTCTGTTTCTATTAACATACCTCATTTCGCCGAATCTGGGGATGTTCTGCAGATATCTATTTATAAAAATCAAAATTGTATTGGCTATATCAACTATTTTTTATATGAGTACATTTTCGAAAGCTTTTTGTATCATGAAAATGCATTTGGGTTGTTTGCAAGAGGTACATTTGGCACAATTATTTATGATGTAAATCTTGAAGATGGATATTTTGTATCAAACCTGGGTAAATATTTTTTATTTTATTCTCTAAATTGGTTAACTATTGTTCTTATTACAGATTCCGAGGAGTGAATCTCTCTCTCTCTCTCTCTCTGTCTGCTAGGTAATAAAACACAATAACATTAGTAAACACCTTTGTAAATAATATTCAAACTATTTCTACTACCGTTACCACCTAGGTACATTCTGGTTTTCTAACTTGGTTAAGTTCCTGAGGGGTGAACCTCTCTGCTTAATGTAAGTAATAAAACACAATAGCATTGATTCAAAATTTTTTTTTTTAATTATAAATTTTTGTACGTATTGTATTGTTAGCCAGGAGAGTAATAAAATTGCTAGTTTGGCTCCGAGAGGTTGCTAATAAATTTTTGTGAGGGTCATCCTAAAACAATAAAAACAACATTTAATATGGTGGATATGTATTTTTAAAATTGCTTACCTCTTTGTATACATATAACGCTCTCCGATATATCCAACCACACCCTCAAATCGGGCGGCCACGGTTGGTCTCCCGGGGGTGTGGTCAAGTTGATCGGTATGAGTGCAGACGTTATTAGGGGGGTCCCAGGGGGAAAGCATGCTATTGCTATCCAGCGCTATACAGACAAATTGTCAAAAACATTTAATCATTTGTGCCATTTACTTACGTTTTCAAAAAGTTGGGGATATTGCCCTCTCAGATTGTTGTACACTCTATTGCACACTAAAATTATAATATAAATTAATAATACAAAAATTGCGAATAAATATGTTTTCTTACATTCGTCTGGAATGGTCGATTGCATTTTAGTAACTAAACGAAATATGCGCTTTGCTAAAAACCACAAATTAGGTTCGCGGTTTTTGTTGATAACATATTATTTGAAATTTGTTTGCTGGTGCATTCATACAGTAGGTTATATTTTATACTAATGTGTATTAGTACTGCAAAAACATGCCTGTTCCCACCGATCTTCTCACAGAGCATATGTTATCTTGTAAAAAACACAGTTATTATTTTTCGCATGGGTCAATTTGTCCTGGGTGCAATGGCGAAAAATAGTTTTAGGTAACGTATTTTAAAAACATTCTGTATTTATGTTGCACGCGCATGCATCTTCCTGTGTGATTAGCTGCTGATAACAACTAAAAACAGCGGATGCTTAATATTGCGTCTAATTAATAATATTGCGTAGATTTCAAAATTGGGTGTGCCCCCTTTCACTGCTCTTTATGTATTTTCGCCCTCATACAATGTTTTCAGCAATACTCTTTGTACCCCATAGTCTTCTTGTTGCAACACCCTAAAATATTTGTATGTTATTTTATCATATATTGTTGTTATTGATTACAGACACGTCCTCGGATTTCTAATATCTGAATTGGTTGTGGTAAAACCAGCCGCAACTGCATTTGTGGATTATTTTGTGGGATTTGGCTAAAATTATTTAATAATTTTTGTGAATACAGCCATCAGATTACTTTGTGTTATATGTTTTTGATTTGATTTGTGTTGGGTAAAACTGCTTATTAATTAATGAACAAATCAAACTAATAATTTATGTGAATACAACAGTCAGATTACTTTCATAAATGTTTGACCCGCGCTAGTGGCGCCAAAATAAACTGCATTATTTTCTATGTATTATTTCTTGTATTATGCGGGGTTTTTGTTGTATATATAAATAAAATTGGTGTTATATGTTTTTGATTTGATTTGTGTGGGTGAAAACTGCTTATTAATTAATGAACAGGTAATAAACTACTCAAACTAATATCTTGGTAAAACCCCCGCAACTGCTTGTGGGGATTATTTTGTGGGATTTGGCTAAAACTATTTAATAATTTATGTGAATACAACTATCAGATTACTTTCATAACTCAAATTCTTTTTGTTTATTTATTTAGATATCAATGCAGTTCATCAGCCCTAATATGTAACTACTACTATGTTGAAACATGATTTATCTTTTGCATTGATTCGCTGTTGCAGCCGATAGTGTGCTTGGTTTAGCATTTAACACATCCGTTGCGGTTATCTGGCGCCCCCGTATCTCACATACATGCAATCGTTTCTTGTTTAAATTATTTATTTTGTAGTTGTTAGTAGATGTCGCCCCCCTACAGATTACTATAAACATTTTAACTATTTAACCGATAGATGGCATATTCTGTACCGCTTGTCACTTATCAGTTCTTTTGGTTACTCGCGCTCGCTACGTCCTTATCAGCTTATCTCTTCGTGCTCGTTTCTAGCTTACACAATATAATAATATATTTTCGAAATTGTTACAAAGGCTGGAAACAGCTTCAGAGTCACCGCCCCCGGCCCCCGCCCCCGGACCCCGGAAACCGATCTCGGCTCCAGACACCTGCACACCGACACCTGCGCAGCGTGGGGGCCCCCGTTTTGCTAAGTTCCGAACCAGGACTCCGCCCCCCCCACCCCCGCGATGTCTGCGCAGGCGCGATGCGCACACCTGCGCAGACGACCTGCGCGCGAATTTGAATTTCCCGCCAAAATGACGTCACTTCCTGTCGCCATACCCGCTTTGGTTATCTACTTCGCTTTAATCACTTAAGTTATCTCTCATTATTACTATCCTAGGTTTTCCCCCTCCGCAAAGGTCAGCGTCGGCTCCTAGGGGCGAAAGCGTGACCTAAAATTGGGCGTTTTTCGGTTTTTCGAAGATAACTCACTGAAAACACAATAAATTTAAAAAAATGGTTTATATAAAAGATGTAGAGCGTTAAATAAGTACCAATATGATATATTTTGTTCCAGCTATACTTGTACGGGCTTTTCTCAAAGTAGAGCTATTTTGTCAACAAAAAAATTATGTAAAAATGGGGTAAGAATGATTTCTGACACAAGAAATATTGCTACATTGAGAATCAAATAGGTTTAATAGTAAAAATAATGAGTTCAAAAATGTTGTGATAATTTTTCTAATTGCCTAAAATTTATAAGTCCTTTGTGGCCAAAGGAAGCTTTTCTTCCTCTCTTAAATTCCATTCTCTTATAATAGATTATACCGGGTGGCCATAAACATCTGATATCACATTACCTTTGGAATCAACACCGCTTTATTAAAGTGATGAATGCAACTAAACTAAATGTCATTAATGTCATCACAACTAAAATTCCTATCTGTCAAAAATTATTACAGATTGCAATAAGTATTGAAGTTAGAACAGGAGATTTTTATAATCGAGTCGTAGGCTAAACTGCAGAATCTGGGACACATTCCCCTCCTCTTATTTGCATTTTATTACATTTCATAACAATACTTATTATAATTGAAATATGTATAATGCTAACCAACATTTATAAGTAGCTAATTCCATGGCTACCGGGATCTCAGATGTTTATGGCCACCCGGTATGTGACATAAAATGCTATTAATAAATCTGTTTTTATTGTTTCAAATTAAAAGTAAAAAAATTTTTTTTTACAAAATAATAATAAAATAAAGATAACGCTTTGAAAAAATGCTCGCTATCTCACAATTGTTTTTTCCTGTGAAATTATTGTACATTGAAAGGTTAAAAATCAAATTTATAAAGGAAAAAAAATATTTAGTGGGAGAGATGACTGTAGAGTTTCATTTGATTCTAAGGAAGGGGCATATTTTTTTGTTAGGCTACCTGCTTCTATGTGCAGCGAATCAGAACCCTTTGCCCCACTCTCCTTCCTGCCCTTTGTTTACCCCCTCTTGTTGCTTCCCTTCCCGCGACGAGTTGAGGGAATACTTTGAATTTGAGTTGGCACCCTATTCATTGCCACTAATGAAACCGGTATTAGGAAATCTCCTAAGTCAGTGTTTTAGGATTTGTTCGCTCCAATAACTGACAGTGTCAACCTTCTTGGTGCAGCCTATATTATTGATGGAGAGTTCCTCCTGCGTCGTGTTGTTTGGAAGAATGGTGAAACGTTTGAAGCAATTATCAACAAATACGTTGAATACACAAAGAACCATTATAGCAGCTATTGTTGTTTTTGACGCGTACCCAAAATATTTGCCTGCGAAAAGCACCAAGTCAGCAGAACGCCTTCGGCGGGCTAAGAGTCACACAGCCACATCATCAGAGGTCCTGTGCAACAAGTGGATGACTGTGACAATGACTAAGGAGCAGTTCCTCTCCAACGATCGGAACAAAGGAAGGTTTATAGCCATGCTAAGTGAGAAGTTTGAAGGCGAGGGCTTTTTGGTAAAGCCAGCCAAGGAGGATTCACACCACTTGATCATCACGACTGCTATAGAAGCTACACAAAAGCACGAATGCACTATTCTTGTCGGCGAAGACACGGATCTCCTTATCATGCTCACAGCATTAGCTTCGCCATAAACCAAGATTTTCTTTATGAAACCCGGAAAAGGGAAGGTACCAATGGGCATATTCTCAGTTAACAGTTTCTGACATTGCGAAAAAGTGAAAAAACGTTCTGCTACTCCTTCACGCCTTTAGTGGTTGTGACACCACTTCATCACTTTACAGGCAAGGAAAGAAGAAGTTTGTCAGGCTGACTGTGCAAAATTAACATCTCTCGAAAGTGAGTAATGTCTTTATGGGCAAAGACCCCAATCCGGAAATTGTTGTTGATGTCGGGCAAAAGTTCTTAGTAGCACTTCATGGAGGTAAGACTGGGCTGGAAGCAGCCCGCCAACACTGCTTCAGGCTGTAACTGCAGGTACAGATGCGGTTAGCAAACAACCAAGTATGACCTGGCTCCTGTTCTCACTACTTGGAACCTGCTACACAGTCACTTTTGTTAAAGATATCTTGCAAATGCACCAAAGGGTGCAAAGCTGCTTATGGTTGTAGAAAAGCAGCAATAAAATGTTCAGCAATTTATAGAAATTGTAAGGGACATTCATGCACTAATGCTCCTACTACCAAAGTAGATGTGGACGACACTGTTGGAGACGACGATGAGCTCAATGAGCAGATGCTCCTGTTGAATGAGGAAGAAGACGACGACCCAATCGAGAGTGGTGAACAAGAAAGCAAACCAACGTTTTCTTCAAAATCTGCGCGTTTGAACCAATGAATCATACAGGGTGTTACAAAGTTCAATTTTTTTGTTATTGTTTTATTGTATAATAAAATTATTTTACTGTAGTAACGTTTCTTGTGTCAGAAATCATTCTTACTCCACTTCTGCATTATTTTTGGAAAAGAAAAACCAACTTTTTTGTTGATTAATGTTATAGTTTTTCAGTCAAAAAATTAAAACAAAAATTACCTGAAAAACTATAACATTAATCAACAAAAGTGTCTTTTGCAGGTATAATTTTTAACTATGGAATCAATAAACGAATCCGTTGTTATTCAAAAAAACATTTTTTGGTTCACAAAATGGTGCAACTTTGACAGAAAGCCGTATAGGTATAGCTGAATCAAAATATATCATATTGGTACTGGTGATGACCCTTAAGTACAACGTTGTTTCGAAACGTTACAGAAGTTTTGTGCAGCATCAGCTAAAATATGGCCAGGAGGCAGCTATAAGCTTGACGTCCCTTTCAACCGTGGGCCGGTGCGAGGTCAACTTTCGAACCCGATTCAACATGGCTGGGATCTACAAGAAACGGACAGCCATTTGCATCACCTGGAGAAGGCTTTGTTCGTGGTCCAGAAACAGGCAGCAGCCGCTGAAACCGTTCCATGAAGAAATTACGTGTTTGGCATCACTTTTTGCGGAAACCGGAAGTGGATTTGGCGAGAAAGCAGAAAACAATTGCGTGTTGGCGTACCTTTTCACTTGAAAAAACAAATACCAGGTTAGTCAAACAACTTGATTATTTGAATTGCATTGTTATTATTTACCTGAGGTAAACTACGCTGAATTCGAATAGTTTTGCTTACAGTCAAATATTTGGGGTTATCTGTCATTCTATAGAATCGTGCATTTGCCTTAGAAAATTTATACTGTTGACTTTTGGACATATGTGTATAAGACATGTTTGACTTAACGTTGCTTCAGAAATACATCTTTAGGCTATGTTTGTCGAGTCGCCGGACACCCTTTACATATAGGATCATAATATTATAGGAGCACTAGCACCATTAATTCGATTGAAGATGTATTGACAACAATTTTGTAGAATAAAATAGAAAAAAGAGAGCTTACGGGCATGAAGATCCTGTGCATATAACGTATTTTGTTTATATAGCCTTCATAGATGTGCTAAAAGCGTATTACAGAATACCTCATAAAAACCTTTGAATTACCTTTGATAAAAATTAAATGAATGTAACATCTACCAACACAATAAAAATAAAGTATAGTAATAATAATAAAGTTTATTTAAAAAAAATAAAACGATAGTAATAAGTTTTAAGAAATGCATTATAAATTATTTTAAGGAAATTAGATAGCAATTCGATGACCTCTGTGGAAGACACCCTAGCTCTTCCTTACCACCTAACAAAATAACTGAAACCAATATACAAGACTTATTAAAAATACTCAAAAATACACAATATGCAATCTACAATACACAAAATACATAATAGTATAATTATATACCATATGCAATATCCAAGATACAATATACAACATAGAATATACAATATACAATATGGTACAGTATAATCAAAAGTTATTTTCACTTAGAATGGCTATGGAATAGTTCCTAATTTATGAATGCAACTACGATTATAGTTCAAACTTGACATTTGATTTTTAAGTGAGTTATAATTGCATTTACAGATTAGGAACTACTCCATAGCCATACTATATGAAAATAATTTTTGATCATACTATATTATATGACGGTTGCACTATTGCAATTAAAATTCACTAATAGGATATCAAGAAAGCGGAATAGGACATTTCGCCGTCGCCGTTTCGCCGTCGCCATTTCGCCGTCGCCATTTCGCCGTCGCCGTTTCGTCGTTGCCGTTTCGCCGTCGCCATTTCGCCGTCGCCGTTTCGCCGTTGGCTTTTCGCAGTCGCCATTTCGCCGTAGACTATTTTACATATCCGACTTAAAAAAACATTTTTTTCACTTATCTATATGTAAGCAAAACATGGAATCAAAGTTTTACATGTTTTAAGTGATACATATTCGAAATCTTTAATAGTTTTAAAATAAATTCAAATTTATTTCAGATTAGGAGGACGTTAAAGGTTATTACAGTCACACTTCTTATATGCATTAAACCGTCTGATTAGTTATTGATGGTAATGAGCATACTTGTTACTTTTTGCTAATCCTTTTATCATGCACATGGTGTTCATTATAATGATTTGGTTTAGAAAATTCCCTTAAGGTAGTATGGCCGTTATAATAATTTCAGTGATTTGCTCTGTTTTCAAACTTAGCATTTTTATTACATTTTTAATGTGTATTGATGTGAGGTAGGTGATTTTCCAGTTGAATACTTCTAAAATGGGTTTCTTTTGTTTTTTTTTTTTGGTTTTTATTAACTTTCTATTTTAAATGGAATAGGCGGTGCGGTAGGCGGTATATTATTACATTTTTCAATTCAGCTTAAAATTTTAGAGAAAATATGTTTTTTCAACTAGCACTCTACTTTGTACCGTTTTTGTAAAATTTTTAATTTTTGAACATTTTTGACAAATGCTTAAAAATTAAAACTCAATTTTTTGGTTAATTATAAGATCACTGTAAAAGGAGGTTGTGTGAGTGTATCATACCAGATTCTTTAACTTAACTTCAACGTCTTACATCTCGCTTATTATACGTTTTTCAATTTAAGTTGATTAACGTTTTCCGCTTTATTTTGAAGTGTTCTGTGTACTCCTAAAGTTTCCCGAAATAAATTTGAACCACCCTGTATATATGTTACTTTACAATTTAAATATTACTGTAGACTTGCTTAGAAGTTATTAAACTTATTGTGGATTTTCTTCCGGCAACGGAGTACAAGTATATTATTGTAAGATCATAGTTTATAAGCAAGCAAATTAATGTCCAAATAAATAAAGTAAAGGTTGCATTACATTAAAGTATAAAAATAAATTAAAGTATAATCATTTGGCGCACGGCCTTCGTTCCACTTTCAAGTTGACGGCGAAATGGCCGACGGCGAAACGGCGACAGCGAAGTGGTCGGCGGCGAACTGGCGATGGCGAAACGGCGACGGCAAAACGGTGACGGCGAAACGGCAACGGCGAAATGTCCTAGACCCTCAAGAAAGGGGTTACGACAGGGAATTGTTTATTGCTACCTTATTAAGTATATTTGACTGAAGCGTTGAAGGGATGAAGAAAAAATGTAACAACATGGACGTTCTACTGGATTGTGCTACCACTCTATATACCTGACTGGTCACGGTAGATGCGGCAGTTCCCTTCACAAATAGGAGCAGTCGGCCCACAGCTGTCTGTAATTACAAGGAGCTGAACCAAACAATAATGTTCATCACGTTCTACTGCTCACGTAGAGCCTTCCAAGGCACTCTAGATGATTTTGTAGATGCGACCCCTGCTGCAATAAACTGCCTAACAAAACTTGATTCTCAGCTGCAGGTAACATATTAATATTGTTGACTACTATGTGGTGGAATTTACTTTCGTCCTCTCTGTTTGCGCTGTAGTGGGAGTTGATGTCGGGTGACTCCCAGGCCAACCTGAGCTCTCTTAGTTGGGGCTTAACAACAAAGCAAACGGGAGTTGATTCGCGCTGCCGTTTCCCCCGACTTAAATTACGTATTCAAGTTCAAAGTTGTAGGTTGTCGACGCTAGAGTGAGGCAGACGTACCGTACCGGAGTAGAATATAACGTTAAGATAGGTCGTATACCACAAAAGTCGTTATTGCTGATTAAGGGTGCAATCCATATTACGGTTGAGTACCGGATTTGATGTTGATTTTCTAACGTATTTTGGAATAGCGAGGTGTTGTTTGCTTTTGTGTCGTATGTCTTCTGGTCACTCTCCGCTGAACCAGATTTTGAACTGTTCTTAAACTCCATCCCCTTTTGTAGCCGGGAAGACGAATACGGGGCTTCTTCATCGTTACTCAATCATCTCTTGAACTCCTACGTGGGTACCTTCTCCAAGGAGGGGTCATCTCAATCCCTCTCCGAGTGCAAAATGCAAAATGCTAATCAGGTGAACCTTGTATATTAAGTGCACATAACAACAGTGCATAGATAAAAAGTGCGTCAAGTTGTCAGGAAGCAAACCTTTCATTTGGAGCGTTTGAGTTTACTCAAATGTTACGCTGTAGCATTAGATTATAGCTAATTTAAGAACCCGTTCAGGGCATTAAACCGGCGCTTGCTGGCTTATAATAATTTTGAAGTTAGACTGTATACACAGCGATGTAATTCAGGGTAGTGTTACGCTGCCATTTTCTTATGTGTAAGATATGTAAACCGAGATTTTGAGCATTCAATAGGTCTGTTTAATTTCCGTGGTTATTTGCTTGCATTTCTTTCTTTCGTTGTGAGGTGACTTGCAGGAAGTTCTAACAGGTATTCCAGAGAACGTAGATACCAAAGGCAAGTCCCTGTCTGTAAAAAGCCGGTAAGCACATTTCCTTAATAAAATAAATGGATTTACGAATCATTTACAAGATGCTACGTGGCCTGGCACCTTCGGACATTGATTCTGGGCTATCATAAACCCATTAGTAGTAAAAGTAGTATTTGTGGAGAGACTCATGTCTAGCAAGTAGGCCTTCATAAGCCTTTTTGCCAACACCGTGGACAAGGTCTAGGCATGCAAAGTACCAGGTACCTTAGTGCTACTTAAAATTTTACCGAGACTAACGAGTTCCAACCCTAGCAAAGGATCTTAGCTCACCGGGATAGGGGATCGAACTCTCGACCCTTAGAGCAGTAGCCAGAATGCTTACCACTGAGCTATGGAGCCCGGCATCATAAACCCATACTTCTGTTGCTAGTGAACCCACATTTCTCCACTTCAGTAGGCGGAGCCAAATCTTTGCAGGGCTAATTAAATTTTGTGTGTTTCCGAATCGTATAAACGTTGTTATCATCGTATAATAAGCACGAGACAACGCGAAACTGCCGACTATTGCTGAATTATAAAGGTGCAAACAAATTGGAAGTGGACACTCGGCCAGACGGAAGTAATAATATTTCTGAAGAGTTTAGATAGAGTAGCAAGTCTATGAATCTGCAGTGTCAAATAAATTTTTAACAGCGTTGTTGCCTTCTATAACTGTCTAAGGTGAGTGCATAATAATTGGAATACAGTCAAAGTGAATGTATAAACACTTTCGAATTACTTTTCGTTCTTGCTATTTTTAGTAAATTGAAAAGCTTTCGTTATCTACAACTGAGAAGTTGGAATATTGAATTATTATATCAATTCTAGATCTGATCTTCAGCAACCCCAGTGCCAACTCGTTAGACAAGCTGTCGAATATTTCCGAATCCATAATATACAATTAATATGACATTTTTCACTTGTAATTAAATCATAAATCATAGTCAAATTGACTTTTTTGTTTAACACTCGCTAATATAGGCGATAGTATTTAAAATACAGTATCAGACTACGAAGATTATTTAGTTTTCTTAAGTATAATTAGTTATAAAGTTGTGGGAGATGGATAGCCAAAAAGTGTATTGTAGTATAAAAAATATTTTGTTCCTTAAGGTCCAAAACGTCATACATGTAAAAGTTGATAAAATATTTTACGTTCGTTTCGCCACTTTAGATGGCTTCATCAAAAATTATAAACATGTGTTATAACAATATGCCTTCCATGAAAGTTTATAATAATTAATAACAAAATTTGCAAGTGACTAATTAAAGCCACATTGCAAGTATACGGCGTCAAAATGGATGAAAGTAAAATATTAAACAATTTTAATATTTCACTTTTATCCATTTTGACGCCGTATACTTGCAATGTGGCTTTAATTAGTCACTTGCAAATTTTGTTATTAATTATTATAAACTTTCATGGAAGCCATATTGTTATAACACATGTTAATAATTTCTGATGAAGCCATTTAAAGTGGCGAAACGTACGTAAAATATTTTATCAACTTTTACATGTATGACGTTTTGGACCTTAAGGAACAAAATATTTTTTATACTGCAATAAACTTTTTGGCTATCCATCTCCCACAACTTTATTATTCATCGAAGCAGCCAAATTTCATTTACCTATTATATAATTAGTTATACTTATTAACGCCATTAAGCCGCTATAAGAAATTACGAACGCGGTTGAATTTTGTAATCGGAGACGATATTCGAGGTTTATAATCAACCAAGTTCATTATTTACGTATCGGCCGTGGATCGTTCAATATTTTTGGCAATACAAATTTAGACATTTTAAAAAGGCCGGTGGCCGTTGTAATTGACTTTGTTTTTTTTTAAGATCACGTGGCCCTTAACAGATGATGGCTGTGATGAAAGACTTTTCATGTATTTGTTTAACACGGTTAATAGTTATTAACATATCTAGGAAAGTTTTGTTATTAACATATCTAGGAAAGTTATGAGTATCATAACTGCCGCAGATGTCGTATTGAAATCCGAGCTCGCAGAGCGAGGATTTTAAAACTTCTAAGGCTGTTATGATTCATAACATCCGTGGTTTGTTCAATAGTTTATCGGTTGCCATGCACGGTAATGGACTATTAACGTACAGATCAGTTATGACTTAGCTACCAATCTACTTTTGTATATGTAAACAAGGGCTTAATATCCTGCAACCTATAAAATACAATAACTGCACCTATAGTATTACGAGAAATAATTAATAAACTGAATAACATTTATTAATAAATCACTAACGATTCGTTCAGAAAAGTGTTGCAAACTTCGACATACTTGTTCTACTTTTGCTTTTGCATAACCTTTAGAATCCGCGACTCAATCTAATTTGCGTCAGAGTCGGACAGAAGCTCCTGAGAATTGCAATTTGTGAACTCGCAGCCCGCATTTCCTATAAAACTTTCTGATCGCAGTTTCGATACTGCTAAGGTACGAATATAGACCTGGAATTACACAGGAAACAAGAAATGGTAAAATATTGCTAAATACAAAAAAGTATTCGAGATATCGGGTGATCAAATAAATTTCACCTCTAGTGTGCTCTGATTCGCGTTATACGATTGGCAGTACTGAAGTGTATTGTCAGTCTATGTCAAATTTGAGGTTAGTAGGTTAAGTTTTGTTTGCTATTTGACACAGACTGACGCAAAACTTAACCTGCAAATCTAAAATTTGACATAGCATGACAATACACTTCAGTACTGGCAAACCTATAATACGAATCACAGCACACTAGAGGTGAAATTTATTTGATCACCGGATACGAACATACAGAACCTTCATACGGAAATCATAAGTATTACAAAGTACAAAGTACCATTCTCCGTGCAGATCCCCACCATGCTGATTGACCAAATTGAAATTTCAATTAACGTAATACGACACAAAGCATCATATCATCAATAAATATAAAAAATTGCAGTAAAACATTGAACATAATGATCTTATTAAACCCTTTTTCTTTAATGAAGTGCTAGGTAGAAAGTTAGGGAGGAAACAAGAAATAGAAAATATAATCCAATATAATTAAAGCTTGAAAATCTAATAGAATATGTGTACATTACATAGCAACCATCATTGGAAACATATTATGAATATTTACTAACGGGAATAAGGTAAACATGAACAGAAATAAAGAAATCTAAAACTAGGACTGTGAAACTATGTTAGTGCAGGATTCCATTTAATTACTTAAAGTAAGACCTTAAACTCTTACTATGCAGACAACAGTTGTTGCTAATGATCCGAGAGGTTTCTTCCGGCAGGATCTGGTCAAAAACGGAGGTGTATGGAGAGCTCTGCTCGATTTTTCTAAGTTTCCTCGTGCTAAGGGCGCGTTGTTTTGTCTCATTTGTATGGAAAGCTCGACCTCTATTGAGATGATAATGCGCTAGGAGTAGTTGAGGAACTCGGGAAGCTTCCGAAATCGTTGGATGTCGTTCTAACCTAAAAGCACATAGAGGGTGTACCTTGCTAATCTTTGTAGGAGTAAATAACAGAGATTTAGTAAGAGCATTTATTTTCTATAGGCTCGTTTCCTAGTTTTACAGGGGCTAATAATCGAATTTTGCTGGTGGTTTGAAAACTTCAAGGGCGCTATAGGATATGTGCCTATGCGGAGCCGTGATATATCCCAAGTAAAGAAATCTTGACCGCAGAGAGATTTTGAGATGCTACAGAGATCCAACCTCGAAGTGAACAAATGCAGTCCCCGCTCCGTTCATTGAGTTAAATGCTCGCCTGTTGGTCGGTGCGGTTAACGTTCCTCTCCAGTGGGTGAGTTTGAATTGAACAAACTATAGTTACACTAAATTTTGGTTACAATTTAATATAACTAACACTGTTCGAATGTAACTAATTTATGTTTACAGTTGAAAATAATTTTCTCTCGCCAGCTGTTGCTGAGGGAGGTTTCCAGGAATAAACTAACACCACACTTATGTAATTTTGAAATTTGAATGAGTATTGGAATAATTTGTACAATCATTGTCAAGTTTAGTTCGCTAGTTTATAATCTTGCTGGCTAGGTTAGTGTTCCAGGTCTTTACGTTTTTTTTTCTGTTTATGAGCAACCGTGAAGCGCCTGAATGCTAAGAAACTTGCGTTACATAACGGAATTATTTGAGAAGGTGTATTGGTATTAGATTCACTCACCGAGAGGGTTGTTTTCCAAATTAAACAAATTTCAACATTGGTTTAGTGCTCTTAAAATATAGTACATTTCAAACATAACTCAGCAGCGAAGTAAGTGTCTGAGAATTTATTGGAGGTAAGGCCCCCCACACGTAATTACCAAGTTGTGGTAATTACGCTATTTTTGCATGACCTGTAATATTATTCCTGAGATAAATATGTGTGATATTTAGACGTTAAGCAATTATATACTTGTTCTTGAAGATTCGTGTAAGCCAGTATTACAATTTACTATTTACCTCTGCTTTTCAACTATTTTTGAATGCAGTATCATTATACGATCTTACTTAAACTTGGATTTCACTGTTGTATATTCTTTTGTTTACGATTTGAGTCACTTAGTGGTTTGTTAGCTCAAGGAATCTTTGGGAACCGTGCCAATTGGAACCACTTAGAGCCCTGTAATTTAGTTCCACTACTTCTTTTCGAAGGTAAGTCGGCCTCGACCTTCTTCCGAGTTAGTCGAATAGTCGATGGCATGTTTCCGTTCCATTAGAGGCAAAGATTAATGTAACAACGAACTTAAAATTACAAGTAACGAAGAAGACATACATATCGTAAACTGTAATGGGTCTTGGAAGACTTCCACCAGAACGAATTTAATATGGTAGCTAAAATTATTTCCATATATTACAGTGACTGTTTCAAACAAGAATTAATGAAGAACAAATGCCTAATAAAGCAATCAAACATACATGAGCGATATTGAACATAGAAAACTAGAAATGCGAGATCTACAAGAAAATAATAGTAATTACAGCTTTGAGGAAATTGCACAGAAAAATAATAAAAATCTAATTAAAGAACGCATATCAAGCTTTCCTACTGACCAAGTTATAACAGAAAATAAAGAAGTATTTACATATATTTTCGGAGTTAAATAAAAAGAGCTGAATTCTTTAAAGTGACTGAATACCGAACTACAGTCACATATCAGTCTACCTGAAATGCAACGCCCATAATAAATCAAACAATTGCTGAGAAAAGCATTTCCCACAATAGATTGGAAAAACTTAAAGAAAAAAAATTAAGAAAACGGTGGCTGATCACGCACGGGCTGGGTGGCAAAACCAATTGAAATCGAGCAACTAATCAATTAAAAATGATACGAATGATTATAAAAATCAGGGTATTAAAAGGTACCTGCTCTTTCCACCTACATTTTAGACTTAACTATTCTCTATGGAAATCCACGAGCCCGTAGAAATGTGATATCCATATCAAACGGATCAGCTACTCAAACTCTTCAAGACAAGCGAAGTCAGATTAAAATGAAACTACCCCATCTTTATTACCAAGTCCTAATATAGTATCTATCATATATGTCTATATTCACTTGTTAACTACGACAAACCCTATATTTTTCTGGTACCTATATATTCAAGAGTGCCTTAAGGCGAGATTATCTAATCCCTTTCTGTACGCATATTACACCGCTGACCTGCAAAACCACCAACCACACATAAACCTGAACCTTATCTCCAAATACTTGCATCACGACCTCAATAAAATAGCAATTAGGATGAAAATGTGGCTTATGAAGGCCAATACTTCGAAATCCATTTAGTCGCCTTTACCCACAGAAACGATATGTGCCCAGCTTTCATGTTACACAACATTGTCCTTTCTTAAAAAGAAGATCTAGATACCTCAAAATACACCTAGACAGACAATTGATGTGCTCCAGGTCACATTCATACGCTCTCCCGTCTAAGCGACCCTTCTTCATGGGTCAAACGTGATGCAACTTTGGTGACAGCCCCTTCTACAACACCAGGCGAAGTAGCAAATTCTATTTACCTCCATGTCTGCATTGTTACCATTGTACTATTTTATAATTACTTTCTTTTATGTATAGCTTGTACAGATCATTTACTTTCTGCACGTCTGCACCTCTCCTCGCCACATCTAAAACCTTTAGACTTCTTCTATTTAGAATTAAATTGGTTGCGGCTTTTTATATGTATTTACTCGAGTGTTCGCTCACCGACACCAATTTTGAGCTTCGCCCCATAAGAGAGGTAGGCTGGATTGTGCTCAGCATAATAATCTCTACAAATTACAGCTTTTAATTCGTGATGTTACCGTTAGAGCATTTGCCCCTTTAGCAATAAATTGAATCACGAGTCAGCTTCGGCTGTCCACCGAATAAATATTTGACATGTTGTGTTGTGTGTTCAATGTAGCATTTTAATGTGTTTTTCTGTACTCAGTACAACAGTATGCGGCTGAATTTCAACACCAGTAGGTGGAGGCAAGGTAAGTTCTCCCGATTTCAACCTTGGACGCTTTTTTCTGAGTTAGCGGATGCTCACCACCTTGATAGGCAAGAATACATGACGCAGTGCGTCCGACAGATTGCTAATACATACTGTTATGGTAGCTTCTGGAGAACGATACAAAGACAGTTGCTGTTAAATTGTGAATAATTTATTAAAAAGGGTCAAGCATAAGTTGATTTTGTTGGAATGGTGGTTTGAGAATATCAGAGTTTATATCCTAAGCTGTATTAACGTAAAATTGGAAAATAAAGTGAAAACCAAATCCAAACGATTATCAGAAAATTAAGTATAAAATAATATCAAGTTTATGAGTTTAAAATCATATTAGAATAAATTAATTATAACTGGTAGATTAATAATGAAATATATTGTATAAAGTAAGATAAACCAGCAAGTTAATTTTAATACATTTTTAAAATAAAATTATTATAAAAAGCTATTAGAATAAAAACCAATTTTTTTCCAAATATGTAAGATGTCTTATAATTAAAATACAATTTTGGAAAATAAAAACCTCTTTAATTGAAAGATAAGGTGTCTGGTTGGTGTAGTAAAAAAGTATATGTCATTAAATCAATGAAACGAAGGTAAAACGAATTTTTAAAAGTATAATATAGAAGAATACAAATGGCACAAAGAAGAATTAAGAATAAGTGAATGGTCTTCGTGGTGTATTAAGTTCTACAGAAGATTTGGATAAACTACGGAATAAAAGCCAATAATAGGTTTTTTTCTTTTGAACGGGACTTCATGTGAGTGTTGTCAGTTGGGTGCACCTAAGTGTAGTCTGGAACTGGATACATACTACATATGAAAGTATTGTAGTACTTGGGCGATCTTGTGGCTGTGTGAATTTTTATATTTGGGTTGGACCCTGATGTGGTTAGCTTGAAGGATTTAGGGCAGGCGTGGCGAACCAATGGCACGCGTACCATTGATGGCACGCGGAAAAATAATTTGGGCACGGCCTTAATTAAGGAATTTAGGTATCTCATCGAAACAATTTATTTTTTCGTCTACATTTGAGGTCATAGTAACAAAGTTCATTGTGAACAAGTCTACCGGTGCCGGAACGGCAACAGACTGCGCGACAGAGATAGGTAGCTTTCGGGCGAATTTCTGACCAAACGGATGGGAGTGAGCTACGGAGTAACCTAGCGCGGGAGACGCGGAGGGACGGCAAGTGGGGCGCTGTTAAGCTTAGTTTGTAGTTTGCATGCAGTATTTGAAATAATTAGTTCGATTTTACTTTAAGCATTTATTTTGTAAGTTCTTCCCTGGATCGTTAGGCAGCCCTATTCACTCTTATTTTTAAATATTGAATAAATTTTCCCCTGCGTAGCTAGGCAACCTTATTTTCATCTTGTGATAACATTTTTCAGAAAATTACAGCTATGTTGCTATCAATTTAGACCACTCTGCATTCCAATAGTTTTTCTGGTGGTCCTTTTCTAATTTTTGGAAGATTTTGATAACCTGAGTTGAATTAGGTGTGGTAGTATTTCTCGACCTTTTCCATACCAGCCTTCGCTTAATAAGTTGGTTGCCCCTCGGCTTCGTGCTTCACCAGCTTAATTATAGCTTGGTTCATTTGTGAGGGAAAATTTGGAAGCAACGAAAGCCCACTGAACGTTAGGATAATTATTTATGGTTTGCAATCCTTACGTTCAATACGTTCTTGCGGAATTTTGGGGCCCACTTTCGTTGTTTGCAAGGCACTCCAGGCTGTCCGCCACCTCCAGGTTAGTCTTCTTCAGCTCCCGCCTTTTAGCTCGGTTATGTACCTAGTAATATGTATTTTCAGCTTATTTCTACCTGGCATTATTTGATGGCACGTCATGGCCTCATTAACCATTTCTTTAGAAAAAATGGCACGCAGATCAATAAAGGTTCGCCACCCCTGATTTAGGGGATATCGTAATTGCACTATAAGATTTGGATATATTATTGTTGCTACAGCTGGAAGTAAAGATATAACAAGGAACTTACAAAAGGGGGCAGTACGAGTTGAGAAGGCTACCAGCTTGATAGCTGCAATTAAGGGGGTCAGTTGCTGCTTATTGGGATCTCATCAGTGGTGATCTCTGCATTGGTGTGACAGGGAAGGTGTTTTTCGCAGCAGAGGTTGTCGCTGGATGCTTGGCTTTGCAAGGGTTTCTAGAAGATCAGGAAGTGGACTACTTTTGTAGTTGAAATTGGTATCTTGTGGATTGTGCTGCAGTGAGTGTTAGAAAAGGTAAATTTTAAATATAATATACAGGGTGATTTTAAAATGTTTCGCCAAACTTCGGGGTATTGTTCTACACACCAAGGCAAGTAAAAAAGTCCATGTAAACATGTGTCCGAAAATCGCGCGTTTCCGAGTTACGAGCAATTTTTGAACTTGGGAATGAGTCCAGTCAAATGGTGCTCAAAAAGGGCGAATAGGGGAGAGGTTTGGTGGAGTTCTGATATTTGGTTTCTATATGTTTTTTGGGTCGCTGTACACGAATATCAGGTTTTCCAACAAGAATTTTGACCGGAAACACGTTTTTTAAGGAAAAACCGTGTAATAAATCGTTTTTTTAGTTTTTCTAAAATTACTCGAAAACTATCCAATTTCATAAACATTGAACCTATATGAAATAAAAGAGAGTAAAATTTCTTACATTTTATGTACTAGCGGTTTTTTCTCCGATCAATCGTTCAGCCGCGAGAGCGCCGCGAAGTTAGGTGTTAAAAGGGAATTATGCCAGTTTATTTCACAGTAACTCGAAAACTATACATTTTTCGTAAATCAACAATGGTATATGAAATGAATCTTCATAATTGAAATGTTGGCAAACTCGATACTCGCGTACAGCGACCTAAAAACCATATAGGAACCAAATATAAAAACTCCAAAACTTTCCCCTATTTTCTACCATTTGACTGGACTATAATTTTGCGGTGCTTTCGCGGCTGAACGATTGATCGGAGAAAGAAACCTCACATACATAAAGTGTAGGAAACTGTGTCCTCTTTTATTTCATATAGGTTCAATATTTATAAATAATGGACATCGTTTGGGTACGTTTAGAAAAACTAAAAAAAACCGGTTTTTACAAGGTTTTTGCTTAAAAAAACTTGTTTCCGGTCAAAAATTTTATTGAAAAACCTGATATTCGTGCACAGCGACCCAAAAAACATATGGGAACCAAATATCAGAACTTCACCAAAACTCTCCCCTATTCGCCCTTTTTGAGCACCAACTGACTGGACTACTTCCCAAGTTCAAAAATTGCTCGTAACTCGGAAACGCGCGATTTTCGGACACATGTTTATATGGACTTTTTTACTTGCCTTGGTGTGTAGAACAATACTCCGAAGTTTGGCGAAACATTTTAAAATCACCCTGTATATTTTAATATTAAACAAACAACTCTTAAATACTTAGAATATTACATTTTTGAGGATAATGGCTTTGATAGATGTTTAACATATTTGATATGTGACGGAGATCATTTGGTTGATGTTTCACTTTGACAGTTGTCAAAATGCCATAACTGATAAATATTTGTGCATTTTAATAACCATTTCAGATAAGTATTGGAATACGTATGAACCCGACTTGATTTAAAGGTTTTCATTCTCTATGTGCTAGCAAAAAGGTAAATTAAAACTTATAGAAGGTTACATTTCGAACATTGACTTGTTAAAATAGACAGTTATTTTAATACAAGAGAAATAATATAAGCTTCAATAATTAAAAAACTACCTGATTAGATAAACTTGAATAAACTAATAGCACCTTGAAAAGGTATAGCATTGCAAAGAAATTGGTACCTTGTTACCTTAACATACATTAATAGGCGTCACAATGTGGACCTATAACAATACTTTCTACGTCCACGTATCGACCTCGAACCTATTACGCTTTCAAAGAAGAACCACACCTGTGTCCCACTGACGCTACCCGCCTGAACCTTTAGCTTGATTACTTGTAGTAAATTATTTTTGGAGTGTAACAAGAGATACTAAAACAAAGAATTACTAAGCAACAAATGAAAAAAAAAATTAAAATAGAAAATTATGCTACCACCTACATGGAAGAGCAGACGGCTGGATACACTCTCTCCAATTTCAGTTTCTTGTGTATCTTCTTTTGATCGCACTATAATCACTTTCAATTTTTATTATATGATCATTGAATTGAATTAAAATATTTTCTTGATATATTCAAAATTATGATGTTTACTCCAATTTATTTCTCCACGACTAGTATTTTTTTCTGTTTCTTGTTCTTTTCTCTCTCTTCATAACTAATTAAATATAATCAAAAAATTATTATTTACTGAAATTTTATAATAACCATAAAACATTAATTTTAAAGATATAATTTCAAAATGTACATCGAACTATAGATATAGTTAAATACTCTTAAATAAACAACCATCTTATTCGACTACACTACAATCTCTTTTGATACATCATGTATGTGTACTCCATTAAATTGTCGTTAGCTATTCTCTTTATGTTATTCTATTGTACATCTTGCCACCCTCATATTGTGACTACGTATTTCCACTCTGCATATATATATATCCTCCTGATTCACCCTAAAACTATACGCCTTCTGATTTGTTCAAGGTAGTCAAGAAGTAATTGCAGTATATTGAACTGCAATAATACATAGGGAAGTAGCAGTAAAATGTCTAAGTAGAAAAAACCTAAAATAGAAATCTAGAAATTACATAAACGCGCAAGTGCATATTAGACAAATGACGAAGTGCAATGTGATATTAAACAATATCCCTTTTTTGTTTTTTTATACCACTTGCTTCTACAAAACGTTGTGCCACCAAAACCTCGACCAGGCCATGCTCGCATCTTCTCCAATTCACAAATATAATGAAAAACTTGCTTTATGTCACACAGTGAACTAATGCGCGCAAAAAAATCCACCAATGAGCAGAAATTCACTTACTCCACTAAATAGAAGGTCAAAGCTCCGAGCTATTGGCATCGGTTTCGTATCCAAGTCGTCGCCCCCGGTAATCGAAACTTCTGCAAGGAAAATAAAGTTTCATTTGGCTTCTTCCAACAATTTACTTCTTGCGACACTCCATCAGCACAATGACAAAAGATTCTGGGACTGGATGAATTCTCAGGGCGCCTCCGCACAAAGACATTAAGCAAGGACGAGTGAAGCTTGAAGTTTCTGCTCTCTCCGAGTTCTTCACCGACAATTTTAATGAGAGCGTTTTATCTGGATTTGTTGTGCGACGGAGGTAAATAAATAGTTCACGAGCGCTTAGCTCTTTTAAGCGGAAAACGGGACATGAGCGTTCGCGACAGATATTAATGAGCAAAATGCATCCTTGCAGTTCCATTCCAAGAGCGACGTTGGGCGCTATATTAACATCACTGGAGAAAAGTAACGCCCACTTCATACAATCCCTTATAAAAGGGTGCTCAATATTACAGCTTCTAAGACGCCGGCTTTAAATATCGTGATAATTGATTACGGCCATAAATTCTGCATTAAGGAAAAAATGTCGGGTGAAGGTCAGTAGTTTATAATAATAACTTTATATGAAATAACAAGATAGGATTAGAAGAAGTGAAGGAATAAACGGTATTATTGTTCCAAGGATTTTAGAGTTCAAAGTTCGATATAATATTAACATTAACACACATTTTTGAAAATGTAACTATTTCAGTTAAATGTATTAGGTAACTTGGCTATTCCTGACGTGGTGACGCCAGAAAACAAAGAAGTTTAATTACTTAGTTATTTCCTAGTTGAGTTGAGATTTGAAAAATCGTGATTCTGAAATACAAAATTACCATTCTTCTCGGTATACTTAAGCTTGTTTGCTAGCAAAACATGTGGGGTCGTGAAATTATTGAAAATCAATTCATCCAAAAAACTTCGATATTATAGATATACTAAAGCTGTTTCATATAAATTACCAAAAGTTTTTAAGAAAGCCGATAAAGTTGTGTAATAGTACAAAAGCTCGACCTAAATCCATCTCCAAAGTGCAACTAACAAATGGTCTCTTGTAAATCATGTTCAGGGTGGTCCCAGTAGCTATAAAAGTGGAGTAGTTAAGGTCAACGATGAATATATTATGGTGTAAAAAGATATTTTTGCAAAATGGAACCCCTTTATTTTATTAATAGGTCAATGCACCTCAGGTCGGTAAGAACAGGCCTATTGCTTGTAATGGTAATAATAAAAAATTATCTCTATCACCTCGGTATTTCTATGTAATGTAAACATTTGAATTGTGCTGTGTTACAGTGGCAGTAGTCACAACAAACTGTTTATCTGGAAGTAATTAATTTATCTAAAGAAATCTCATTCCTAATGAAAACTAAGGTTTAAACAAATTATCTATTATGAACAATACGAACAAACACTAATGGTGATGGTTACCATTATGTTCCACTCTAAAATAAATGTAAGACAAGTCATCAAGCAAAAGTGCACCCGATTACCTACAGTGAGACACAGATGCGCTTCTATACGGAAATCGTAAGTGCTTTTTTATCCTAAATAAATTCGGGGGAGACGTAGAAAGTGGCTCTTTTTACGTATAGGGCGCCACTGGATTATTATTTGTCGCCCAGGAAATTATTTCCAAAGTCAGAAAAGATCTACCTTGACGTAAGAGTATCGTTGTAATCGATGCAGCTGCGTACTTTCTTTGACTATACCTATTAAAGTTTAATGCGCTTCTAAAATTCCCTTCGTGCAATAATACAGCGTACAGACAAACACATTGTACATATAATAATGTATATTGAACACACAAGACTACAAGGACAAATATTCGGCGGTAGCTGGAGCTGACCGCTATTGAATCCCTTATTATCTAAAAAAATTGTCCTACAGTAACGTCACTATTAGAAACTGTAATTTATCAAGCCTATCAGATTAGTTACAATTCAATCTGTATATTTACTTCTAACTATAAGGATACGCAAACTGTAGCTACTAGAAGGAGAGGTATAAATATGCAAACACTGCAAGCTCTGTAGAAGCTATCTAGAAATGGCAATAATTATAACTTAATGCGGCGCCGACAATAATGACATCAAAGCCAAGCGAGTTTGCAATTTGAAATAGTGAAATTAAGCAAACTTCCTTAAAGATTTATTCGAGAATGGTCACCGGAACGACAAAGTGCGGGAATTTGCCGACGAATATTGACCCACGTAGTTGAGTCAAGAATTCACAAGGGCCACTATGTAATTGTAAAGCGTATGTGAGAATCCGATCACAGTCAATTATTGAGTTCGGAGCGGCGTTAGTTAACCCACAATAACGAGAACAAACAACTAACATGTTTAAACCGTTCACAATTTAATTCAAATCTTTAAATACCGAGCTCTGTGGATTAGTGGTTAACACGTCTGCTTAGCATTCGGGAGGTCGTGGGTTCTATTCCCGTGGCCATCTGCTTTGGTTCAGGTTTTCAGGTGCTTTTCCTGAGTCAAGAGTGTATACTCTCTGAGGCGAATGCCGAAGCAGTACTTCTCCACCTTTCCTGGCCTATCGTTCATTCTCCATCCCTCCTTTCTCTCACCCATCCTGAAATTCTCGTTGTTGGCTGAAGACAGATGCAAGGTCCCTACAGCAACCCGTCCCCAGTTGAGGAAATTAAAATGACCTTGAACCTTTACCAATACGGCAGAACTGATTAACTTCGCTGCGTTCGTACGGCATATAATATGTAAAAAGAATCGCCTGCATTCCAAGGACGTCACCATCCCCGATAGGATGTGAATGTGAATTTATTACTAGCTCGATGGAATTTTGAAGAGTAAAGCTAACTTCACTCTGTTGTTTTCAAAATCGACAGAGTCAAAATTTCGAAGCGGCTGGCACTTACTCTTTGCTTCTCGGCGATCCAAGTCGACAGTTCCGTTGCATGATGCCCTATAAGCATCTGGAACCTCATGCCTTATTCCAAAGGCAGCGAATATTAAAATTCATTCACAGCCTTTCTGAAGCCGTCGCCGTGGTATTTTCTACAAGATGCAGATCGTGGGCTGCCCTCCATCTCAGGAAGGCTTTCCTCCCTTTAAATTTAGCGTTGCTTATTAGGCGATTCGCGTTATAGGCCCGTTATGACACGTTAGAAAGCCCTAGATTTGGCTAAGCCTATTCCGCTGCATTCGCTGGTCCCGCATGCTGAATTTGGGCTGTCAGATCCAGAGTTTCTACGCCCTTGTTTTTCTTCCGTCGATGCATCCTGATTTCGCTACATTGTGCTGCCCCAGACAACCATTCCCTAGCTGCGTTGGGCCATTAGCTTTATTTAATAATTTGTGTGTGCAATTAAGTGTTGTGGGTAAGATAGTACCAAGAAAACTTTCCTTTGTAGCGCCTAAGACAGCCAGCAAAAGGTATTTAAATATTATTTTGTTGCCACATGCTATGTTCTATACTTATACGTTTTTCAAAGGTCTATCGACAAACTTGCGCTATATTTCTCAGGTTAGCAATTAGCTTTTTTTGCCAGCACCTGACAAGCTGTAGTCAGATAGAATGAGGTTTTGTTTACATCTGTGCGTAACTGTATTATGATTATATACCTTGATACTATTAAATGCGCATATTTAATTTTGACCATTTTCTTGCTTGATACCTAACGTAGCTTATGCTTATTGTATTAAAATGTAACTCATTGATCATTTTACATTCAGCGACCCAGTTTAACCTATGTGCCCACTTTATTTTGAATTGCAACATTTATACCCAAATTTTTTTTAAATCGACTAACCTGGTATAATTTTTATGCATCCGAAACCCTATTTATTTTGATACTGTTATTTTATTAACTGTATTTAAACGTACGAAAAAAGCCTCATTCTTATCGACTACTGCTGATATATCATAATTTATTTGATCCAACCGATACCTGCTCGTTTTCTTTTAGAGTATGCAGGGTTATTCAATTTCGATGCTCACCATTAGAATTTTGAAAACGGCAAGAAATGCAAGGTGGAACAAACTTGCAGACTCTAATGCTGAATAATATTCAAAAGATGAATTAGACTTAGTAGCCTTAGTTTTTGAGTTATATCCAAGAAAGGAAAACGTTGGTTGTTGGTTTTTGTTATACGTTCAAATCTGATATTAGATTTTCATTTATTATCATAATTATCGAGATATTTCTTATTTTAAATGCATATCAAGGATTACTATGGGCCTATAACTGCATTAAGGACAATGATACAACTTTTGCTACATATTTTCATAAAAAACCGAGATATGTCAAAAAGATTTCATTCCTTTCAGGGCATTGATGGCCTTCTATAAAAAACATGGTTTTTACTAGCTCGCTTATTTATGAAAATAAACGTAGCAAATTCTATATCAATAAAACACAAAGTAAGCTCTTCTTAATTCTATATAACCATCCTTGATGTGCATTAAAAGAAAGTTAGGATCAACATTTCGAAAATTATGAAAGCAAATGAAAATCTTTAATCAGATTTCAACTCTTCATTAAAAAGTGTGCTAAAAATGTCAAGTCACTATTGTTCTAACTAACATAATCAACAAAAACCGAACAGTCAATTTTTGTTTACGTAACTCAAGACGGTCAGGTTCAATTTTCTTTTTGAACATTATTTAGCATAATAATCTGTAACCTTCTACCAATTTAACCGAAATTATCTCTTACAGTTTTCTAAATCCTAATGGCGAGCATCAAAATTGAATACCCTGTAGGTTAATGCAAGCTAGAAGCCATACACGGTAAGTGGGTTTTATTTAGACGGTGAGTTCGACTTTTTTTTTGTTGCTGTGGTGATTGACGAATAGCGCCCTTTTGTATTTTGCTTCATTTTATATGGTTTATTTACCTTAAAAATCATTGCCTGACCCTTTCCCACGAGAATAACCGCCGAGAAGGTTTGAGCTAGTCAGAGTTGTGATCGCCTTTTGCTGAACAGCGATATATTCGATCATATGATAAAAGAGAAACACGAAACTCATATAATCTGACAGAGAACAAAAGACAACGGATTCGTAATGGTAAAAATGATTTAAAAAGATGTAGATCTTATCAATCTTTAATGTTTACTTGAGAATAGGTTATTTTCGATATTGTGAAGGAAGTGTAAGGGCATTGGCGTCATGAAGACGAAAATTATAATTTTTAGTTGTGATTATCATTTGTATATTTAGTAGTACTTCGATATTATCGGGTTATATGTCGATTATTTCACTCATCATACTTGTATCCAATGATGTGGCTCTATTCTAGAAAATCAACCAATCACATGGCTTTATAAGTGACAATTTCCCAAGGGAAATTATCGCAGCGATAAAGTCCCAAGGGAATTTATCGCGTCTTGCCAAGTAACAATGCGTATCCTTTATATAAATAAATTTTACATTAATTACTTACGCCGCAGTCAATTATAGCATGGAAAAGCTGCGGTACGCCTTTTAAGTGAAGTTTACTTAGATTTTGTACTTCTGCTAACGTTTATTTCATTGTTACATCAATATTTGTGGTAGCATGTCTTACAATAAAATTAGTAGTAAAAAAGGTCGAAAAATCGTGTCTGCCGTGGACGACGAAAAATTTGCTGTTTGTTTTGTTTGTTTACGCGTCCGCGTCAGTCATCAGCGCTAGATTCTGTCAACGCTTCGTCGTATACAACAATGAGTCGTTTTGGGAATATGAGTGTGCAACAAATCAACGAAGAAATCGAAAATAAAAAGTCGGAATACACGAAGAAGAACCAAGAGTGTTTGTGGAGAGTTTTTATGAGTTTTTGCGTCGAGAAAAAATATGTACTGTTGCCTACGACGCCAGTGACTGAATTAGCCAATATTTTATGTGATTTTGGCTTTAATATGAAAAAAACTAATGGTGAAGATTATAAAGAATATAGTGTAAAAACCATTTGGAACACTGTTGCGAAAATGCTCCAAACAAAATACTTTGAAGAACACGGTGTGAAATTCAACCCCTTTGAAGATATCGAGTTTAAAAAAGCCCGTGATGCTAAAAGTGCTTTAAGGAAGAATTTACAGTTGCGTGTTGAAAAAAGAAAGAGAAGTTCCGATGCTCTAAGAATGGATGAGCTTAACCAAATAATAGATTCTTGTGACGAGAACACCCCAAATGGTCTCTAACAAAAATTTTACCATGTTGTTTCATACGAGCTTGCCTGGCGAGGAGGGGAAGCGACGAATTGTATGACGTGGTTTTTTCAAGAGGAGAGAAAAAATGATGGTAGTTGTTCCAATCGGATTATTTATAACCCGTTATTTACGAAAACTTGCCAAGGAGGGGACAAAAAGTGCTCTCAAAATAAATGGCTAACTGTAAACGTAAACCACCCAGAAAAATGTCCAGTTAGATTGTTTAAAAAGTTAATGGAAAAAAGAACATCCAATATAACTACCGATAGAATGTTCTTAACTCCCAACTCAAACTACAAAAATTCATATTGGTATAAAAATATGCCTGTGGGAAAAAATTAAATTTCAAAATGGACGAAAACTGCTGCGGAAAAAATTGGACTAGATGTTACAAATAGAAAGATTACGAACCACTCAAAAAGGTAATGCATGTCGTATTTTTTACTAATATCTAATTACTGACGAAATATTTTAATTTTTAGATCGTCGGCAGTATCTCAACTGGCAAAAAAAGGTGTAGGTGAACAGCAATTAATTCAATTAACAGGACATTCTAGTGCCTCCTCAATAAGGCCCTACTTACAAATGGATGACGAACACCACTTGCAACTAGTCAGTGAGTTACGTGCAACAAAGACTACTATAGTACAAGAAACAACAACGACGGCGTCAACAAGTAACGCATCAAACGTATTGCCTGTAGCTAACGAGCTAGGTGATACTAATGAAAATGAAAAACCTACGATTATATTTCAAAATTGTACGATAAATTGCCAAGCATTTAATGCAAAATAATACTATTTCAGCAGTATTTCCGTTTTTTTAAATAAGTAAGTAATGTAGGTATTAATACATGTCATTATTTAATAATAATAATTAAGTTATATGTTATAATTCTTGTTAAGTTATTGTCATTGTCAAAAAGTTAATGTAAATAAAGAAACTTTTCGTATTTTATTCGTGAAATATTCTCAACAAAAACCACACGCGACGTAATTTTTTCTTGATAAATTTGTTCTTAAGCACTTTTTGCCTTAAGCAAGATTACTCGTCTAAATTGCCCTCTTTATTTTCAAAGATAAAACCCCTCGAGCTTCGCTCTCGGGGTTTTATCAGAAAATAAAGAGATCAATTTACACTCGTAATCTTTCTAGGCAAAATAGTGCTTTCGAAAAATTTATCGATAAAATTATCGTCTCTTGTGATTTTACATACGATAATTTGTTGCATAATAATAAAAAAGTGTTGTCAGATTCCAATGAAAGAAGAATACATTCTGAAAACATCGATAATTACACTATTTGGATTATTTGAGTTTGTCAAAATGACGTTTGGGCTGACAAATGCTGCTCAGACAATATAAAGCTTTATGCACTTGTTGCAGGTTCTTGAGCGCTTAGACCATTTCGGAATGACAATTAACATAGCGAAATGCTACCTACTTCGGACAGAATCAGAGAATGAGGTGCCCTTCCTCGGTTGCTGGTTCACGGCGGTAGGGATTCAACCATTACCCAAATGTATGGCAACAATCTTAAAGTGCAAGCCAACTTTTATAGTTCAAGACCTGCATCAGTTTCTGGGTATAATATATATATCGAGGCTTCTTTCTCCAACCAGTACACCATCAGGCTGTTTTGAATGCATATTTAAAGTTATCGCAGAGGAAAGCAACAGTAAGATCTTTTGGACAGATAGTGTTTTGCGGCATTTCAATTTACCGATACTCCTGCAGTATTTTTTCAGAGTGCAGATATAATAGTAATTTACGATACAAGTGCGTAAAGCTACTCTTTAGTCACTGGCGGGGTTTAAGACGCGAGTGAGCGCATGTGTATCGTACAATATTTTATCTACGATAGAATCTAGAAAACACGGTAAATATAAAAAAAATTAAATATAAATTAGGATTACCAGCAACCGGTCGTAATTTTGCGTGTTTTAAAAATTTTAAAACACGTTGCTATTGACAACCTGCCTAATGAAATATTTTAAACACGTTACTCCTGACGACGTAAACTAATGAAAACATGTTATTGGTATAATGATAGGTTCTTCCGGGTTATGCCGTGGTCGTCGATTTGAACTTGACGTTTCGCTGCTCATGCTGTTAGCTTCTTCAGAAGTTTTCTAAAGACTGATGTTGGTGCCTTTTGCTCCTGGTTACATACCGAGGAGCCGTTACGGTTGGCTGCTCATGTAGATCTTGTATGTTATTCGGATTTGTCGTTTTTCCGCTTGGTTGCTCACGTGAAACTTGTTTATGGATGGATTGGTTTTGCAGAGCTACCTTTCATGTGTTACTAAGGCGATAGCCGTCTTCTCGATTGAAATTGTTTGGATTTTTTATAATTTCTAGGGATTCCAGAATAACACGAGAGAAGTATTTTTTAGTTCTGGCTAGTATGTTTACGGAGTCGTAATTTATTCTGTGGTCCCCTGGTCCTAATAAGTGTTCTGCGATGGCTGATTTTTGTATGTTTCCAAGTCGTGTGTGGCTCTGGTGTTCTTTTATTCGACATTGGATGCTTCTTCCCGTTTGTCCGATGTAAGATTTGCCACAGGTACATTGGAGCTGGTAAACGCCTTCTGTCTGTAGTCTGGGCAAAGAATCTTTGTTGCAGGGGATCAATTGTTCGACCTTTCTTATTGAACCATAGCGGACTCCAATGTTCTTTTTATGTAATAACTTTCTTATTCTGTCGGTTACACCGGCGATGAAAAAAATGCAGGCGTAATTAATAGGTTTAGGTTTAGGTTCTTTCGGTTTCATGGTATATTGGCACGCTTTCTTGATGTCTCGTCGACTGTAACTATTTCTGAGTAAGGCTTCTTTTCCACATGACTCAATTCCTGTGGTTTACTGTCCTCGTCACAGATAGCGTTGGCCCAATAAAAAAGAGTTTTGATCAAAGATCGATTTGGTTGCGGATGATGATGAGACGAAGCACGCAGATATCGGTCGGTGTAAGTCTTCTTTCGATATACTGTATGGCTTAATCTGTTGTTAGCGGTTCGTTTCACTAACACGTCCAGGAAAGGTAGGCGTCCATTTTCTTCAGTTTCCATAGTGAATCTTATTTTGGCATGGTGGTTGTTTAAGTGTGCCAAGAAAGCTTTAAGAGCTGCTTTTCTATGGGGCCATATAACGAAAGTGTCGTCGACGTAGGTGAACCAGCATTTAGGTTTGAGATGGCTAGACTGAATAGCTTCATCTTCAAAGGGTTCCATAAATATGTTAGCAATGACTGGAGATGACGGGATCCCATAGCGGCTCCTTCCTTTTGCTCGTAGTATATTCCTTCCCAAAGAAAGTAGGTCGTCGTGAGGCACATCCTTACTAACTCTGGAATGTCTTCTTGAAGCCCTTGAGGAACGAAGCATTGTTGTATAAGATTTACTGAATCTTCTACTGGTACATTGGTAAACATTGGTGAAACTTCTGAAGAAGCTGACAGCATGAGCAGCGAAACGTTAAGTTCAAATCGACGACCACGGCATAACCTGGAAGAACCTATCATTATGGACAACGGCCGTGAAAGCCTGCATTCGACTATTAAACGCCTCTACGGAGAGGACATATTCAAGAAGACCAGGAAACTGGATAAGTTACGGAAGAACTCCTCTCTAAGGACTGTACCTCGATTTTGGGAAAAAGATTGAATTTTGCTATCACACCATCCCACATACCTAATGAAGAAGTGATCGCTGAAACTGAGAGTGCTATTCGAAATCTCCCAGTTGAAGAAGCCGAGGAAGTAAGACACGAGACCTGTCGTATATTAAAGCGTGCTAAACCACCAACGAGGAACGTCACCAGAGCCGAAACACAAGCTCTGAAGGAAATCCGAAACAATCCAGACATTGTAGTTCTACGAGCTGACAAAGGAAATGCCACTGTAGTGATGAATAGAAAGGACTACCGGAACCAAATTCAATCACTACTGAAGGACCCGACATCGAGGATAGAACGCCAGGTTAGAGGAGCTATCAAAAGATCATTAATACCAGAGTCGGAACATCGACGACTACTGCCTAGCGATACTAGACCGCCCAGACTTTACGGACTTCCAAAGATCCACAAACCAGGAGTTCCAGTCACGCCAATTGTTAGCACTTGCGGATCTCCTACGTATCAACTAGCCAGATACCTCGCTAACGTCTTACAACCATACGTATGCAGAACAGAATCCTACGTGAAGAACTCTGAGCATTTCGTGGAAATATTGGCTGAGTTGGAAGTAACGGACCAGGACATGTTGGTCAGTTTCGATGTAGAATCCCTGTTCACCAATGTACCAGTAGAAGATTCAGTAAATCTAATACAACAATGCTTAGTTCCTCAAGGACTTCAAGAAGACATACCAGAGTTAGTAAGGATGTGCCTCACGACGACCTACTTTCTTTGGGAAGGAATATACTACGAGCAAAAGGAAGAAGCCGCTATGGGATCCCCGTCATCTCCAGTCATTGCTAACATATTTATGGAAGCCTTTGAAGATGAAGCTATTCAGTCCAGCCATCTCAAACCTAAATGCTGGTTCCGCTACGTCGACGACACTTTTGTTATATGGCCCCATGGAAAAGCAGCTCATGAAGCTTTCTTGGCACACTTAAACAACCACCATGCCAAAATAAGATTCACTATGGAAACTGAAAAAAATGGACGCCTACCTTGCCTGGACGTGTTAGTGAAACGAACCGCTAACAACAGATTAAGCCATACAGTTTATCAAAAGAAGACTCACACCGACCGATATCTGCATGCTTCGTCTCATCATTATCCCCAACAAAAGCGATCTTTGATCAAGACTCTTATTCATCGGGCCAACGCTATCTGTGACGAGGACAGTAAACCACAGGAATTGAGTCATGTAGAAGAAGCCTTACTCGGGAATGGCTACAATCGACGAGACATCAAGAAAGCGTGCCAATATACCATAAAACCGAAAGAACCTAAACCTAAACCTATTAATTACGCTTGCCTTCCTTTCATCGCCGGAGTAACCGACAGAATAAGAAAAATATTAGATAAAAAGAACATTGGAGTCCGCTATGGTACAATAAGAAAGGTCGAACAATTGATCCCCTCCAACAAAGATTCTTTGCCCAGACTACAGGAAGAAGTTGTTTACCAGCTCCAATGTACCTGTGGCAAATCTTACATCGGACAAACGGGAAGAAGCATCCAATGTCGAATAAAAGAACACCAGAGCCACACACGACTTGTAAACATACAAAAATCAGCCATCGCAGAACACTTATTAGGACCAGGGAACCACAGAATAAATTACGACTCCGTAAACATACTAGCCAGAACTAAATAATACTTCCCACGTGTTATTCGGGAATCCCTAGAAATTATTAAAAATCCAAACAATTTCAATCGAGAAGACGGCTATCGCCTTAGTAACACATGGAAGGTAGCTCTGCAAAACCAATCCATAAATAAACAAGTTTCACGTGAGCAACCAAGCGGAAAAACGACAAATCCGAATAACATACAAGATCTACATGAGCAGCCAACCGTAACGACTCTTCGGTATATAACCAGGAGCAAAAGGCACCAACATCAGTCTTTAGAAAACTTCTGAAGAAGCTGACAGCATGAGCAGCGAAACGTCAAGTTCAAATCGACGACCACGGCATAACCCGGAAGAACTTATCATTATGGACAACGGCCGTGAAAGCCTGCATTCGAATTTTTCTTTTGTCACAAAAAACCGGACCACATGATTATTGTTCAAATATATATAAATATTTGTTCTCCTTAAGGTGGCTGTCAAATTATCAACTCAAGAAGTAAAAGGTTTGACATGGTAAAATACGCGATGACGAGACACACATGCACTCATGTCTTTATTCGCTCAGATGCAGTAAAACCTTCACTACAACCCCCATTCCAAGACAGAGAAGAATAAGCAGTCTTCAAGCTGCTTGTTAAAGGGTATAAAAGAACATCAGCATAGACAGACTTAGACCGGCATTATTGGCTGCTCCCGATGATTCAACCAAATCTCTTGTTACTGTACCATCCACTTCCAGCGCCGGCCGTCGACGTGAAGGGCGTTGTTGTAAATACGCCGCTGTCGCTAGTGAGGTAATTAATTGCCAAGAAGTAGATTGGAATCTACCTGATCAGACAGTCAAGTACTTAGGTGTTTATATAACCTGTAAACTAGCGTGGAGAACTCACAATAATTATAATTATAATTATAAATATACGGTACCCCCCACCCAAGAAAAGCGCCCTTCCGTGCTTTCCAAGAATACTTCAATACTCAGCATCACTCCGTTTCGCTAGTACAATGAAATGTTATGAACCAGTTATTTATAAAAAAAACAAACAAAAAACAAAATTTTTTTGCCGACGACCATAGCTCAAAAGTTGATGTTGCCTTCATTTTCGGAGGACCTATCGTATGAAAACGGAATCGTGTACACAATCGAACATACATCCCCCGCACAGCACGTTTAGGCACCCCCCAATTCGAGGGATTGATCTTGTGGGCTGGGATCTTCACCAAAAGATCCGCACCACTGAGACGGAGATTTGATATAGTGGGTTTATTAGTCGGTTGGCTCGAATTTTAGAGATATTTGACTCAGAGTGGTTTTCGATATGAGGGAATTTCAATACTTCGTACACTTCGTGTCGAAGTAATTTCCGCAGCCTTGGCGATTGGAATCGGGCTCAGTGAGATCATTTACAGTTGGGAACCAAATTAACTGTGCTCTACTCAGAACCACAGATCAAAGGAATAAAGTAACAAGGTCTACATTGTACCGCCAGAAGCAAGCATATGAAACACCAGCCTCTACGCCGCAAGGTAAATGAGGTTACAGGTAATACATACATACATATGTCATCTAATTAATCTACGCGTATAGTGCACGTATAAGCTTCACCTGCAAAGTTTTAAATTAGTATTAAATAGTATTTTGAATACAAAGACTAACTAACATGTCAGCATCTACCAGGAGTCTCAGTTGAAGTTAAAAGGGGCGATGATAGTGTTGATGCTGTTTCCAGAAGGTCACTGAGAAATTTTATTAGTATTAACGACTTAAAAATCTTGATTGGCGAGGCTATGGAGAAGATACTCAAAACCTAGAGCAGAAGGTTATCAGCCTATAATAAAAACTAAAAATCACGAGGCCGTTTAGTGACAAGGGATGACACGTGGCTACATCATTACGATCCTGAAACTAAACAACAGTCGATGGAGTGGCGCCAGAAAGGTTCTCCGAGGCCATAGAAGTTCAAGGTCCAGAAGTCGGCGTGGAAAGTGTTGGCGTCAGTATTTTGACATAAGGACGGTGTTAACCTCATCGATCAACATCGATCGACAAAGGAGTGTACAATCAACGCCCAATACTACATGCCTCCCTTGGACAAATTGAAGGAGGCGTTGAAGCAGAAACACCGAGGGAAGTTGACTTGGGGTGTCTTGTTTTTGCAGGACAATGCATCTGCCCATACCGCTCACCACACCCTGACGAAAATCGACCAATTGGCTTGTAAATTTTGAACCACCCGTCATATTCCTCAGATCTAGCCCCGTCGGACTATCACCTCTTCCAACAGCTAAGGAAACACCTGAAGACCACCAAGTTTGGCTCCAATGAATAAGTCATCGGAGCTATGGGCGCGTTTTTAGAGGGGCAACCGTCCCACTTCGATTTGAAAGGGTTAATAAAACTGGAGAAGCGTTGTGCTAAATGTGTTAGCTTGAAGGGGGAGTACGTTGAATAAAATGTGATTCATATTTCGCTAGCACATTTCTTTTTATGTAAAGCCAGGAACTTTTCAGCACATCCTCGTACTAGGATTTATATGGACATTGGGAGACTTCTGGAAGTGTGCTGGATGTGTTTGGATTGGTAAAGGAGCAAATCAGGGTCCATAGACAGCTGGCAGGCTGCAGGTATTTATTGAATAAACTGAAAGTAAAACATAGAAAAATTAAGTAAGGTAATTATAAAAAGAATTACTTACTATTTAATGTTTGTTGAATGACAAGTAGTATAACGAAAAGGTATTTGTGATTGATTTTACACTTGTATAATTTGAAGTGACAGTGACAGACATATAAACTGTCACAATTTTTAACTTGGTTTTCATTAAACAAAAATTAATTTTCAGAAATAAAAACAGTCTTGATTATACGAAAACCAGACCTATGTTTTTTAAGAGTAAATATTTTCTACCAGAGCTAGCGATATTTAATAACATTGATAATTCATAATTCATACATATGCAATGTTTTTGACCTGCATGCTCCCATCAAAGAATCTAGATCTTTTAAGGTCAGCAAACCTTGGCTAACCGACAATTTAAAATTTATGATGCGTTTAAGAGATCGAGCTCTATGTAAATTTAAAAAAACAAGAAATCCCATACATTGGGATTATTATAAATCTCTAAGAAATCTTGTTACCGCCACAGTTTCTAGAGAAAAGAAAGCGTATTTGCAATCAAAATTTACTAACAATAATAGTCCTAAGTCTATTTGGAATGAATTTCGTAAGTTGAATATTACTAATAAACACAATACTCAAGAATTGCCCTTTAATATGCAAAACTTAAATTTAATTAATGACTTTTTTCAAAATTCTTCGAATGCTACCCATTTTACAAACAGTGAATTAATTAATTACTACGCTACCCATAAAAAAAATGAATTTCCTAATCTCTTACAATTTCATAAGACAACTGAGTTGGAAGTTCAAAATCTTATTTTCTCTATTAAGACACGAGGTTCTGGATGGGACAATATTAACATTCAGCTTTTACGTTTGTGCTGTCCGTATCTATTACCTTATTTTACTCATATATTAAATTTTTGCATAACTGAGAGCGTCTATCCAGACGTATGGAAAACTGCCCTTGTTACTCCGTTACCCAAAATTAATCCTCCTACTGAGCTGAAACACCTTCGACCTATAAGTATCTTGTGTACATTATCCAAGGTTTTTGAAAAAATTATAGAAAAGCAAATTCGCGACCACCTTAATATCAATGATATTCTTCCTAAAACTCAATCGGGCTTTCGGGCTGGATATAGTTGCAACACAACATTAATGGACGTAACAGATGACTGTATTAGCGCGGCTGATAACAACAAACTCACGGTACTTGTACTTTTAGATTTCTCAAAAGCGTTTGACACCATTAATCATAAAATTCTTTTGTCTATTTTAAATTTCATCGGTTTGAGTAACACAGCAATTAATTTAATAAATAATTATCTAGCCAATAGAGTTCAAAGGGTAAAATATCAGTCGAAAATATCTGACCCCAGAGTGGTTTTATCGGGGGTTCCACAAGGTTCGATATTGGGACCTCTTTTGTTTTCTATATACACTAACAACATAGACTCTTGCTTAAAGCACTGTAAATTTCACATGTATGCGGACGATACACAACTATATTACTCTTTTTTTCCGCATTTATTAGAGGAGGCGGTGTCGTTAGTGAATGAGGATTTGTTAAACCTTGTCGAATTCAGCAAGAAACACTCGCTGCTAATAAATTCTTCCAAATCTTCTGTCATGCTATTTGGTAAGAAGAAGGATAGAGATATAAATGCACCTCTGTTCCAAATAAAGGTGGGCGATGATATTTTACCATACAAAGTTGTTTGCAAAAATCTAGGAGTCTATGTTGATAATGATCTCCGCTTTGATTACCATGTTTCTCGTTGCATTCAAAAAGCGTATTATAATCTAAAACTGCTATACGCAAACAGGTACTGCCTAACAAGGGACATGAAAATTTTATTGTGTGATACATTAGTCTTATCTCATTTTAATTTCTGCGATTCCCTGTATGACTCATGTATCACCGCTCTTACACGTTTGCGTATCCAACGAACACAAAATTCTTGTCTGCGATTCATCTTTGGTTTGCGTAAGCAGCATCACGTTTCGCAAAAAATAAATGAAGCAAAATGGCTTAACATGTCCAATAGGCGCATATTCCATACGGCGATCTTTTACTTCAAAATTATTAACAACAAAGTACCTCCTTACCTATATGATAAACTATCCTATAGAAACGAACAACATCATATTAATATTCGATCGAAGCATGATTTGACTATTCCTTACCACAAAACGTCTTTCTTCAAGAGGTCATTTTCCTACAATATAGTTTATTACTATAATCACATAATTCCCAATAATTTGATAGACGCACCACTAGCCAAATTTAAACGTCATTTTAAAAGTAAACTCGCTCTAAGCCAATGAGGTGCTCTCCTTTCTCTTGCAATATATTTTGTTTACCTATATTGATCATTTAATTTCTAATTATTTATTTTGTACACTTTTACACTTGTCCGTGTATATAGACATCGTATCCTGGATGGGCATAGTGGTAGATCAGTTAGCTTGTTCTTTTTTTTACTTGCTAACTGAACTATGTCCTTTTTACAAATTTATATATACATTTTGTTTTTGTATCATATGTATCTATATTCTGTAAATAAATGTGGTATTATTATTATTATTATTATAAAAGGATAAATGAGTTACTTAAATTCGTTTTAAAAGAGCATTGATTAAAAATAAACTAAAGTATAAGAAAAGTCAAACGTAATTGCTAAATCATAGTAAATATTGTTATAACATAAAACCATTTACATTAGTCAATTATAATATGAAAGGCGCCAGAACGTGGAGTTATAACAATACTATTACATAAGAATATTATTTTAATAATTTATTTTCATTTGTAAAGATTTGGCTCATTTTCCTCAAGTTGTACCTTGTAAGGCTTGACCATTACAGCTTTTGGGAATAAAGTGTGCACCACTGTTATAAGATTTCGAATAACTACTAAGCAAGCGCTTATGAAATGTTAGGTTTTTATACCGAAATAAATACCACTGCATATGTAGGAATACCAAGTAAATGATTATAATTAATTAAAGCGGTCATTTAATATGGCTCCGTTAAAAAGATTTTATTTTATAAATACAAATGTTTACCAAATCTTGTAGTTTTCGGTTGCAAAGTCTGCTACTTTGGAAGAGATGGGTCTAAAGCATAAATACTAATAAACCTACTATCTCAGCTTCCATTACTTCATATAGGTAGCCCCAAGTAAACGCTGCAAAAGGCAAATCAAATTTAAGCTCCGCAACAACAACTTCATATCCGCCCCCGCTTAGGCTCGACATAGTTCTCCCAATATGATCTACTATTTATCCCACACGTTAGGTAAACGTGAGTAGGTGTCTCCATAAGCAACTAAAAATTCACCCCAGTTTACAAGCTCGTTACAAGGTAGTGTGGGCGTTTACAGCTAAATTGCGGTGGAATACATCAAGCTCACTGCAGTGTATTTGATATTTTGCTTCTATTTGTCGGCGAGGAAGTCTTTTAAACATGTATACCGTGAATTCTGCTACACGTTGCTAGTTCAAATAAAAAAATACTTTAACAAACATATCGCATATGAGATAGGACAAATGAACTACGATTAGACTTTTCCGTGCATCATTTAAATACTAAATTATTGTCGCGTATAAGATAATTAATAAATAAAACTTTCCAAACATTTCAGACATTTTTAGATGTAGAAAGGGCTACATTTGCGGTAACTTAAATGTACAAGTACACATAATACGTCAAAAATTGTAACTACGAATCTTTAGCTGATTTATATTTTTCGATATAGAATCAACTATAAATTGCACACAGTAAAATATAATTTCTTGTTATAAAAGAGGAACTACCGACAAAAGCAAGCAATAGATGAGTAGCAAGCTTGTCTTCTCTCCAATCTGTCACTTCTTGTTACGGTTAATATTGATTTAGGAGACATATCAGAAAATATGCCATCCAACGGCAACTGTTAAGTTAAAATGACTGGAACTTTCTTATCACAACACATAACATATAGCAATAGAAAAAATGCAACAACAAAACGCACCAACATCCGCTCCACAGGTTCATTTTGATTGTCTGGGGAATAGATTGTCAAACTCACTGTTAAATATTACGTGACTCCATTATTCCATTTTAACTTTTCACAAAAATGTAAACCTTTGAAATGAATCGCTTTTATTTATTTATTTATTTATTGTATACATATACACCAGCGAAACCAACAGATAGGTTGTCGAGGCAGCTATACAATAATAGCTTTGGACATATAAACTACAGAAAAAAGAACGTACAATAAATGAGAAAACTAATTAAACAACTTCTAAAGGTTACCTACACGTTATAGTATAAATTTATCAAATTTTACACAGGAACTTCTACTGTTAAAAATAAATAATTATAGAGTTAAGATTCGTCATACAAAAAAGCCTTGATATTTTAAATCATAAATGGCTAGCAACCAGGATAAATGCTAAATACTAGTGTAGCATCCATAATTTCTGTAAGCACCATACAAATAAAACTTGCCATAAAACAAATATTTGTTGTTCCAATTTAGTTTTGATAATTGCAACAGTTATTATACATACAGGTTAAAGCCGGCAGTACTGCTGAGTGGTGATGCATCTCTCAGGGTACTTGCAAAAGTTAAGCTCCAGTCTGCTCGGTCAGAACTTGGATGGGTGACCATCTGGAGAGTGAGCGTTGTGTTCTAGCCAGACAGGCTCCGCTACCTCAAGTACCTCCGCTGAATTTAAAAATGCGCACACCCTCAGCGGCTCGGTGCGCCCGGCACCCCGACAATGTAAACGGTATAAGGGGTTACCGATTACACTGGTCGACAAAAATGAACTTTTTTTCTTTCACAAAATTAAAATAACAGATTCTAAAAGTATTTTTGGTGCTGAATTCAAATATCATTTCAGTTTTTCCCCATCGGGCAGGAGTTTTGTGTGATATTCATTTGAATATTTTATATTCTAAAAAATCAGTAACTAGCTATCTAATTCAAAATTATAACTACTCATTCTGAGATACCTAGACAGTGGTAGATAGTGAGTTTAGGGCATATTTTGCATCTAGAACGTCGCTCTCCTTGGTCCAACAGTAGTCAGCCAGCATATTGGAACTCCACTTGCCTGGTACCTCTTCTCCATAGTAGAAATTTGCTGATGAAAACGCTCACCGTGTTCATCGCTGACAGCTCCAAGATTTTCGGGGAAGAAGTCTAAGTGAGAGTCCAAGAAGTGTATTTTTAAAGACATGCTGCATCCTATAGCTTTATAAGAATGCAGAAGACCAGCCACTATGTCACGATAGTTTTCTGCTTTCTGGTTTCCAAGAAAATTGCAACATAAACTTTTGAATGACCGCCAGGCTGCTTTCTCCAGTTGATTTAACAGTCCTTCAAAATGTTCGTCAGCCATTAATGACCAAATTTATGGTCCTATAAAAATTCCAAACAGAAAGGAAGGAAATATTTCACTAGTGAACAAACTCACAGTCAGCTCAATACTGACCCATCACAATACCAGATTAATAGACCTGGCCATGTCCAAACATGAATGAATCTGCACAGTCTTGTTTTATGTGCTTCAGCATGATATTACAAATAATTTCCTTAAATACAACTTGGGTAAAATCGCTACATATGAGGTAAAGGTTCCTATGACAGGTCAAAGAAAACGCTAAAATCAGATTTTGAAAAGTAGCTTTCACAGAAAAACTATGGCTGATGGGAAAATTCTGACTACATATCTGAATTCAGGATGCAAAAATGCACTAGATTCACTATTCATATTTCTTGTGAAAGAAACCTTGTCGACCAGTGTTATGTATGTATGTATTATACAAGTTAATTTTGAAATAAGTGTTTTGCAGCAAAAATAAAAATTTTAGACCCATGATTTACTATGACTTTAACAGTTCCCTATTTTCGAAAAAAGCTTTGGACGACTTCGTGCTGTATTTGGTGACCAAGTGCCTTCCCAGAGGACTGTTTAACGCTGGTTTACTGAATTTAAATTTGAACGAGTTTCACTCAGCGATCATTTTCACGAAGGAAGACCAATTTCAGCAGTTACCGAAACAAACATAAACGCCGTACAAAGAATGATTCGGCTGGGCAATCGAGTCAGGTATAGAATTATTAGTAATACATTGGGCAATGGCATAACTAACTGCAATAAACAATAGTTTACATAATCATTTGGATGTAAAAAAAGTCTGTTGTCGGTGGATACCACACAGTTTAACAGAAGCACAAAAACAACAGTGTATAGAATGGTATAAGAAAACTCTTAATAAATATGATGAATGTAGGTCTAAAGCAGTTTACAACACCATGGTGACGAAAACTGTATATATGCATTTGAACACGAATCTAGGTGCCAGTTTGCACAATGGGTGTTTCCAACAGATTCTAACCCAGTTAAACTGAAGCGATCTCAAAATGTGTAAAAACGAGTGCTTGCTTCTTTTTAAAATCAAGACCTATCACAACTGTCGTGCTTGAAAATAAAACTTATGGTTACCATAGAATGGTACACAACAGTATGCTTGCCAAACATGCTTCAAGTCATAATGCACATCAAATGAAAGAATTTTTAGAGGTTTGCGGGTTAAAATTGCCAAGTTATCCCCCATGCAGTCACGACTTAGTACCTTCCCATTACTTTATATTTCCTCAATTAAGGAATAAAATGCGTAGTGTGCGATTGGAACTCCCGAAGAAGCGGCGAAAAGCCTCAAAAACCTTGTTCTCAAGTGACACAAAAAGATTGGAATGTATGTTTTAAATACCTACTGGTTTTATAGGATGCGTAAATATAAAGAGTTTAAGGGCGATATTTGGAAAAACAATAAAAATCACTTTTTTCCACGACTGGGAGTAGAAGTCGGTTTCTATAGCATCAAAACTGTGACAGAAGTAAAGCATTTACTCCCTAGAGACAAAATAAGACAAAAATCTCCCTTCTTCTTTGCGATCAGCATGGCAATCTTAATCTTACTTACTGCTGCCCGGAAAAGACTTGTTGTAGTCATGGAGAACCAAGATCTTAGGTTCTTAAGCCATGAGATACGTCTTCGACCAGGTCCTCTCTTTCCAAGTACTTTACCCTGTAGTATCAACTGGAGTAGACCATAACGTTGTACGTTTCTCATAATGTGACCTAGATACTGCAGTTTTCTAATTTTGATGGTGTTAGAAATTTCCGTAGTTTTATTCAGTTTTCGTAGAACTTCTGTCTTGTGACATGATTAACCCAGGAAATTCTTAGTAAACGTCTATACAGCCACATCTAGAACGCTTACAGTTTTTTCATTGTTACTTCCGTCAGCGTTCAGGATTCGACCCCCATATATCAAGACAGAAAACACGTAACACCTTAATAGTCTGATTTTTGTGTTTATGTTTAGATCGTGGTTCTTAAATATTTTGTGCATTCTCATAAACGTTGCCTGGCTTTTTCAATTCTGCATTTGATTTCTATGGAATGATCCCACTGGTCATTAATTGAGGTGCCTAGGTACGTAATTGAAGTTACTCTCTCAATTGTTTGATTGTTTACTATTAAGGGCTCCGGCGTATTGTGTTCTTGCTTATGACCATATATTTGGTTTTCTTTACATTTAGTTCTAATCCGTACTGTTGACTGGTTGTTGCAATTTTTATCATAAGATCTTGTAGTCCGTGGAGGCTGTCCGTGAAATGACCGTATCGTCAGCATACCTGATGTTGTTCAATAATTCTCCGTTGACTAAAATACCTTCATTTATATCATGAAGGGCCTCATTAAAGATCTGTTCTGAATAGATGTTAAACAACAAGGGTGATAAAACGCAACCCTGTCGGACACCGCGCATTATTTCCACTGCATCTGATACATCTCCTTCTATTTTTATGTTTGCAGACTGGGTCCAATATAGTTTAGTTATAATTCGGAGATCTTTATCATCTATGCCAATGCCTTCGAGTATAGTTCTAAGTTTTTCGTGTCTGACGCTATCAAAAGCTTTGTGGTAGTCTATAAAACAAGTATAAACGTCGGCATTGACATCTCTGCAGAGTTGAAACAAGACTTGAACCGCAAATAGTGCCTCCTTGTGCCCAGAGCATTGCGAAAACCGAATAGGGTTTGACTTAGCATGAGGCTAATCGTCCGGTAGTCGGTACAGTATTTGGCATTTGTTTTCTTTGGTAAGGCAATAAATGTTGATTTTAGCCATTTTTTTGGTATTTTTCCGGAGTCGTATATATTATTGAAAATGTTGGTTATCCATTTAATGGTTTTCTCATCGAGCAGTTTAAGAAATTCCGAGTTAATTCCATCAGGACTTGGCGCTTTTCCGTCTTTCATTTGCGTTATTGTGGCATGTACTTCCTCTTTAGCAATAGGTGGTCCAGTAACACATTTCAGTGATTTCGGGGAAGTTCTTTGATTGTCTTCGAAGAGTCTCTTAATATAATTTTTCCATATCTCCAATCTCGCTCTGTTGTCGATAATGATATTTCCTGCATCATCCTTCAAATTTCCAACGTTTCTGTTTTTATAAGTTCCTGCAGCTTCTTTAACTTTTTTATGCAGGTTAAAGTTGTCATGTTTTCTTTCTAGTGTTTCAATTTCTTCACATTGTTCTCCTATCCACCTTTCCTTAGCTATTCTTATTGCTTTTCTGATGCTATTTTTAATCATCTTGTATTTCTCCGTATCTTTTATTTTATGTTTCCGTCTTTCATAAAGCATTTCTAGTATGTCGTCGGTCATCCATTGCTGTTTTCTTGGTTTATTTGTTTTTAAATACTCTGTGCCAATTTCTTCGAGTACCCTCGAAAATTTTGTTAATTCTTCTTCAATGTTGTTGTTATCAGCAGAGTCCTCTGGGTAGCCAGCAAGTTTCTCTGCTACTTGGACTTTGATGCCATCATCTTTTAGATGTTTTATATCAACCGTTGTGCCTTCCTATTTTCACCAATTTCTTCATTCGTATGTTAATTTTTGCTACTAATGAGTTGTGGTCCGATCCAATGTCCGCACTGGGATGTGTTTTAACTGATGTTATACAATTCTTATATCTTTTGTTCACCAGCACGTAATCAATTTGATTTCTCACAACATGATCAGATCTGTCCAATGGAGACCTCCACGTGTATAATCTCCTGGCAGGTAGTTGAAAGGTGTTCATAATAACAAAGCTATGTTCGTGTGCAAATATGTGCAGTCTGTCACCTCTTTCGTTACGTTCGCCTAACCCGTACGCGCCCACAAACTCTTCACTCTTTCCTCGTCCGATCTTGGCATTAAAATCTCCCATCACGATGTTCATTTCCTTCCTTTGAAGCATTTTAATGATTTTATTTAATTCAAGATAGAATGATTCTATATATTCTTCCCGTTTGACGGCTATCGGGGTATATACTTGTACAACGTTGCACTTGATTGGTGTTGTGCTTAATGTCATTAATAGTAGCCTTTCAGAAATTGGCACGAAGTTTTCAACAAACGGCTCATATCTTTGAAACCATTATTCCAACACCATTTTGGTGTTGTCCATTGTCATTACCAGAACAAAATATAGTATGTTCTGCTACTTTGCATCGTCCCGTTCCTGGCCATCGCATCTCGCTGATACCCAAAATATCTATAGACATTCTACTCATTTATCGGGCAGCATTATGTGCTTTGCCCGCTTCAGCTAAGGTTCTTACGTTCCACGTACATAATTTAATTTCTTTCCCTGGTGTTGGTCCTCTTGTTAGATTTCTATTACACGGATTTCCCTAGGAAGTTTTAATTATGACTGAAACAACAATTATGTCAAATTCGAAATTAGCAGGTTAGGTTTTGTGTCAGTCTGTTTCAAAACTGATGCAAACCTAACCTGCTAACCTCGAATTTGACATAGACTTACAGTGCCACCAACTTTAAAATTTAAAACTGTCAATAAATTACGTTTAAAAAACAGGTTTGTAGTTTTAAATCTTCTGCAACGTGAAAAAAAATAGTATATGCAATTCGGAGAGACTGCTATTTTGCTTCAGTACTATGTGACTCTCGGGCTTCGCCGTCGAGTCACAAATTGCACCTCAGCAAAATAACGCATTTCTCTCCCACATTGCATAATCTACTATTAGCTACAAAACTTTGTTTTATTAGATTGCAGAAATGTATGGTGCTCGTATAATCATCTTTTTAAGTGCCTGTCATATCAAGATTTCAAGGAACGCACATTTGGATGTATTTAAAGCTACGAAATGTAATCCTGTTTGCATATATTGTTGCAAATCTTTTTTCCCGTTTGGTATCACAAACAAATTCTGATAAACTCTTAAATTTCTCTAACGTGTTCTATTTTTTATAACGATTTTGTTTGTGTGGCATTTCACGAAACACCAAGAAGAACGTTATAAAAAAGTACAACACATTTTGCTATATTCTTTTCACCCGAGTGCGATTTCGATAACAAGCCGCTAATCTTAGACCATTAAAAAGGGTGATTTTGCATTGAATTCGAGAAAGGCCTCCCCCGGCTACAGTGAAGACAGAAAGTTGAAAAAAATCAGACAAATTGTACGTAATTAAGGTTTTTAAACCTGCTTTTATAGCAGGATATAATTACAATTATAACACGCTTCATTTGTTTGAAATCATCAACACTTCTGCAGTTTTTAACTACAAGTGAAAGTTGTTAGTTGAAAATTGACTCATTCATCTGGAAGTCAGGAAGTCAGAAAGTTGAAAAAAATCAGACAAACTGTACGTAATTAAGGTTTTTTAAACCTTGCTTTTATAGCAGGATATAATTACAATTATAACACGCTTCATTGTTTGGAATCATCAACATTTCTGCAGTTTTTAACTACAAGTGAAAGTTGTTAGTTGAAAATTTACTCATTCATCTGAAAGTCAGGAATCCCATTGCTTGTAAACTGACTAGTCGAGGCTTTAAAAAAACTATAATCACATGACATAATCTAAATATCAAATTGATTTATGAGATACGTCAAATCCTATTTATTGTATTAAGAAGTACGGTAAGTACATAAATGAGCTATACCTGATAGTGCTTCTTTTTAATAATTAGTAAAAGTGTATATTTATTTTTTTATTAATTGTAATAACACCTTAGGAGAGTGAAATATTACAAATTTGGCGCCCAATGTGAGGCTAGATATATAACGACGCTATTTCTCTGCTATTATAAATTTGACGCGACAACGTGAAGCTCGAAAAGTATAAGGTTTTAGAAAGTCAACAAGAAAACTTAATAAAATGAAATAAACGATTATAACAAGGAGATAGTATAGTAAACACAGAAGGACGTCATATGCAAGAGGCTGACACATTAGTTAGTGAGTCTAATGACAATAACATAATGCAATTGATGCAAGAAATTTTAAAAAGTAATCAGGAAATTAAATCCACAATAGCTACTAGTAATCAAGAAATGTTAAATAAGGTAACTGAAGTAGAAACCACAGTGACTACTAAAATGACTACTAATAACCAAGAAATTTTAAAGAAGGTAGCTGAAGTATAATTCAATAATCAACAAATTTTAAATAAAGTAGCTGCAGTAGAAGCTGCAATCTTAACAAAAATGGACACAATTGAGGGTAAGTTAAGGATATTTTAAAGTGAGAATTAAAGGCTTATAACTAGGGTATGGGAACAGTTAGAAAACCGATTAATGAATAAAATAGAACCTATTGAGAAGGAAGTAGAAATCGTTAGAGCAGATGTGGAACAAAATAAAGGTAAATTGAGACATTTTGAAAGCAAATTTGACAGTTATCCAAGTAACGTCAAAAATCAGATATTATCGTTAAATACCGAAGTAAAGGATATTACTCAAGGTTTACAACATAGAACTAACGACTTAATATTAGTTTCAATGGGGGGAATTATTATGCAGCCAAGTAGTGAAAAACCAAAGTTCAATGGAAATAGACAAGTGTTACACCCGTTAAATTTTTGAAAAAATTAAAGAACTATTTTGATAACATAAGAATTCCAAGTAGAATGTTTAGAAAACGAAGTCAACGTTTGGGCCGAAAGTCATTTTAACGAATGAAACAATTTTGAAGCATTTAAGATAGATTTTATTAACAAGTTTTGGTCACAGTACATACAAGGAAAGCTAGGTCTGAAATTTATATGCCAAGATCATATAATAGTAAGTTTGGAAACTTTACTAAACATATTTGGTACTGAATAGCTAGAGTACAATATCTGGAACCGAAGATACATTATAGTATTCTCGTAAAAGCTTTAAGTAAACATTTTCCACTTGACATACAAACGGCAGTATTAGCTTCCCAAGTTAAAACTGTAGAAGGAATGCTAAAGGTTTTAGAAGATTTGGAAAATAGACAAGTCCAAAATTTTACACAAGAGAAAGAATGTCAAATTTTACTAATCAATATCCTTAAAAATTCGATAACCGAAATGCAAATAATTTTGAACCGAGAAATAGAGTAAATGAAAACAATTACGGTCAAAATAATAATAGAATGGTAAGGTTTCATAATAGTGGTCGAGGCAGAGAAAGAAATACCAACACTTATACAGTACAAGCTAGGGTGATTCGCTGATTCCAGTACAAGCTAGGGATAGGTCACCTAATACGGTTCAAAGTCATGGAAAACTAAATAACCCGGTTAAAATTCGAGTTTCAAAGAAGCAACAAAACCATCTAAATTTTGTAAAAAAATGTTTCAAGCAGTTTAACAAAATTCAAAATGTTAATACATAATGTAGTTGATTTGGAACGTGATGTTTCAGAAATGGAAAAATAAATGGTGAATCAAGATTTACCATACTTAATAGTAGAAAGGATATCCGGGCGTCCCGCTCGGGCAAACACACTCAAAAAAATTTCCGGAAAGAATTAATGCTCTTATGAGATTATATGTGAAAATTTATGTGCAATTATGCTACGTCTGTAGTTAAACTTACACATTTATTAAAGAGAAATAATAAGTGGAAATGGGAAAATGGAAGCTTTTCAACAAATAAAGGAAAGCTTTATCAAGATAGTGACTCTATCACATCCAGATTTCAACAAAGCATTTTATATTGCAACTGATGCAACATTACTAGAAGCTAACAGTAATTTATTATACAAGACGATAAAGTTAAATTTTATCCACGAGTGAATCGTTTAACGTCGAGACGAAGTCGAGACGTTAATGATTCAAGAGTGGATAGAAATAACTTTATCGTCGTGTATAATACAATATTTTTTCTATAGCAAGAACTTTATCAATTTCAAAAGAAAATAATGACAGTCAATCATATTTCAAATGTCAGTAGCTAGATTGGGTTGCTACGATAATACGAAGCTGTCATATTTAATTTAAACAAAAGTTAGAAAATTAAATTACTTTATCTATCCTTGATGTTAAAGTGCTACTCTATCTACCCTTGCTGTTAAAGTAAAACTTGACCTTTTGTTTTGAGTTGATAAAAGCACACTTTAACATGTGCTATAGAAAAAAGAATTATATGACCACTGAATTAGAACTATTAGCCATAGTATTTGCTTGCAAAAAATTTCAAACTTATATTTTAGGATATGAAACTATAATTTTAACAGACCATAAAGCTTTAGAATTTTTAAATAGCTGTAAAGCTTTGACTGCTCGTTTGATGCGATGGAGTATGTATTTACAAGAATATAAACTCAAGGTGAAATATTGCAAGAGTAAGAATAATTTAGTAGCTGATTTCTTATCCAGATATGCATACGGCGATGAAAAGAAATTAAATCCGTTACTGATAGCTTTGACTAGGATTAATTCTCAAACACAATTACCCAGATTACTTAACAATATGGAAAACGTAAAGTTCAGAATATATTGAAATATTGTAATTTATGTCAAAGAACTAAAGTAAACGCCAAGAGTCAGAAAGTCTCATGAGAAACATTGAAGCATTACTACCGTTACAAATAATATCTGTAGATTTATTTCGTCCTTTACCTAGAGAAAGAGGTGGAGTTACTTGTATATTTATAATCAGAGATATATTTACAAATGTGTTCAATTATATAGAATTAAAAAACCAAATGCTAAAACATTATTAAATAAACTTTTAAATAATTTTGTAATTCATGTAGGTAGGCCAGTTGTGGTTTTATCAGATCATGGACCACAATTTACAAGTAAATTATGGAAAGAAAAACTTAATGAACAGGGAATACTGTGTAGATATTCTGCTATTTATCTTCTGCAATCAAATCCAGTAGAAAGGATAGGTAGAATATTTAGGTGTTATTGTAATACGAAACATACAAACTGGACAAGTTATGTACAACATATAGAAGATGGTTAAATTGTGTAGAAAATGATACTACAGGAGTAACACCTTATGAATTAGTGAAAGGTCATAAACCTACTAGACATAGAAAACTTAATCAAATTTGCTGAGAGGATTGATATAAATGCGGTGTTACGGTTATTTTGTTACTCCCTGTAGTTCTGCATTGCTAGATTTACGCCTTCGTTAATTTGCGATTTCTGTGGGGCTTGTTATCGTATCGTTCAGGCATGATTTTGGCCTTGCTCGACAGCGTGAGGTCGGAGCGCTCTCGAGGCCGCATTCTTTTGGCTGAGCGCGTCCCTTTTTGGTTTGACGGAACGCGGCGAAGATGTTTTATGCTGGCTTTGGTGATCCGCTTTGTCTTGCCGCTACATTTTGTTAGTTATGGGAGCTTTGGGGCCTCGCTGCAAAGCGAAGCATGTGAGATTTTATTCTACGCCATGCCGCATCTAGCCTTCGATGCTCGTTTGCCCAGTTCACCCGGGGTAAGTTCCGTTTTATTTTGTTGGTCGTTTACCAAAGGGTTGCATGCATTTATTCTGGATTTCGTTTTCCTTAGCAAGCCGTCTTGGGCAGAATTCGAACAAGCCGTCTTGGGCACAATTCTAACAAGCCGTCTTGGGCGGAATTCGAACAAGCCGTCTTGGGCGGAATTCGAACAAGCAGCCGTGGGCGAAAATTCGAGTAATCTGTCTGGGCAATTCCGTCTTGGTTATATCAGTCTACATAAGCAGTTTTGGGCAATTCAGTTCGAGTGTGCAGTTTTTCTGAATTTCAAGGAGGCAGCTGTCGCCGCCGCTATCTTCGATGTGCGACCTTGGCTTGCTGCGTGCTCTCAGGGAGATCTTCAGCACGCCTGGACTCTTGATAAGCATGCTGAAAGTGCTCGACGGAAGCCGCTAACAGGTTGTACTTTAGACTGTATTTAGATAATTATTTTATGACATGTCCGTTCGCGAGTGTGCGCTGCCGCTTCTCGGCTTGCGGCAATTTAAGTTTTGATTTTCCATAACGTCCGCTCAACCATTATTTTTGTTGTTATGCAGTTATTGGTAAATTGTGACGCATTCATATTAAGAGTTATGCTTTGTCGATTGTATTGTGATATTTTAAATGCCAATTATACTGTAATATTTTATTGTGTTTATTTATTATTTGTTACTGCTACCGATGTTTGAGTTGTGCTTTCTTTCAGATTGTTTGTGCTACTGAGTTTACGGATTCTCGTTCTACTGCCTGGATACACTTGCTTATTTTGTTAAAAATACCGTTGGCGCCCGTTTTGCATATTTCGTTCATAGAACTGTCACGCCGTCTTCGTACTGAGCTGGTCGGCAGGCAATTGTATCCAAGTAGCTATGTTAGGTTTGATTTTGAGAGATTAGCCAACGGTAACCCCTTTTGATGATAATAAGATTAATGGCGCCCAATGTGGTGGCGTGTTTTTTTTGTAAATGTGCCTCGGCACTTGTTTGAAATTTTGATATGATAAATTGGTGCAGTAACAAATTATGTATGATATTTTTGCCAGCATTTTTATATGATGCAGTGTCTAATTTTAATATGTTTTGCTATTTGTGCATGCTAGGCTAAGTATTATAGAATTTTTAACTATCTATATTTGATCATGCATGTGTCGTTGGAAAATCATTACGTGCGATACAAAATTTAAATTTCGGGAGTTGATGTCAATAACGTTTTGTTGTAGAAGTAACTTTTGTTGAGCTCATTCCGTATCGCTCGAGTGTGCTAGCGTTGTGCTTTATTCCTGGTTGTAGTAGCCAAGTTTTTGTCACTTTAGATCGTTGATTGTGGAGGTTTTTCACCTCTCTTTTTGATTTGGTTTTTCGCCTCTGTGATTGATTGGTATTTTTGATGGCTGCTACTTATTGTGGTGTACTGTGCGTTTGTTTTGGTGAATCTTCTGCGAGATCAGCTTCCGAGGTAGCCAGGTAGTGTGCACATTTTGCAATGTGTTGTTGTGTTGCCCAAGTTCATTTCTCAAGTTGCTTTGGAGCCCTTGTTCGTTGTTTTTTTATTTTTTTTTGTTTCGTTTGAGCGATTGATTGGTTACGTTGTGAATTTAGGTAGTATGTTGGGATTTGTTGCAAGAGCATGCTTTGGTAAGTGGAGTTTCTGAATGGTCTCGGTTTCGATTGGTTGCGTGTTCTTGAGGTTCTGCGAAGTTAGTATGCTTGAGTTTTTCTTCCTGTTTTGTCGTCCTTCCTTTGTGGAAGTTGTTGTTTTCCTTTTGACTTTTCCTGTTGAGGTGCTGACCCTGTTAGGAGTGTGTTGGTAATGTGTTTGGGGGGAGTTTGCTTGGCGAGATTCTTAGGCCGTCCTTCAGTTGGAATAGCGCGGCTTATTTGTTTGTTTCTTATCTTTCCTGTTCGATTGATGATTGGGATTTTGGGTCGATGTTGGTGAGTTTGAGGGATTCGCTTATGCGGATTTTTATGATCTCTCAGGCCATCTTCGTAGTTTGGATTTGGTGCAGTTCTTCTTAGTTGGCTCTGTCATCTTCTGGTTCGTTGATTAGGATACTGGTTCGTGTTGGTGTGTTTGGGAGATTCGCTTATGCGGATTTGTATGATCTCTCAAACCATCTTTTTAGTTGGTTTGGTGCGTTTATTAATTGCTGGCTTTTCATTTCATTTTCTTTCTTCCCCTTTTGGAATGATTGTGAGTATGGTGGTTTGAAGTGGATATGCTTAAGGGGTTTTGTTTCGCAAATTTTCCTCTCAAGCCGTTTCTTATCACTCTTATCTGTTGGTTCCTTTTTTTTCCCTCTCCTTTTAGTTTTCCCTTGTGTTTGCATTTGCTTTTGCGTAGGGCGAGCTTAGCTTGCTGGATTGTTTGGATGCCCCTTTGGTATGCTGTCGTGACGTTCTCCGCTTTAGGCGGATTTGGCCGTTTGATGCCAGTTGTCGTGTCCGTCAGCAATTTTGGTATTTTTGAGTGAAGTTCAGCTATCGTGCTGCTGTGAGTTTTTTTTTGTTTTTTTTGTTTTTGGGCATCCATGACGCTTATGCGGATTATTTTCCACAGTAAGGTTCGTCCCGCGTTTGGTGTCGCTTTCGGACATGTTTGGCGATTGCGGACGGTCTCTGTTGCCCTTTTGGAGGGTCGACTTATGTCGGATTAGTTGGGACCCGACTCTTTCGCGAAGCCTCTGTTTTTTTCGTTTTCTTTAGTCTCTTGCTTTTTGCTTTCGTTTCGCGTTGGGCTCCTAGTGTAGGGTGGTTGGTTGGGCATTTGTAGGGTAGGTCACTATTAGGAAACGCTTTCATCTTGTTTTTCTCCTCTTATACCGCTAGGGTAGGTTGGTAGGGCATTGCAGGGAAGGTCACTGTAGGGAGCTATTTCATCTAGTTCTTCCTATAATAACACTGGAGTAGCTTGCAGTTAGCAGTTGGGTTTATTGTGTGGTTCGACTTGCATTCGTGTCGAGTGAAGTTCATCTTTCGCTTTAGTGTAGGTTTGAGTTAGCTTGTTGGGTTTTGTTGGATACCTTTTGGGATTTTGGTGGCTTAGCTGTTGTTGTATGGTTGCCTTCAGCTATGCGTATTGTGTTGTTTTTTTTTTGTTGTTGTTACGGTATCCATATCGCTCACGCGGATTTCGATCCACAAGTGAGTCTCGAATCTTTGTTGTGGTTTCGCTTTTGGGCGTGCTTGGAGATGGAGAACGGTTTCGTTTACTCATTTAGAGTACGGCTCGTTCCGGATTTGTGGGACCTGCATCTGTTTCCGAGTCATTGTTCTTTAGTTTCCTTTTGAGCCTTTGTTGCCGAATGAAGTCTTTGGTATGATCTGCTGCTGTGATTGGTTATTCCAGCTGTTGTTGAATTTTGTGTGAGGTATTGTAGGTTGGTTGGGCATTTGTAGGACAGGTCACCTTAGGGAATTATTTCATCTAGTTTCTCCCTTATCAGCGCTGAAGTAGTTTGTTGACAGTAGTTCGATTTGGTATTTGGTTTTGGTACTTTTGGCACGTTCCGGATTTTGGACTTGCTGTAGAGCTTATTGTTGTGTGAGGCACTACGCCGTGTTGTTGAGTTGAATCTGGTGGGGACTGCTGTCTGCGTGCACTGTTTCGGTTGTTGATAGACTTCTAGTGAGATCTCCACTTGGGGATGTGATGTGTTTGTAGGTGTTGTGTGTTGTGATCCTTTGGGTTTCGTATATCTTTGGGGGTGGGTTTGTGGTTTGTTCGTGGGAAGGGTTTCTTGGAGGTTTTCGGTTTCGCAGTGCCTTGACTGTGGGGGTTTGCTTTCGCCTCGGGGTTTGTTTTCTTAGGAAGTTGTCAGGGGGGGGTACTCGTGAAGATATGGGGTGATTTTGGGGAGTTCTTGGGGCTGGAACTTCTTTGCGATGGGTTGCTACGGGACTGTTCACCGGCGCAGCGTTTAGATCCAGCAGCGACGAGCAGTCTCGATCCCTGTCGTGGGGTTGATCTGGTCTCGGGCTTCCCCTGGAGTCACTACCGTCTTCACGGGCAGTTGCTGTATTGTGGTGTGGGTTTGGGTTTTCTATTGTAATTATGGTTGAGATTTTTCATCTGGTTTTTGATCAACTTTGTCGTCCTTGGCTGAGCGAATGTGCGTATTATTGATCTTAGCGTAGAAAAATTTCTGCGAAATTTTTCTGTTCTGGTAAGGGGGGAGTTGTTACGGTTATTTTGTTACTCCCTGTAGTTCTGCATTGCTAGATTTACGCCTTCGTTAATTTGCGATTTCTGTGGGGCTTGTTATCGTATCGTTCAGGCATGATTTTGGCCTTGCTCGACAGCGTGAGGTCGGAGCGCTCTCGAGGCCGCATTCTTTTGGCTGAGCGCGTCCCTTTTTGGTTTGACGGAACGCGGCGAAGATGTTTTATGCTGGCTTTGGTGATCCGCTTTGTCTTGCCGCTACATTTTGTTAGTTATGGGAGCTTTGGGGCCTCGCTGCAAAGCGAAGCATGTGAGATTTTATTCTACGCCATGCCGCATCTAGCCTTCGATGCTCGTTTGCCCAGTTCACCCGGGGTAAGTTCCGTTTTATTTTGTTGGTCGTTTACCAAAGGGTTGCATGCATTTATTCTGGATTTCGTTTTCCTTAGCAAGCCGTGTTGGGCAGAATTCGAACAAGCCGTCTTGGGCACAATTCTAACAAGCCGTCTTGGGCGGAATTCGAACAAGCCGTCTTGGGCGGAATTCGAACAAGCAGCCGTGGGCGAAAATTCGAGTAATCTGTCTGGGCAATTCCGTCTTGGTTATATCAGTCTACATAAGCAGTTTTGGGCAATTCAGTTCGAGTGTGCAGTTTTTCTGAATTTCAAGGAGGCAGCTGTCGCCGCCGCTATCTTCGATGTGCGACCTTGGCTTGCTGCGTGCTCTCAGGGAGATCTTCAGCACGCCTGGACTCTTGATAAGCATGCTGAAAGTGCTCGACGGAAGCCGCTAACAGGTTGTACTTTAGACTGTATTTAGATAATTATTTTATGACATGTCCGTTCGCGAGTGTGCGCTGCCGCTTCTCGGCTTGCGGCAATTTAAGTTTTGATTTTCCATAACGTCCGCTCAACCATTATTTTTGTTGTTATGCAGTTATTGGTAAATTGTGACGCATTCATATTAAGAGTTATGCTTTGTCGATTGTATTGTGATATTTTAAATGCCAATTATACTGTGATATTTTATTGTGTTTATTTATTATTTGTTACTGCTACCGATGTTTGAGTTGTGCTTTCTTTCAGATTGTTTGTGCTACTGAGTTTACGGATTCTCGTTCTACTGCCTGGATACACTTGCTTATTTTGTTAAAAATACCGTTGGCGCCCGTTTTGCATATTTCGTTCATAGAACTGTCACGCCGTCTTCGTACTGAGCTGGTCGGCAGGCAATTGTATCCAAGTAGCTATGTTAGGTTTGATTTTGAGAGATTAGCCAACGGTAACCCCTTTTGATGATAATAGCGGATATAAAAATACAATTAGAGCAAGAAATTTTTTTTATCTAAAGCTCAAAGAAGAGAACAGAGACATAAGAATGTAAAAAATCCTATAAAGTTAAAGAGGGGTGATTTGGTATTAGTTCGTAATCACTTACAATCCTCAGTAATAGAAAAGACTATAAAGAAGTTCTTTTTACTGTATGAAGGTCCACATGAAGTAGTCAAAAAAGTAGGTGATAATGGCTATGTTTTAAATTATCCTGGAGAAAGTAGGTATAAATATACCCAAGTTAGTTACCAACTACAATTTTTAGAGTTTAATTCTTGTAAAATGGGGTAATGTTGAATGTAAATATATTAAAAAGACAACTAACAATTTTTCCATAAAAGCTCGTTGGCGATCTTTTAAATGAAAAAATTGGGGGAAATAAACTGTAATGCAGCATACCGTATGAATGATACATTTAATTAAAATAATATCCAGATATCTAATGCATATCATGTGATGTAACAGTTGTATGTTTTAACTGGTGGTATTGTAAAGGGAAACCACAGGGTTGTTTATATCAAGTAGTAAACAATAATTTGAATTGATAATCTATGACAAATAGTCACGTTAAGGGTTAAATTCCCATTAATTGTGAAGAATAATAATTAATGATTTGATAAGTAGTAGCAATATAGTATTCACTACGATCAAATTTGACTATAAGTCACAAATATTATTCAAATATAAAATTCAAGATTGTTTGATTGCATTTAACGTGGTATATTACTACGAAGTTAGTAAAAAAGTGAAAGTGAATGTTGTGGTATGCTGTTGAACTGTCTATCCACATAATTGAGGTTTCAAAGAGCTACAACGAGCTTTGTTTTGGTCGGGAACAACCCAGGGGGGTGTTTGCTGACTAGAATTTATTCAGTTATGAGCTGAGATAACACAATCAGATACAAGATACACAATCAGAAGGTTAGTGCCCATTTCTTATAAAATATTAAGAAGTTATACAGCAGATTTGGTGCGGAAAAACATTAAAATAATTGTAAATATATTTAGAAATTAATTAAGAAGAATTAATTTTCTAAATTTAATAGTAATTCGAGTTCTCGATGTTTTTCGATCATTATAATTTGAAATTAACATTTTGGTATTAGGTTATTTTTTAGAATCTTTATTTAAATCAGGTTTGGATATATAACATTTGATTAAACTATTTTTGACAATATTTATTTATTTTTGTAATGTGAGATCAAACTTCGATGTGGTACTAACAAACTGAAAGTATGAATTTAATGTTGTGAAGTACCTGAAACGTGTGTTTGATTCACAACGTCAAATAATTATTATATTTTAAAAGTAAGGTTGAAAAACATCAGACAAACTGTACGTAATTAAGGTTTTATAAATCTTTATTTCATAGCAGGATATTACTACGGTTATAACACGCTTCATTTGTTCGGAATCATCAAAACTTCCGGAGTCTTTAATTACAAGAGAAAGTTGTTAGTTGAAAATGTACTCATTCCGCTGAGAGTCAGGAATCCCATTGCTTGTAAACTGACTAGTCGAGGCTTTAAAAAACTATAATCACATAACGTAATTCGAAATGCCAAATTGATTTATGAGATACGTCAAATCCTATTTATTGTATTAAGAAGTAAGGTAAGTACATAATTGAGCTATACCTGATAGTGTTTCTTTTTAATAGTTAGTAAAAGGATACATTACAAGCCTTATAAGTAGAAGGTTGTGGATAAAAATATTAAACAGTGTAATAGTTTCCTTAAATCTAAATACACATTTTTTTAATAGCAACCAAAATTAAAAATTAATCAATGTACTATTTAAAACGTAGAGTAAAAAGATGTGCTAGTCGTTGACATATACAAAGTAATAGTATGTTAGCATCTTATGATGGAAGTTGTATGGAGGACATTGCTGTGGGCTGGTTAAAGTTCATCAATTAGCTGTAGCATAGATTGTTGTGAACTAGTACCAGAGAGCCTTTTGATAAGGTCAGACTAGTTTTGTGCATCAAAGATTAAAACGAAACGTACCTGCACAAAAATATTTATACAAAATAAAGTAAACCATTTAATGCTTGATCAATAATCACCTGAAATACGCTGAGAAATTGTATTTATAAAAACTGTTGAATTAGAAGGTTGTATTAACTGTCAACTTACATCTTAGATAAGAGAAATCTACCTAACTGATACAGAGTTTAAAAATAAAAAATTTATTTTACATTAAGAATCATTAAAAATTCATGTCCCAACTTGAGTAAAGAGGTTCATGTGTAAAATTAACTTAATTGGTACACCGGGTAAATAGTTAATATGACAAGATGATAGTTAACCATAATTATCTTAGGCTAAGCCTGTCTAAATTTGAAGTAATACAAATTTTTGAAAATTTACGGGGAAAGTAATTTTAATGACGAATAACTGTAATATAAAGAATATTTGTTTCATATATCCTGTTAAAGTATCAAACTGTTTTAACGACACTCGCGGGCATGGGAGTGCCAAATGCTATATCAAGTCCGGGAGACGTCAACACTTACCCTGAAAATAGCTACAAAACAAACTAAAGGCCACGGCGCGAATACTCTCAGGGAGATGGGCGTGGTCCTAGAAACGGTACACCACAAGGCAAGCGTGATAGTATGTATAGGGTGTTACAGAATAAATGGGAGCCACAAGATCCAATCGGGAAAAACCCACGCTTAACCGAATCTTGAAAGCCAAACGGGGTAGGATTCTCAATTACTAACTCTGGAGACAGCAGCTTAGCGAAAAGCACGCCAACCTACCTGCAACGCTTAGTCACCACGTTCGGGCCTCACCTTACATCGATCTTGACACAGTGACTAAGTCACCCTGTAAACAAACATGCACAAAAACAAGGGAAAATCATAAGTCAGTTATAGTTAACATATCTATTAAACCACATCACAACACACAACTATACAGCTGTGCCGACGTGGTCGGCCTGTACAACAATCTAGCAAATTATAAATGGTAAATGCTAAAAGGAAGAGAACCCCAGCTGAGAGACGCCTTAACTAATAACTATTACACACAACTAAGGCGGACAATAAATTAAATTCCATTATATTTAAATGTCGGCTTGCGACAAAACCAGTTTATTGCGCAAATGCTAAATTTGTACGTGAATGTACCAGGCTTGAATGAAGCGTCAGACGGCAAATATGTGAGTTTTAATTACAATGCAAAGCCAGCTTGCGTCAAACAAGTTTATTACACAACTGTTAAATTTGTACCTGAATGTACCAGGTTTGAATGAAGCATCGGACGGCAAATATGTGAGTTTTAGTTACATTTATACAACAAGGCGCACACTACCTTAATTAGTGGATTGGCCTCAAAGCGTGGCGTTGCTTGTTGTAGGCGGGCGACGTTTATCGCTTTTACTGCTGTTGACGTGATGTAGGTGGAAGCAGCGGCGTCCAATAGATCCCCTGCATTATTCGCAGGACAAAATGTGTTCTGCCCCCTTGGCAATTACAAACATTGGCGTGGCCGGTAATTAGCTCACTCAAGAGAATCCCACCCAAAAAGACGAATTAATCAGGCCAACGGGCCTCCGTAGAGTGGCTTAAGCCAACAAAGCGGACACCACCAGCACTGCACCCCAAAACACAACAGCCCACTCTCACTACTTCTCAGGCACCTATATACAGGAGAAATCGTAAAAGTTGTACTGAAACTGTTCGAAATGGTTACGTAGCTATAGAAATTAAAGAAAAATAAAATGGCCTGACAATCCACAAAGAAAAACATTGCAATATGGATTTGATTTTTTCTTTTTTCTTGTGATATATAGTTTCACGTAGAAGGCTTTAGGTGTTTCAGTTATTTCCATTTAGTTTATGATTTCTCCTGTACATGTGTGTCTTATCTTTATTACTAGTTTTTCTTTAGATTTTAAGTCTGGAAACACATCGACATTGAAAGGTCTTTGAGTATATCTGTTCGAATTTTCTTTTTCATGCTTTTGTTTGATTCACATATTCGATAGTACCCTATTTTCCTGCATGAGTAGTTCCATTCTTTTACCTAATAGTTGTTTTTTCTTCTGTTGGTTTGCCGTTATTATCATATTATTAGTTTCAGTTGTGTTTGTGATTATTTCCATTATTTATTTTATTTATCGTGAATTGAGAGATTTCTTCCAGAGTTATCTTAATTAGTTTTTACGAAAATGAACTTGTCAATACTACCTTTTAATATACTTGTGTTTGTGGGTTTAATTTTTTATGTTGTTAAGCAAAGACATATTCTAGGTCATTGTATTACTGTTTTTAGAATATGGCGTGGTCATACATCCTTCGAACTCCATGAGAAGTTATACTCGTAAAGTTATAATATCCCAAAGCTTAAAAGACAATTATTCTTCTTCATTTTAATTTTCGTTACTCTAATTTTTTGCTAACACTTGCATAAGAACATTCATTTTTAGTACCTATGTCAAAGAATTATCTGTTCTTCACAACTGTCACATGACATTACACTTTTCCCTGTCACTCCTAAAATAAAAATTACCCCAGCGGTGAGTACTATTTAATTTTGAGTAGTGGATTTATGAAACCATAAGTGAAAATGTTGTATCAAGAATTTGGCCAATAAACTCTTAATTAAATATTTGCCTGCACTGCAACAGGATTTCTACAGAAAATGAAACATATTCAATTTTTCTCTTACCACGCCAACTTTCAATTAGATGTCCTAACTGGAAGTAACGAAAATCCTATTTGGCTGAAAAGTGCACCTACGAAAGACATATATTACTTCTAGGAACTTAGTTAGGAACGCTGCACACGTGTAAATCAAAAGGGTAATAAAGTGGCTGTTATCATTTCCACCCAGTTGCTAATGGGACAATGCATTAGAGTGTTAACTCGCAGTAGGGCGTGTAAACATGTATGATGTACGGCTACAATTGCGCTCGGACAATTATGTGCCTACGCGAACTTAAACGAAAATCGGCACAAAGGGAGGCCATAATTAATAAGCGTAATAATGGATGGCAAATAAAAACGTCGTCGTTATTCCAATTTAATTAAATTCAGTCGGGCTGCGAGTAGCAAACAAAATTTATAATTTATCGTTGCGGTACCCATATAATTATACCTTCTTTTGTGAGCTCAAAGCATCTCAATTCACTTATCTATTTATGAGGACACGGCTTTTATGAGATGTTCCGACGGGCTTTACATCCCCCAGCACGTTATAGTCGCGGAACAATGCCGGGCCGCTCCGCAGAAGCCAGAAAATTACCCCCGAATAAAGAGAATTTAAATTGTTTGACGCACTTTTTACGTCCCACTGTAATTTAGTTTATAACTGAAATTTTCCTATTAGCGCTCACAGGATGCAGAGCTGTAGCAGAAACACAATTGTACTGACGTTAATCCATTAAATAATCCCCCAAAGGTGCATAAATGCACCATGTCATAATTATTTCCTTTAATACAGCTTTCAATACTTGTATGGATATATATTTTCGTATTTCATTTCTCGCCTTTCTAAAAATGCATTGGCTTGTTCAAAAATTAATAACTGCATAGATGAAGAACATTTTGGCAATAGTTTAGATGAAGAAGGATGACGTCGGATGTTGCATATCGAGATTCGTGTTACAAGTAATTTTAACTAAACGTTACTTTTTCGGCGATATGAATTTTTCTGCACCTCAAGTGTTGGCGATTATTTTTATTGACGTAGGTACTCGTTAATTGGGGCTACACAGCTGCACATACTTCTTTTTAAATTTCTCGGCATGCAATTCTAGTTTACTCTAGAGATGGTCGGTATTTAACGTAACAGTTACAATAATAGCGTTTTGAACATGTAACCTATTACTACAGTAATAGGTACAGGATTAAACCTGTTATTTTGGTAACAGTATCTCGGAACTCGATTATCTCCAGGTGGAGTATTATTTGCATTCATTTCGGCAAAATCATGTTCCGTTCAATTGTAACGCCACCTATGAGTTTTTCGCTGGGCAAGTTTTGATCGCATGCTCCGCGGCATTCTGCATTGTGCATATGCACTCTAAACAGGGGCGCAGGAACAGGGGGGGAAGCAAGTGGGGCGATTGCCCCCTCATAGAATATGTCGAGGGGGCAAATAGTGTAATTTGTCCCCCTGATATATTCTATGAAGTTTTTAAAAAATTGTACATAAGGTTATCACATTAATCTACGCGAGATGCTAAAATTCGTTGTTCTATTGTAGGAGGGGCAGAAATAAAACACGAAGAATTTGTTAAACAGTCTTTATTTTTAGATTGATAGCGAAGAATTCCATATAGTCCATTTTTCTTTCATATGGCAATGCAAATGCCGACATTCCAGGGAAATCATTGACAACAATAATTGTCACTAGGCTGCATTGTGTTGGTACATGAACTTCTGCAGCGGCGCAGGAACTACTGTAATTATGGGGGGGGGGGGGGGCAATTTTTTTTTCTGAGGATTTTAACATAACTAAGCGTTATGTTCGACTGTTTCATAAACACTATATTATAGTATTATTTAGCGGTAACAAAGTGCCACTTAACTCCATAGAGTAAAGTAAAATGGCCGACTGTCAATGTCCACTAGTTATTAACATATTAACAAAATACATGTCATTTTATTCAAATCAATAAATCGTGTCATCTCGTTCAGAAAAAGTGGTTTTCGAAGTGATGTGTGTCTGTCAGTTCGTAAGCCTGACAGTTTATTAGTCTGTATGTGTCCTCTCTACAGGCCAGATGGTTTAATTGATCGGCCTCAAAATTTTTATCTGTTTCTAATATATATTTGGAGATCCCAGTAATTTTTGGTTAAAATCGGGTAACCGGAAATAGTACTTTACTCTTTATTGCCCCCCCCCCCCCCTAGAAGAACAAGAAGAAGATAAAAATTAAATTTTATAGAACAAGATGGCATATTGTGTAATTATATACAACTTTTGTTCGAAAATATTTTAAGTATAACAGTTTTTCAAAAAATGGCAAAATTAAAGTTTTACAGGCAATAAAAGAAAGTCGTGTGGTGACCACACTTTATTTTTTCATATGAAAATGCAATCTAGAGAAAGCATTGACAACAAACGTTGTCACTAGATTGCATTGTGTTGGTACACAAACTTGTGGTTATTATTTTTGCAATGAGGTTAGGTTTCATGTTGATTGATTGACACCGTAATTATTTTAAATTATAGTTTTGGCTATGATAAATTGAAATTATCCTTGGTGCAATACCTACCTAATTAATTAAAACCAAATTTTAAAATCACATTTCAAGTGTATAATAGCCCGAGCTATAATCTGTTCAATAAACATAAGAACACAAAGTGGCCTTTAATTTTTAAAATTTCATGGTGTACTTCCAAAAATTTATCTTTGTCTACGAGTGTACTTCCAAAAAGTTACTAAAACAAATAGGTTAAGGGGGTGACATATACTTGCCATCTGTCATAAATGTTATGAATAACTACTTTTAAGGATATTACACAGATACTGTGTTGAATACTATCGACGTAACGTTTATTAATATGTATTTTTATTACATTTTATATAACTTTAGTTGGGAATTTCTAGAAAAATATCTACTTTAACATTGACAATGAGAAATATGAATTGTCATTTTTAAAATCAAATCTGCCTGTAAACAGGTGTGGAAACCTTTGCAAAACAAAATAAAGAATCCTTAGAACAAAAATTATATGCACATGCCAACTTGTGTTTACTGAATGCTCTATACAATTTAAAATAATGAAATGTGAACCTGTCGACATGAAACCTAACCTCACAGCAAAAAAATAATAACCACAAGTTTATGTACCAACACAATGCAACTTAGAATTTCGGCATTTGCATTTTCATATGAAAGAAAAAAGTACTATATCAAATTCTCCAATTCTATAACTAAAGACGTGTTTAACAAATTCTACGTGTTTTATTTCTGTTTCACCTACAATAGAACAACGAATTTTAGCATCTGATATAGATTAATTTGAAAACCCTATATACATATTTTTTAAAACCTCATAGACTATATTAGGGGGGTAAATTACACTATTTGACCCCCCGATATATTCTATGATGGGGCGACCGCCTCCCTTGCCCCCCCCCCCCTGTTCCTGCGCCCCTGAACTTCTGGTTATTATTTTTGTGGTAAGGTTGACATTTCATTATTATAAATTGTGTAGCTTTGGCCATTATAAACTTGAAATGTGATTTTATAATTTGGTTTTAACTATAGTATGATCAAAAATTATTTTCATTTATGAAATAGTTCCTAATGTATGAATGCAACTATAAGTCATTTAAAAATCAAATGTCAAGTTTGACATTAAGTGTAAACGTAGTTACATTCATAAATTATGACCTATTCCATAACCATACTAGATTAAATTCATTTTTGATCAACTTTAATTAGGTAGGCATGCACTAAGGACAATTTCAGTTTACAATAGCCATAACTACAATTTATAATTACCGTGTCAACCAGTCAAAATTAAACCTAACCTCATTGCAAAAACAACCAGAAGTTTATGTACCAACACAATGCAATCTAGTGACAATGTTTGTTATCAATGGTTTGCATTTCCATATGAAAAAATAAAGTGTGGTCACCACACGACTTCCTATTACTGCTTGTAAAATTTGATCTGACAAAAGTTATAGATAATTAGGCAATATATAACAGCTTTGAATATTTTTATTCCCATTCATTTGGGAGAAAGTTTTTGTAAAACCTTCATTTTGCCATTTTTCCAAAAACTGCATCTCTTATAAACTTTTTAAACAAAAGTTGTATATAATTACTCAACATATCATCTTGTTCTATGAAATTTAATTTTTATCAAACTATAACATTTTCCGGGATAACAGAAAAACATAAGAGTAAAGTACCATTTGCGGTTACCAGATTTTAACAAAAAATGACTGGGATCTCCAAATCTATATTAAAAACAAATATATAAATTTTGAGGCCGATCAATTAAACAATCTGGGTTGTATAGAGGACACAGACACACTGACAGACTCACAAATTGTCATGATCATAAACTAACAGACATATATCACTTTGAAAATCAGTTTATCTGCACGAGAAGACACAAATACGGATATTTCCGCAAAAATTTCGTGATTACTATGAAAAATCATGATTACTAAATTTTACGAAGTGAAAAGAGTAACAATGAAGTATACCTTTAAGGTATTTTTAAAAATTTCATTTAAAAAAGTAGGCTTTTTTTAATTAACTTCGGTGTGTGAAGTGCCACTTTTTTCACTCAGTGAAAAAAAGTGACACTTTGTTTTTAATTTAGGAATGAACGATTTTAAACAGACGTTTCCTTAGTTACCAGAACTGACCAACGTACTTGACTAAAATGAAGGCAAATACTCTATACTTGGCTTGGATTTGAATATTTAATGGAATTTTAAAAAGATCTTATAGACAACTCGTGTTAGCGTGATTATTTTTCACGCGTGTGGAATATTAAACTCGGTTGCGCCTTGTTTAATAACCCTCCACACTTGTGAAAAAAAGTTGCACTTCTAACACCAATGGTCTAAATAACTATTGTGTATCTTTATGGCCATTCAATACGTGACTAAAACTCTTTTTGGCTTAATTTTAACTATTATAGTTATTGATGTATCAAGTACATAATGTAGGACTTTATTGAAAGAGTCTATTTTATGCAGAGGCAGCGTAGCGTAGCGATAAATAGGACGACTCTTGATTATGTACAAGCTGCATGCAAAGCTTTATGTTCGACTGCAGTGCAAAAGATTTCCTTTTATCTACAATATCATTTGTGGCATTAAACACATTAGAAAATTCAAGTTGCAAATGAAACATTTGATAGTTTCGAAGTGTGCTTCTACGTTAATTGCGTATACTCGTACGTATAATATTTTTTCCTGATTTGAATAAAATTACATTTTTTTGATAATACTGTTGGACATTGACAGGCGGCCGTTTTACTTTACTCCATGGACTAAAGTGGCACTTTATGGACGCTAAATTATACTATAATAAAGTGTTTATGGAACAGTCGAACATAAAGCTGAGTTATGTTAAAACACTCAAAAAACTGTTGGCCCCCCATAGTGATAGTAGTTCCTGCGCCGCTGACTCTAAAGTAATTATTTTTAGATTTTACGAATTTTAGTTTTCCGTTGCATATTTTACAAAAATATCCTATTTTGAAAGGGAACGCCGATTTATCTCAGAGAGTGTATGCTTCTGATTCTGTTGTTACTTATTTTAGTAGTTATTTCCACATCATCAATATACGAATATTTGTCGAGGTATTTGGCAAGAACCAATACTGAATGCTGGTATTGTTTCGCAGTAAAGAAACTGGTTACTTTTATAACCGGTTATTGGAATCCATTACCAATGCTGAACTGAAACGTTCGACCCTATTACACAAAAATAACCGTTTAGCCCCTCTCTAGTTTACTCCGGCGATTTTTGACCACATTTTTTTCGCTAGTCGCTATATACAAATATAGTCGTGTGTATGTTTCCTCTAGCCCGTTTTACAGCTTTGGGGTAACGTTTGTCTAAGCGTTTAACTTTTGGTTTCTAAATCTTAGATTTATGTGTAGCTTTATGGATAAGCTGTGGCTTGGTGATAGAAGAATTGCAAAAAATAGGACTAAAACTCAATGAGTTGAAGACTAAAATGATGGATAATATCAATATACTCCCAGAATTACAAAATACATTACCAATGAAAACAGTTGAAAGTTATATATACTTTGGCTATAAAATTAATCTAAGTAGGAATAACCAGACCATCGAAATAGACCAAGGAGAAAACGACCACCAGGACGTCCACCAACACGCCGGAAATATAACATAAAAAGAAGTGCGGGGCATGATTGGATGAATAAAGCGCAGATTAGATAAGAATGGCAGAAATTAGGAGAAGGCTAATTCCTGTAGTGGATGACACTAGGCTAAAATCATGAAATGATTTGTGACTATGCTATAGGCCTATGTGCATGTTCGCTTGACGCCTTGACTTACTCCAGGCTGGTTTCAGGAGAAATGTGCCCTTAATTAGTGCGTCGCTTTATTAATTACTTCTAAGTCCATTACATTTACCTTCTTTTTTTTACTATTATGAACTAGTTAGACATTATTTGAATATTTTTACTATTTCTATTGCATTCTGAAGCGGGTGCTATTACTATAATTTCATTATGCTTGAATATTTTCTTTACGGCACTCGTTCTGATGATCGGTTTACTATTACTTATATTAAGTGTTTATTTGTAATAAAACCTACTTCTATCATCTGCTAGTGTTTCTTTCTCTTTGCTATTTACTATGTTCTTTCCCTTACAGACAGTCGTATCTAGAATATCTCATATGGCTCTAGGAGATACATATTTCAAGGTAAGTCTAGAATCTGGCTCCCTTAACTATTAGTTTACTACTGCTTTAAACTTGCTATACATTCTTTTTAACTGTGACCATCTTTGGAATTCTGTTCTGAGTTAGTTGTTGTATCAACAAGTTACGACTTTCATATTGGGTACTTTTTTTATTATTACGTTTATACAAATACAAATAAAATAAAATCTAAAACTACTGCCTGCAACCTTTGCTGTTAAGAAATAAACTTGACAGCATTCCGGACTATTCTCCTTAGCATAGAGTGCACTGAGTGCGACTTTCACTCTGATGATGCAAGCTGCAAGGTCTTGCCAAACATTAGTGAATATGGATGCACAAACAGCAAAATGGCCAAATCTGCCTAAGTATCCTCGTTCTCAAGATTCTCAAACAACACGAGCCACCAAAGAGCATGGCCATTGCGCGGGTTTTTGCTCGACTTCACAAGGTGACAAGCACATTAAGCCAGAAAATGCTGGGTGTTCATATACAAATACTACGCGGTCTAAGCCGAAATTCTATGCTAAGGAGAATAATTCGAGTAACCGCGAAAGCCTCAAACAGTACATAGCATTCCAGACCCCAGAAAAATCAAGACTATGCACATTAGAGATCTTACGGCAAAGGAAAAAATCACATGTCCCAAACAGTGCTGTTTCTAACCATGAAGACAACACGAAAACGGCGAAGACCTCACGTGCATGAGGCGTGACCTGTGAAGAAGAATGGAGTTTTTACATCCATTCATCCGTTTAGCTCAGGGTAGAGGGTGTTACAAAGTGTGGTCGTTGAAGTGGAGCTCCTGTTGAAAGATAGCGATTGGTTTAAAGTTTGTCTATTTTAAAATCTAAAATTAATATGCCCAGTATTTAGAGACGATAATATTTGTATTGTGAGTTGCTCGTAGGGGCATCTCGGGGAGGGAAAGATGCTGGGGCCGTTGGGCGCCGGTGTAAGAATCGTTAGCGGCGTTGACGAGTGTCCTGACGGAGTATGTCGTTAGCCGGGGCTCGTGGAAGCGGATTCGACTAGGGGTGCTAAAAGCAGCGGCCAGGGCTTTTTAAATCTGAAGCGTGTGTTCAAGCGAAGTTCATTGGACGGTTGACCTTTTCCACGTATTGGGGCGGACCTGGGGATAGGCACACTTCGGCGACTCACGGAGAGTGCGGACAGAAGCTTGGGGTGTCGATGGAGCAGCCAGATAGTTTCTCAGTGGCGAAAGTGTGGTACCAGGGCTTTAGAAACCTGGATCGCGTGCTCAAGCAAAGTAATTTTTATGGCGCGGAGCTTCTGGCTTCCTGGATCGACCGGGTTGTTGACGTGAAGCCTAAAGAGATGACGGCTGGGAGAGACACTCTCGTCGTGAGCTGCTTGAACTAACCGGACGCGTGGACGTCTGTGGAAAAATCCAAATAGATCCTAGTTGGATAAGGTGCCGTGCCCGATCTTCTGGAAGTAGGCGCGCGTGTCCAGGTGAAGTATGAAGGCGTCGCGGCAGTCCTCGCGTGCTGAGCGGACTTGGAAAAGAGCACACTTCGGCGGCACGCAAGAGGTTGCGAGCGAAAGCTGTGTTCTTGGCGCGGCCAGATTGTCCCGGTGGCAAAAGCGGCGGGCCATAACCTGGAGCACGTGTTCCGGCGGAATCTTGGGTTTAGACCTTCTAGCAGACGCGGTTCACCTGTTGAGCTTCTTAGCGAATTTCTGCTGAGTGGGACCACAAAGATGGACTTCGGAGGCTTGAACCAGTGCAGACATGGCTGGAGACTCTCGCGGCACTTAGGCAGCGCCTGCAGAGAGCTGGTGACTTGAAGGTGGATTCGGGATCGAGTGGACCGCATCGAATCGCTTTTTTCGATTTATTTTGTCCTTAGAAGACACAATCGGGGCCGTTCCTTTCTGTCGAGTGCCCCACATCCCAAAGTGGGAGGTTTTTGAGAATCGATTTTTTTATTTGGCCGTAGCATTTTAAGCCGATAGTGAGGTGCCATATGTTGCTTCGTGTAGCTGACGAAAAACTGCGTTTTTTGATACCTTATTTGCTCGTGTTTGTTTTATGTTGATATTACAGGCAAAAGTTACATATTTAAAAACAGTTAGCTATGCAAGCTGCACGCCGGCGGAGGCACAGATGTAGCTGTGTTAATAAGTGCAATTCCGCACTTTAGCAGTTTTTTGAGAGAGCGGCAGCTACTTTATTGGACAGGCTGTAAAATCACGTCGCGTGTCGGGGACGTGACGCTGACAAATGGAAAAAGAAAATTTTTAAATGGGCCAGGCTTTATCGAATCGAGATAATGAACAGCCCACGATCAGAAGTCAGAATCATATCAAAGAATTTCGAGCAAATATAACGCTGACGATGAAAGAACCCTAGAAATTGTCATTTATATTTTGGTAACCATGATTTGCAATTGTCGAAAGAATGTACTAGACACAGTAGTTGCTATCACTTTGTCTTCATTATTAAATGTCCCTAGAAAGGTCTTGCAATTATGATACTTATGGCTTTCATATAGGGTGCTCAGGGATGTTTTTCTTATTTGTTTGTTGAATATCTCGAAAAGTGAGGCGCGTCAACACACCTTGTGATTATAGGTTCAGGAATCTTAGTTGCAATGGATCGATTCACCATTGAGCAACTTACCACATGTGTTAAGCAAGAGTTTCCATGTAAGGTGTTCGGACCATATTCCTAGAAAAAGTTATCTCTAAACAGAGGGACATTAACTGGGCACCTAGTTCAGATGTAACACTCAGAGGTTTTTTTCTATGGGATTATCGCGGATCAAAGGTTTGTACTGAAATATGAATCAATTAAACAAATAACCAGTGAATAAGTTCAGAAAATTAACCTTTGATTTGAGATAAGCCCATCGAAATAAAATCTGGACTTCTGGGCGGACGATTAATGCCCCCCCCCCCCTCCACGTTTAAAAAGTCGTGGTCTTTAACCACAGGATGTGCTGGCGCGGGTATTTCTACCGCTTTTCAAGATACTCAACAAACAAATGAAAAAAACATTTCGGGACGCTCTTACCTTAATTTAAAAACGAAACAAAAGATTCTCCTTTGATATGCAACTGTATGAGCAACAATCGATTTAAACATAGTATTTCTGAGAAAGTATGACGAGATAATTATTATATTAATTTTAATTCATAGCGCTACTTGTTGTAGACCAATTTAGTTGTCGATCATTTTGGGCGAGTTTGCCCTCTATTCATTTATTGATGCAGAATTCAGAGAAAATTTTAGCTTGCAGCCGAGTAGCTCCCGCCCCGACAGCTAGCGTATGCAGACTTTTTGGGAATTTACATTTTCCGTTGCGCACCGCCCAAGAGGAGAAATTGTAGTTCTTGTAGTTAACGTGTGCATACTTTTTCTGCCGTTACACCCCAGAAGAAGAAACTAACAAAGCCGGTGAGCTGTTAATTTCATTTTCGGACTTCGGTCAGCATTTGCTATTCAAACCCGCATGTGGTTCTCGATTCCCCAAGCTGCCGTGGAGGTAGCTGGGTGATTTATCGAAATTCAGACGGAGGAGTTTCATTGTGCCGAAATAAATATCATCACAGGTGGTAACGCTATTGTGACTCGTGATGGTGGTATTTGCCAGCATCACATTATCGGCAATGGAGCACTAGATTTATTCAGTTGGGCTGCATAAAAAAATATTTGAAATTACCGTCCTCTTATCGTTGGATTCCCTAAAAATCTATATTATATCGAACAAAATGTCACTCATCTACGAATTCTCTCCATTGAGCTGGCTACCTCCAATAATGATAATCTTTCGCTGACCCCGGCAAGGACGCCTTTTTTTCGATTGTTCTATGTGTATCGTATATCTGATGAGCGAACTGCTGAGCATTACCTTCCCTCCATGACTTGTGATGTATCTTATCCAGTTCTGCATTTCCACTATATTAAAATATAGTTGAGTGACTTCTGCATGCTGTGTAAATTTTATATTTTGTGTCGCCAATTTACCGTCCCTTTTGAAGTACTTGCCTACTTAGACATCGGTTTAAGTTCGAACTGTTACTGTCTAAATTTCTGTACTGCTATATTTAAGCAAAAGTAGCCCATTCAGGGAATTTGAAGGCCTTATTACCAATTGTTTATACACTTAAAGTAACTCACTTCCTATTAGCTTGTATTCTCGTGACGTTACTTAAGGAAAAGTTAGCCTAATTATTATGGAATACAAATTTCGTGTGACTTAAGGCCGGCTCTACAATGCAAGTATATACCTAGAATAGGCTACCCGAGGTATAATGGTCATGGTTTCCTTTGTCACAGCAATCGTTTCTAAAGTATTTATTCCCCGGATAACCTAAACCTTGGTTTGTAGAACCGGCCCTTAGCGTGCTACTTATAGCGATTTAAATATTAGTTTGTGTCTTTTTTATTATTCTGTTGTAACTCCTAGAATTTAATTTACATTTTGTGGTGCATTAATCCTAATAAATTCTCTACGTACTCCTATTTTAAAGTAGCGAGTCCCGCGTGCGATAGAGTTGCGCTCGGACGTATGTGAGCTCTCTCGTGCTTATTAAACTCGTTTGTGCTTAAAATACATAAATATTTAAAACATTAATTATATTACTAGTCTGTAACACCTCTTAAACTAATAGCAGTTAAATATCAGTGCGCGATACGCCGCAATCGCTGTTCTGCAGTGGCGATTGCGGTTAAACCAAATAAATAAATAACGGACATATTTCAATCTAAACAACTGTGATATTAATAACACAATTAATGCTATCTCAAACATGACGGACACAAATGGATTTAAATTAAATCCACCAACCATGATTTATAAAGGCGTAAATGCTATTACAAATCCCACACCTATGGAAGAACAGGACATACCACATGTTGAAACAAATAAAAATAAGCGACCTTTGACATCGCCACAAGATAGCGACACAAATAAACGCTATCTTTTTAACACAAACTCTCTCGTAGCCGAAAACAGATTCTATTCCTTGTCATCCGAGAAAATATCTGAAAATGCTTCACAAACCCAAGTCCCCAATAGTGATACAGTAAAACAAAAAATTCCTCCGATATATCTACCCAACGGAACACATTACCAAAACATAGTCCAAGATATTAAAACACAAGTTAAGCAAGATTTTACTACCACCTACAAAGGTAATCAGTTACGACTGAACTTAACAAACATCGACGACTTTAGAAGCCTCACGAAATTCTATGATGAACAAAAGGTAAGTTATTATACTTACCGTAACCCTGATAATGCTAATATATCTGCGATAATACGTAATGTACCAATATCCATCACCGATGAAGAAGTCAAAGCTGCCCTAATTAATCTTAGCTACCCCGTTGTAAAAACAACTCGATTATTAAATCATAAAAAAATGGCAATGCCTCTAATCGCTGTTGAACTAAACAAAACGGATAAAGCTAAAGACATATTCAATTTGAATAGATTATTACACTGTGTAGTAACAACAGAACCACGGCGCAAAAATAATGACACCCCACAATGTACAAACTGCCAGCTAATTGGCCACACAAAAAATTACTGCCACTTACAGCCACGCTGTGTTAAATGTACTGGGCACCATCATTACACGAAATGCACAAAACTTAAAGATGTAGACAAGCCACAGTGTGTAAACTGTGGCGGAGAACATACGGCCAACTACAGGGGCTGTTCATATATTAGGAAGTTAAACAACAAACCGACATTCCCTACGGTGAGGCCATCAAATCCCAATGCCACTATAACCGGGAACATTACCTCCAACCGCACCTATGCACAAACTGTAGCCAACAACCTTAACACATTGAACTCCCAAGTAGCTGACACTGGTGCAACTCATTCGGATTCCCACACATCAAAAATTTTCAAAACTATTCTTGAATTAATAACACCTTATCTTGATCAAATAAAAAACTTTATTATGTCCCTCATTCCTATGTTGTTTCAAAATGTCAGCAAATAATAATTTTCCAATCCAACAATTAACACTCCTAAACTGGAACTCAAATGGATTAAAAGCCCAGAGGTCAACATTTATTTCGTTTATTGCCAGACACGGTATTGACATCGCCTGCATTACCGAAACACACTTAATTCAAAATGAAAGGTTTACTGTACCCGGATACCATATTTTCCGAAAGGATAGGGAAAATGGAATAGGCTGGGGCGGCTCGGCAATAATTATTAAGCGTAACCTAGTGGCAAGCTCTATCATCTTAGAAAATGTCCAACTCATAGAAGCTGTAGCTGTTAAAATAAATATGATAAATAACTCTCCACTTAAAATAATTTCTGCATACAAACCACCAAGGAATAAGCTAAATACAAGCGAACTAAATAACATTTTTACAGACTCGCTTCCTACAATACTAGCAGGTGACCTTAACTGCAAGCATACAAACTGGGGATGTAGAACAAATAATCCAAATGGAATTAAGCTAAATAATATCACCTCCCAATTAGCGATTCAAATATCCGCACCCAGTGAATACACATATTTCCCTTACAGATATAACCAATTGCCAGATATTTTAGATATCATATTACACAAAAACCTTACTCTTCCTATAACTCAGACTGTCCTGACAGAACTTGATTCAGATCATCTGCCTGTCGTGTTCACTTTAAACTGTGCTGCTCACTACTACCCTAAACTTCCTAAATTAATTAAAGGCCCAATTGATTGGGAACATTTTCGAACCATAATGGATAATCGGATTACATGCCCAACAACTTTAAACAATGAAGAGGACATAAATAAAGCGATTGCATCCTTTGAGAAGGAGGTCACTGTAGCAGTCCAAGGAGCCACAGTAGCGAGCCGACCACACAGGGCATTAAATGACCATAGCCCACCAGTACATATACAAAAGCTTATTAAAGAAAAGCATACTGCACGCCGACAATGGCAAAATACTAGAGGCCCAGCAGTCAAAACTCGCCTTAATGGATTGATTCGGACAGTAAAAATTGAACTGGACAAATACAGAATAGCTTCCTACAATTTTTATATAGAATCTCTAAACCCTGGGGACTCGAACATGTGGAGGGCCACCAGAAAGATCCTAAAACAGCCTACTATTATTCCACCACTTCGAATTAATGACACTACGTATACAGACGATGCCGACAAATGTGAAGTATTTGCTCAGCAATTGGAAAACGCATTTATCACTTCATACAATAACAGCACAAACATTGATCACGTAAAACATGAAGTAAATAACATTCGAGCAAACATCGTAGAACCCATAGCCCCAGTATCTCCATTAGAAGTTAAACAGTACATTAAAGCGCTTAAGTTAAGAAAAGCGCCCGGGAAAGACCTGATACCTAACGTCCTCCTCAAAAACTTATCTAAAAAATCAGTATTGTTTCTAACAGCTATATTTAATGCTTGTTTACGAATCGGATATTTCCCAACTATCTGGAAGCAAGCAATAATTCTGATGTTTCATAAACCTGGTAAGCAGCCTAACAACCCGGCAAATTATCGCCCAATTAGCTTGTTGTCAATGGTGTCCAAACTTCTTGAAAGAATCATTCAATCACGACTGAAAGAGTTCTTAGAAATTAACAACGTACTACCACAACTTCAATTTGGATTTAGAGGCTCGCACTCGACAAATCACCAAATACTGCGCATTACTGAAAAACTCGAATTAGGGTTCGAAAATAAACTGCACACATTAATAGCCTTTATAGATGTTGCCCAGGCTTTTGATCGACTCTGGACAGATGGCCTGATATACAAAATGATGACCATAAATGTTCCCTCTTATTTGTTACTGATCATTAAATCATTTCTCACATACAGAACCTTTCAAGTTAGAATCAACTCGCACAACTCAACAGCTCGCAGCATTAACGCCGGGGTACCGCAAGGATCCATATTAGGCCCTATTCTTTTCAATCTATTTATGTATGATATACCAAAAACGCCTAACACAGATATAGCCATGTATGCTGATGACACAGCTATAATTGCTCAAGATTCAGATATCACCCTAGCTGCTCGTAAACTTCAAATAAGTCTCGATCAACTGAGCCTATGATTCCATAACTGGTGCATTAACATAAACGCTGATAAATGCGAATGCAAAATCTTTACTCTTAGAAGACCTCAAGACCCACCAAATATAATTATCAATAATATTTCTATACCATGGAATGCTAAAGATAATGCTGTCCGGTACCTTGGGATTTACCTTGATCGGAAGCTAAGCTGGAGTTATCATATTAACAAGAAATTGTCTGAGTCTTATGCCAGACTTGGCATGCTTTATCCTATGTTGAACAGAAGATCACCACTTAAAATAAAATGTGGACACCTCTTATATACGTCGCTAATCAGACCAATCTTCACATATGGTTGCAGTATCTGGTGCGCAACTTCTAAAACTAACTTAAATAAATTACAAGTCCTACAAAATAAGGTATTACGCATCATAACCAATGCAGAGTGGTTTGTTAGAAACTCCCAAATACATAGGGAGACAGAGATGCCCACAGTAGAAGAATTCATAGCAAATACAACGAAGAAATTCTATAATAATATTGACCAGTGCAGTGGTGCAGTATACTACAGACTCGGTACAAAACAAATACACAACAGATTAAAACGAAAGTTACCAGTAGACCTTATCAATGACGACGGTGGTTAAAAATAATACGTTACAATCTCTACTAACCCATTACCTTATGAAGCAAACAAACAATTCTTAAAAATAAAATAAAAAGTTTAAAAATATGTGCGAGATTGGTTGCGCGAACCAATTCTAAACGGTCATCCTAAATATCAGTGAATAAAGGTGTCAAAACCGATAGTGACTTTAGTGTGACAAACATTAATGAACACTGCCATGCATAGCATACAATGCTGAACTGGCAAAAAACGAGAACAGAGAGAACAGAGAGATTTTAAAGTAGCAAGAAACCCATTTTAGGTACCTCACACCGTCCTTGTCTTGACTGCTAATCTAGTCAGAGAAATAATTACTCCGGTTTTTTATAGCTTTCTACTGTAACAAACTGAAGCCCACTTCTAGGGCTCGGTTTTTGTTTTAGTAACGATTTGGCGAGTAACAATATCAAATTTCGTAGCAAAAACTTGAAAGATTTCTCTGCTTTAAAAACAATATATTGTGGTGTTATGACTCGTTAATAGTAATTTATTATACAAGACGATAAAGTTAAATTTTATCCACGAGTGAATCGTTTAACGTCGAGACGAAGTCGAAACGTTAATGATTCAAGAGTGGATAGTAATAACTTTATCGTTGTGTATAATATAAAATTGTTTCTATAGCAAGAACTTTAACAATTTCAAAAGAAAATAAGGAAAGTCAATCCCATTTTAAAATCTCAGTAGCTAGATTGGGTTGCTAGGATAATACGAAGCTGTAATATTTAATTGAAATAAAAGTTAGAAAATTATAGTTATTTATTGTATAAGTGTTTTAGATGCTGTTTTATCCACGCAAGAACGCAGTTTGAGCGTTTAATTTTCTTAAGTGGATAAAACGCAACAAAAACACGAATACAAAACAACGTTTTATCCAACAACTCATTAAATATCTAAAAAAACATACGTTTTGTATTGACAGCCATGAAAAGTCATAGTGACAATTTGGAAAGTACCGAAAGATCAAATGTTATACGTTTGGCAGTACTGAAGTGTATTGTCAGTCTATGTCAAATTCGAGAGGTTAATAGTTTAAGTTTTGTTTGTTATTTGACACAGATTGACGCAAAACTTAACCTACAAATTTCGAATTTGGCATAGCTTGACAGTGCTACCAACAATGCGGTAGTAAGTGACATGGTTTTCTCCCACTAGTGGAATAAAGTAATTTCATTATTCCACTAGTGGATAAAGTGGTGCTTTAGACGGTTCGTAAGTGTGGATAAAACTTCAATTATAAGGTGATTGTGGATAATAGTTATTTATTATACAAGCGCTTAAAATGAATGTTTAATGAGCTGTCAGTTTAACTGCGCGAGCGACAAAGGAGCGAGCGCGTTAATGACTGCGAATCAAACATTCATTTTAAGCGAGAGTGTAATACAACATTTTATTCAATTTTGCCATATAAACCCTTCAATATTGAAAATAAAATTACGGAATTAAGTCATCAAATACATTTGCGAATTTTATGATTATCACGACTCCTGTGCCGTGACGTTGACAACAACGAAGTTTTTTATAAACAAATTGAAAACAAAACTATTTTACCGTGTGTCGAAGTGTTTTCTGCAAAGAAGTGACTTATGATGTTTTTTATGGTCCGAGAGAGGCTTTGGGTAATGACGATGGTATAATGGAACAACTGCTTCCTCGAAAATCGAAGGGTTTGTACAAGAAAGTGTACCAAAAATTTTGCGACTGGCGAGTGAAAAAAACGCAGATGGAGTTACGGAAAGGGTGTTACTAAATTATATTTTGGAGCAATCTAAGACAATCAAACCATCGTCGGTATGGAGTTATTGCTCTATGCTAAAAGCCTGCCTGACGGCATTCGAGAATATTGACATTGGAAGGTGAGTGGGAATATTGTGTATACAATCGACATAGTAATTGTATCTATTTTTAATGTAGGTTTCCGAAAGTGAAAGCCCTCCTAAAGCAAAACGCAAAAGGCTTTAAGCCCAATAAGTCGAAAGTTCTTAGCCGCGACGAAATTTTGAGGTTCATTCGTACTTCACTGGACGAGAAGTATTTACTTGCAAAGGTTAGCATTATTGATCCATTTGTTTCCTTTTAATTGTAAAATTACATTGCAGACTATACTTATTATGGGTATTGCTAGCGGTTGTCGCATTGGAGAACTGGTTAAAATGAAAATTGACGACGTGGACGTCGTTTTGTTAATTTAGTTGTAATGTACTTACGTATAATTTGTTGATAAATTATTGATTTATTTTGGTTGACATTTATTTGACATTTTTAAAGCGCTAGCGGAATAAAAATTTTAAATCGCTAGCGGAATAAAAATTTAAATGAGTGTTTATAAAACATCAACTTTTATGGGCAGGCCAGAAACAAATAAACGTCACTTTATACGGCAAAATTGAATAAAATTACTTTATCTACCCTTGCTGTTAAAGTAGAGACCCTCTATATTAAGTAAGATAAGAGATGGGACAAGTGGAACCAGTTTCCAAGGCTAAATTGATCAGTTTCTGTTTTCCAAACAAAATTTCAAGATGTCATTACCAAACTGACATTTACATTACACGATACATTTCTAAATGTCAAATAACGCAAATAATTATTCATTATCAATCAAAATTGCGTCTGATTTTCATAGTCGGATTTTACAGACTGTAGCTAGGTATAAATTATCTATTCACATTATTTAATTACAGTTTCTTTGTAAAGTTTTGTTCGTTTGGCTACTCAGACTTGCTTAGTGCAAGAAAATGTATTTTGAATTACGAACCAAACGTGATGAATTTATACCTAACGACGAGTAGATTGAACTAGTAAAGTGTAGGTTCAAGAAGCGCGAAAACTAACCTTAAAATTGTATCAGTTTGGGTTTACGTATAGTTAGTTACAAATTTATTTTAAAAGATGTTAGAACATTGCAATCAGCTGTGTAAATATACGTAGACTCCCGGTATAACTTGTCAAATGCGCGATTTCTCTGACGCTGTAAAAATATTGTAATTAACCATGTTAATAAACAGAGCAGCAACAAAAAGGTAATTAAAATTGTTAGGGTAGTCAGAAAGTTATCTGATATGATTGATTAGGGGGCGTTTACGTTTCAGCATTCTTTTTAACTATGCGTATGCTGTTACTTCTAAAGACTCACGTTGTGTGGAAGAAGCGGGAAGGCGCAATTCTCCCCAAAGCGATGTTGAAAACGCTGTGTGTAAGAAGTGACAAATTGTTAATAAATCAATACAGACAGAAAAGGCCCATGGCTGAAGATGGGAAAATTAAAAGTATGGGTAAAACGAACAGGGAATAAGTGGATAAACTTCAAAAGGTTATAAAAATAAAATTGAAAACGTCCAGAAAACTGGTAGAGGCCGAAAATTCTATTTATAGGAATGGTATCTAGTTCAAAATTATCAAATTAATTTTTAGTTCAACATTATCTATTTTAGAGAACTGGTAAATACTTTCAAAACAACATACAATACACCAAGTGTAAGCTACTGGGAACAACAAATGATGCAGAAGATATTGATAAAAAGAACGGCAGTAATGTCAGCAGTGAGTAACTATTGCAGAAATTTAAAATTATAGTTTATAAATCTTAAAATTTACATTTTAGTAGATCAGATAAAAAATTGTTTAAATTTTTTAAATTTTTATCTCGAAAGTTCGGTTATTATTACAGAAAAATTCCTTTTTGGCCAATTAATTACAAAACAGCATAAATTACAGCTATTGGCCGTTTAATTATAGTGATTGGCAGTGTCAGGAACAGTGATTGACATATTCTCTTATAATAGTAAAAAGTTTTAGCAGTACTGTTTGAAGTTTTATTAAACATAGAAACTTATAAAAAAGCTGGAAATCTTTTTTACAGTAAATTATTTTGTTGGGTGCAGGTTTTACAGCAAAAAAAAATCACTTGTATTTACATTACGTTGATGCTTGGTTAAGCAATTATAATGAAATGATCTTATACATTTATAACATTTTATACCGTTACGAATCATTGTCATATTACTGGCAAGAATATAACATAGTCCACTATTAATTTTCAAATTATTGACAACAATAGCATCATTAAATTGTTGTTCTTCTATGCAGATGTTGGAATCAATCAGCGGATTTGTAGAGTTACACTTACTAGCTTTTAAGGGTTCTTGAATTTCTGTTGGTGGAATTGACACTCACGAAATGATATTAATTTTCCCCTTTGGCTTCCTCTTTTTTACATCTTCTTTTTTCTTTTTGGTCTGATTAGAAAGTTCTTTAGTAATCTTCTTAGCTTCTCTTTCACGTTTTCTGGTTTCTTTGGCTTTTATTTCGTTCAACTTAGCTTCTTCTTTTTCTGCCGTTTTTACTTCCTTTTACTATAAAGGAAGTATTGGATTCACCCCAAAAATTCGAAATTGAGTTTTCAACGGATCTTCACGTTTTAGAGTCCCCTGATCCCAAAAAACATATTTTTTTTCATTGGTCTGTCTGTGTGTCTGTGTGTCTGTCTGTCTGTCTGTCTGTGAACAGAATATCTCAAAAACGAAAAGAGGTATGGCGTTGAAACTTCATATATAAGTTTTGTGTACTATGTAGATGAGACAGCAAGCTTTTGAGGAAAATCGCATAACCGGAAGTAGGTGTTTACTCTTGTGATTTTTCAGTTTTTTTCGATTTTTTCAAAAACGGCTCTAACGATTTTTTTTAAACTTTACATTTTTCTTAAATTTTAAATGTGTATTGATGTGAGATAGGTGATTTTCCAGTTGAATACTTCTAAAGTGGGTTTCTTTTGTTTTTTTTTCTATTTTTTTTATTAACTCCTATTTTAAATAAAACACCCGGTATATTATTACATTTTTGAATTCACCTTAAAATTCTAGAAAAAATTTGTCTCTTTAACTAACACTCGATTTTGTACCGTTTTTGTAGAATTTGTAATTTTTGAAAATTTTTAACAAATGGTTAAAAATTAAAAATGAAATTTTTTACTAATTATAAGATCACTGTAAAAGGAAGTTGTGTGAGTGTATCACACCAGATTTTTTTGTTTCCATTTATTCGCTGTAAGTACAAATGGCATCCTTTCAGTTTTTCTTTTGCCCTTTCGTTCTGGAGTAGTTGGCCAATGTAAATAGTCTCTCAGAGTATCGCCTTTATTTCCAGTTAAAATTGTTGTTTCAGAAATCCCAGAAGATTTTGGAACTGAAGAAGCAAATTCTTCTGGACCCATGATTTGAATTGCATTAAGGTCTTCAACGCTGGTTTCTTTCTTCCAAATAACGATATTATTTTCAGAAACAACGGGAAATTTTGAACTTGAGGCAATTAATTCGTTTACATACGATTCTTCAATTACATCTACTCATCTACTACACAATCTTTTGTTTTGTGAACTAAGAATTTTTGTTGTTCTAAAAGAGAGGGGAATGTTGAAGACGATGAAATTAATTCTTCTGCGCGAATTTCTTCAATTGTATTTTCACCTATAATAATAGGCATATTAAGAATATCATAATTATCAACTTCACTATTACTTTCGACTGATAGATCAGGCCAGTTTATAGTTAGTAACAAATTCGAGTCGTTTCTCTCATCTTGTGTGTTATTATTTTGTTTACCGAAACCTATTTTACTGTTTTCATCTTGCGTGTTTTTGTTGTGCTCTTGAAATGCTTTCCATAGTTGGTAGAGTATAACGTTGTCATGGTCGTCTTCTAGTAAATTGCTTACTTGCTTAAAAGTTTGTATTCTTTCCTCTCCCACAATCTTTTGAAATGTGTCATAGCTCATTACAGATGTTTTCAACTTATCTTCGTCTAATATGTTATTGTCGGAGTTCATGGTGTTTTTTCCTAAGCACTTAGTGAAATCTATTGCCGCAACATCCCATGGAAATAATCCACATGCCCGGAATCCATTAATGATTATCTCTGGTTTAACTGAGTTTTCGATAACACAGTTTAAAAGAGATCCAAAGCGGACTTTCGTTAATTCTTCCGTGGGATGTTCTCTTCTCCAACGTAGTACCCCTTTGCGCCATCCATCTTTTAAATGTTTAAAAGTAGAAACATAACACGGTTGTAATAACCTAGTAGCGTTTGGATATAGACAAACTAATATTATATCTAATGCAGTGCAAAGATCACTTAGCCTTTTATGTGGTGCCCATCAACAAATAAAACCACAGAAAACTGAATATCTAGTTTCTTGACATTTGGATAAAATATTTTACTAATGTATTCATAAAAAGTTTCTTTTTTCATCCAACCACTGTCGCTGCATGCTATGCTCCAGGTTGGAGGTACTGATTCACTGATTTCTTTCGGGCGTCTTTTATATGGATAAATTATTTGAGGAGGAGTGCTATTTCCTCTGGCATTAAATGTAGACAGTACTGTCAGTGCACTTTTTGCCTTACCACCATCAACTTCATATACATTTCTAGCTCCCTTGGGAGCCAAAACCTTTGTATTTTCAGGACAGAGCAAGAAATTTGTTTCGTCCCCACTGAATACCCGTTCTGGGTGATTTAAGATATCCTCATGACCCTGCTCTCTTAGATAATTAGAAATGTGGTCGAACCACTTTCTTATATAATTTTCGCTTATATTTACGGAAGCAGCTGTCACTGCTTCAAATTTTCTTATAGAAATGTCAGAGTGGCGCTTAATAAATGCCTTGTACTAGCCTTCACCAGGGTAGTTGCCTTTAAAAAGATTCGGGCGCGGCTTTTGGTCTAAAAATTGTTTCACTGATGCTTGAACATCATCCTTCCGACGAGGAAAGCCTTTTACAAAAAAGTTCCCTGCTTCCATGCCTACTGTAATAAAGTTGCTGTTTCATTTCAGTTTCTTATTATTTAGGTTTAAAATCGGAAAGGCCAATCACCGTAGGGGGGCCAACAACTGTATCGCTTACCCTAGTACCTACTACACCATACTTACCAAATACACCAACAATTAGCATTCGCAATACTATAAGCCATGCAAGTGTATCAAAAGAATGGCACGAATTGCGAAAAACCATTGTAGAATGAAATAAAAATTGAGAAGAATTGGAAGTAAACAAATTCAACAACGGAAACAAATACTCGAACAATTAAAGTTCAAAAATGAGTTGCTACAGAAATGATTACATACATGTCAGGTGTATGTACAGTGGCATTAAAGTTACTTTACATTGAAATAACATATAGGTATTTTTCATTTATATATATATATATATATACAGGGTGCCCGTTTTTGGAGCTCCACCATGGGGATCTCGGTAACCATAAGAGATACGAGGTCGGTTAAATTGGGGCAAAGTTGCGCAATTTGGAGCTCAATAATATGCCGGTTTAAAATTTCAAAAATTCCGATTACCTCCGGAGATATCCGAAAAAAACCGGAATTTTGGAAATACGTTTTTATTTTTTCCTCGGCTTATTTGGTGACCTAATTCAAAATGAGTGACACTTCGTCATTGCAACTTTTCCTCCTCTACAACCTGCCGATGTCATATTTGAAATCAGACGTTTCGATTTTCGACAATCATCATCAACTTTGGTTTTTCTTATGGGCACTATCTTGGATTTTCACATTTTTGAATTCAGCTTTGTTTTCTGATTACGGTGATGTATCACATGTTAAGGTTCAGTGTTGCAGTTTGGGTGAAATATCAAAAATTCTGTTTTGCAAAGACTGCCTTGGATATAACATCCATACTTTTGTTTAACAAAGGCATTGTTGACAGTTCGATTTAAGTTGGCTTAACGTCACCTACAGTTACAAAATTAGTATAAATTTATTAACAAAATGCTCTTTTCAACTGAAGAAAAACGAGATATGCTAGAAATTTATTTATTTGACAGTAGGATATAAAAAAGGAGAAAATTATGTTTTAAATTTACAACATAGGATAAAACTAAATTTTGAGAAACAAGTAAATAAAGAAAATTATAAGAGGTGCTCGAAGGGTTCACCCTCCACTTCCAAGCACAGCTCTATGCGTCTTCTTAAATTCTGCATTGATCTTAAAACGTCCCTTCTTCTTATTTTGGTCCTTAAAGTTGTGATGATCTTCCTTCGCAGCTCATTAATATCGGCGGGTACAGATTTATAAATGAGATCTTTCATAGTTCCCCATAAATAGTAGTCTAATGGGGAAAGATCTGGTGAACGTGCCGGCCAACGTATGTCTCCACTGTTTGAAATGACTCTACCCGGAAATATTTCAGACAAATAATCAGCCACTCTCCTAGCATTATGTGGCGGAGCACCATCTTGCTGGAACCAAAGGTTATTCAAGCGGTTGAGGCAAATGTTGTCATCGATGTAATCCGTAAGGTAGGTCCTTAAAAAGTGCAAATACCCATCTGCGGTCAAATTGTCTTCGTAAATGTATGGGCCAATGATCGTACCGCCAAATAAACCAACCCATACATTTAGCCCGAAACGTGCTTGTGGTCGACGTCCTTGGTGTTCGTGTGGATTTTCAGTGGACCAGACATGTTCATTGTGACGATTGAACATGCCTGAGTTGGTAAATTTGCACTCGTCCGTGAATATCACGTTGGAAAGAAAATGGGGATTTTGTTCCAACCGTGCCATGATATTCCTACAAAACGCTGCCCTCCGTTCAGTATCTCCTGGATGCAAGACTTGGGTGATATGAATTTTAAACGGGCGATATTTATGTTTTTTCAAGACTCTCCACACTGCTTGATGTGATACGTTAATTTCGTCTGCTATAGCCCTTGTTGAAGTTGAAGGATTATCTTGAATCTAATGAAGAATTCAATTCATTGCCGTTTATTATTTTTGAGAAAGTTTTAACAATTTACTCACCGCCTGTAAAATTTCCACTTCATTCGCATTTGGTCTATGAACACGTCTTCGAGGCTTAGAAAATGCACCAAACTCGGCTAAATTTCTATGAAGGAATAACAAATAATTTTGAGCTGGTTGTTGTCTTTCTGGATACCGCTGTAAATATCTTTCCGAAGTAACTTGCGCATTTCGATGCGAAGCGTAATAAATTTCTAGCATATCTCGTTTTTCTTCATTTGAAAAGGGCATTTTGTTAATAAATTTATACTAATTTTGTAACTGTAGGTGACGTTAAGCCAACTTAAATCGAACTGTCAACAATGCCTTTGTTAAACAAAAGTATGGATGTTATATCCAAGGCAGTCTTTGCAAAACAGAATTTTTGATATTTCACCCAAACTGCAACACTGAACCTTAACATGTGATACATCACCGTAATCAGAAAACAAAGCTGAATTCAAAAATGTGAAAATCCAAGATAGTGCCCATAAGAAAAACCAAAGTTGATGATGATTGTCGAAAATCGAAACGTCTGATTTCAAATATGACATCGGCAGGTTGTAGAGGAGGAAAAGTTGCAACGACGAAGTGTCACTCATTTTGAATTAGGTCACCAAATAAGCCGAGGAAAAAATAAAAACGTATTTCCAAAATTCCGGTTTTTTTCGGATATCTCCGGAGGTAATCGGAATTTTTAAAATTTTAAACCGGCATATTATTGAGCTCCAAATTGCGCAACTTTGCCCCAATTTAACCGACCTCGTATCTCTTATGGTTACCGAGATCCCCATGGTGGAGCTCCAAAAACGGGCACCCTGTATATACAGTGTGTCCCCGGATTGAGTTCACTATAGGTATAATCGACAACAAATTTTACAATTTTATTTTAATGTTTTGGGATCCCGCCCTGCTTGGTCTGAAAACAATTTTAAGCAGAGTTTTAATTTTTAGAAATTAAGTCGGCCATGAAAAATGTGCAAAAACTATTTTCTATTTAGGTAAACTACCCTTTTTGTTTATGATACATCAAAATTTTGTTAAGAAAAGTTGTTTAGAATCATAAATTACGGCCCTATGCAAAATTTTAGAAAGATCTGTTGACTTAGAAAACACCGTTATTTTTTAGATAATTGTATTTTATTTTCAGGTAAACTACTTTTTTTGTTTATGATACGGAAAAAATGTATTAAGAAAAGTTGTTCAGAATAAAAAATTATGGCCCTGTACCAAATTTCAAAAAGATCTGTCGACTTAGACTAAACCGTTATTTTTTAGATTAAACAAATTGCATTTATTAAAAATGACGGTTTCATCTAAGTCAACAGATCTTTCTGAAATTTTGTATAGGGTCACAACTTCTCATTCTTAACAACTTTTTTTAATACAATTTTTCCGTATCATGAACAAAAAAAAGTAGTTTACCTGAAAATAAAATACAATTATCTAAAAAATAATGGTGTTTTCTAAGTCAACAGATCTTTCTGGAATTTTGCATAGGGCCGTAATTTATCATTCTAAACAACTTTTCTTAATAAAATTTTGCCATATCATGAACAAAAAGCGTAGTTTACCTGAAAATAAAATAGTTTTCGCTTCCCTGCCAAGGCCTACTTGTTTTTCAAAAACTGAAAATATTCTTAAAATTCTTTTCAAACCAAGCAGGACCGAATCCCAGAACCTTAAAATAAAATTCTAAAATTTTTAGGTATCTCACCTCTTGTAACATCAATCCTGGGACACACTATTGTATTTTCTTTTCAGGTAAACTACCTTTTTTGTTTATAATACGGCAAAATTTTACTAAAAAGAATTGTTCAGAATGGGAAATTATGGCCCCATACAAAATTTCAGGAAGTTCTACTTACTTAAATCAAACCGTAATTTTTAATAAATAGGTACAATTTTAACGGTTTAATTTAAGTAGGTAGATCTTCCTGAAATTTTGTATAGAGCCATAATTTATCATTCTGAACAACTTTTCTTGGTAAAATTTTGCCGTATCATGGACAGAAAGGGTAGTTTACCTGAAAAGAAAATAGTTTTTGCTTCACTGTCAAGCCCAACTTATGTTTTCAAAAACTGTAAATAATCTTAAAATTCCCTTCAGACCAAGCAGGGCGGAATCCCAAAACATTAAAATAAAATTGTAAAATTTTTTGTCAATTATACCTATAGTGAACTCAATCCGGGGACACACTGTACATACTATATATATATATGCAAAACGTCAAACTCGCCTCCGAAAGCATACGTCGAAACGAAGAACTGGCCTCATTTTTGGAGGCCAGTACGAAAAATCGGAGGCGACTAGGTATCCCCATGTATAAGTGTTCCATTCAACAGATGGTGCAACAAGCATCCATTTAACAGATTTTTTGGTGGAGGTGAGTTTGACAGTACACATATAATTATGTTCGATGTTATAGAGAACTTGTTTTTAAAAATTAAGTTTTTATTAAACTCTGAAATTACACAAGTTACAAAACTACGAACTAGTTACATGAGTTGACTAAACCGAAGCTTAATATCGACTAAACGCTAACACGACGAATCTGCTCCATGAAACCATCTAAGGACAAAGAGCAAAGTGTTTAGAAAAGTTTATGAATGGGGCATTCTAATTATGAATGAGGCGATCTAAAAGTGCGCCCCGGATAACATAAATCTTAAGTAACGCATGACATGAATAATGAATAGTTTCCCTTAATACATAAACGTGTCCTTTGACATAATAATATTCAGTTATACACTTCAGTTGGTAGAGGTTATTCTAGATGGTGCTACCATGTAATACACATATACACCTAACAAGGTGCGCCAGTAGTACTCGCCTCTATCTATGAAACATACTGTTACGCCTCAGAGACTTGGCAAACGCGCACGGGGGCTTATCGCTAGTAATAGATTTAAGTAAATTCAATACAACCGCATGTCGCTGAACATTTAATACAGGATCCGTCAACGATGCGGGGTGGGAAATATCTCTAAAACTAGAAGATTTACATTAAAATAGCTTATATAAAAGTTGAAGGTACGAAAGTGTTGCATATTACTAACATATTTCTGATTATACAGGATGGCTCAAAAAGTGTGGCGAAGCAAAGTTATTACTCTATATTTAGGAAGGTTAAAAGCTTTGCATTGAAATACCAATAGTTTTAATATAAATTTGTATGGGTCTAACATCAACTGTTTTGGAGATGTTACCGATTTTATGCACAAAATGCTAAACTTCAGGCAGCTGCTGTAGATACTGAAATAAAAATAAAACATTATACGTTCTTTGTGAATTACCTTTCGAGTGTTAAATGGTGATTCTCGGCATTCATACTATACAAGGTGTCTGCAAATTTCATGATTTCAAAGGTTTTTAAAGGAAACGCACTACACATTTTAGTATTTTAAAATGTCCCTTTAAAAAGATTTATTTTGATATCTTACTGGATAACTCTGAATTCAACTGTTTTCTAACTATGCGAGTGTGAGTATAAGAAAACAATGTAAAGCCCCTAAAATGCTTTATTTAAAGGAATCACAAACTAGGTTTAAAAAATAAAAATCCAGCCATTGCTGACACAAAAACCGAGAAATGCTGGAATAAATTAAATCTTAAAACCAGTTGAATTTAGGGGTGTTAAATAATCTAAATAAATAATCAAAAGTTTATTCAAAGAGTTTTTAAGAAATACAGCGATACATAGCGTGCTTCATTTACTAAGGCAAAATCATTGAATTTGCAAATTACGAGCACTTTGTATAGTTTTAATACCCATCGAAGAAGAGGAGAAATAGTTGACAATTTAGCGGTATTGGGTATACAGTGACCGCCAAAAATCGGCATCACATAAGTAAAAAAAAATATATTTTAGATTTTTCAAAAAACTTTACACGTCAATAATTTGTGCTTGTCTAAAAACCTATTTAGCCCCTATCATAGATACCGAGTGACGTTTACTTATTTAGAAAATTCCGTTTTTCGAAATTGTCAAAATCTAAAAAGTGCTATTTTTCGGAAATTAAGTAAGACTGCAATGAGATTGTTTTAGAGTGTGTTAGTTTTGATTAACTGAACAATCTCAAGTCCAGAAAACACATATTTTTCTTTAACTTTAGCTTTAGCTTTTTCCTTTTTTTTAATATTTTTCAGTTTCGCATACCATGACTTAATATTCAAAATTTTATGTAACGACTTTCGTGATTTATAATTGTAAAAAATAATATAAAATGTTAATTGCTCGTTTAGATTTTGTATTATTTACCGAAAAGTGATATGTTCGCATAATTTTTACGTTTTTGATGCAATGTGCTTTTTAGGAGAAATATTTTTGAATGATAATTAATATCTATTTAAATGGCTTCTAAAAACTCTAACCCTGTTAGCGAATTACTGTTACAGAAATCCTGTAAACGATCTTTTACAGTTGTCTGAATGAAAAGAATTTTTAGAACATGTAAACTGTATAAAGAAATATCTTCTCATTTAGACAACTGTAAAAGAATATTTACAGGATTCATTAAAAGGGTTAGAAGCCATTTAAATAGACACTACTTATTGTAAAAGGAAGTAAAAAAGGGGGTTTCCATTAAAAAAAACATTGATAACGCCATACCTCATATGCGGGACACCCTGTATGTATGCATTTTATTTCAAAAAATGCTCAAATAAAAATAAAAATCGACGGGTCCGAGCGTTTTAGCCGGAAACGTACATGTTAGGAAATACTGAATTTATTCCAAACTTTACGACCTCACTGTATAAGTTTTCTGTACTATCTAGATGCGACAGCAAGCTTTTGTAGGTGTAGGTGTTTACTCTTGTGATTTTTCAGGTTTTTTTTAAATTTGTTACAAAAACGGCTATAACGACTTTTTTCAAAATTTACATTTTTAATGTGTATTGATGTGAGATAGGTGGTTTTTTCTCTATTTTTTTAGTAACTCCTATTTTAAATAGAACACCCTGTATATTAGTACATTTTTTAGTCAGCTTAAAATTCTAGAGAAAATTTGTCTCTTCAACTAACGTTCTATTTTGTACCGTTTTTGTAAAATTTGTAATTTTTGAAGATTTTTGACAAAATCTTAAAAATTAAACATAACATTTTTGGCTAATTATAAGATCACTGTAAAAGAAAGTTGTGTGAGTGTATCACACCAGATTTTTCTAAATATATTACCGATTTTGCGAGTTACTTTGTTTTGGAGATATGATCTTGGAGACATTACGTTTCAGCAAAGAATATATTCTTTGGTTTCAGCAAAGTATGCATATGTTTAGTTGTAGACCTTCTACGTAAATCCAACTCTATTGATAGTAATTTTTGTTCCATGCCTTTGTTTGTCATACTTCGTAACCCTCTAATAGAGTGCTCTTCATAACCGCTACATAAATATGTATTATCGTACCTGCTGATATATTTTTCTGCTAAAGATTTGCATGTAAGGCACCAATAATTTTTTTGGACATTGTTTATTCTACTGTCAATCATTTCTTCACTTTCCAGTAATGTCCATCTTCTATTTGGATATTTTGAGAGGGATTACCTATGCGCATATTTTCAGTCTTTTTCAAATTCACTACTAATCCACAGCTGGAATATTCATCATCTAGTTTTCTAACCATTTATTCGAAGTTTTCAAATTCCTGTACAACTACGGTCTATGACCTTATGCATATGTATGTATCATTCTGTATACAATTGCAATACCTACAACCTACATCTCCGTATTTCTTTTTCCAATTATTTAAAGCAGTATCTGAAATAGGATTGGAAACATGCAACTTCCATGTCATAGTCTTTTCGTTAGGTGTTCCAACATTTACTCTACTATCCATATGTTGGTATATCACTTTTATTACTACAGTGTCGATGAAGACTCCTCTAACGCTTTAAACAAATTTCCAATGAGTATGTTGTCATAAGCCTTACTTGCGTTAAGCATTACTGCAAAATTTTGTTTTTCACTCTGTGGTGCAAATGATACAAACATTTTAGGTTTTAATTGTGTATCATAATAACGCTTGGGATTGAAAATGTTGTAATTTAATCGAAATCTCTTACCGTTTACGAGATGCCCATTACAAACACGACGGTTTGGACACACTCTGTATATATACTTAAGGTCTTCTTCGTTTCTTAGTTTTACTCTGAGAAATGTTGTCAGCGTATTGACAGAACATTATGAAAGAGAGTAAACGAAACGTGTATCTTTAATTTTGAAGTATGGATAACTACCTAAAAACATTAATAGGAAAATCAGAACACCACACTTAATCTTTTGATCATGATGAGACTTTTTACCTTCCTTGTCTAAAAGACGAAGGAAATATTGTAACCGCGAAAAAATCACCTTCCGAGATTTCTTAAGATCTTCACGTTCAGGTTCCCCAGATGACTTAGAATAGGTGTTCTCAATTCCGTCTGTCTGTCTGTCTGTTGCCAAAAGTATTTGTTGGCATGAAACTGAGCATATTTCGATAAAATATTGACAGGGTGAGTAACTTAAAAAATAAAAACCTTCCTATTTGTGCTATAACTCAAGAACTATTACGTAAATGAAAGTAATATTATGCACATAGCTCAGGTTTTTATCCTTCACGAAAAAAGGAATTTTTGGACCCAACATATCCAGATTGAGCACATTAAAAAATTAATGTTGTTTATTTTTGCTTCAACTGAGAAATAGATAAAAGTCATAATTTCCACATAACTCAGGCTTTACCCTTGAAGAAAATGGAAACCAACAGATGCAAGACTAATGTTCTAAAAAATAAAACAATGGTCAACAATAAATGCGTTGTATTTAAAGCAGCCGCATCTCACCAATCGGAGGCGCCCTGGGTGGGCAAGGCAGCGATCGCCTGTTTTACTTCGGACTACTGCGCCGATAATTGGAATCGCATTCGCAGGAGCTAAAGTTTTAATCCCATTGCCGGTAATGTTCTTTATCTACTCCAGTGGGATAAGTAACGCATTACGTCACTCATTTGACACTATTTCAGTTAGGTAATGAAGCTCATTACACCACTTAGTTATGTAATGGTTTCATTACGCAACTGAGTTGTGTAATGATTTCATTACGTAACTGAAATAGTGTCAAATAAATGACATAATGACATTTGCCTACTAAAATATTTTTGAAAATGACAGATCTGACATTTCTCTTAATGCACTTTCCTCAATTTTAGGAAATCGTAGATAAAATTTTGTACAATACATGTGTGATAATGCATCATTAATATACTTGTGTGCTTACATAACTCGTGCTACGCACTCGTTTGTAACTTACACACACGTATATTAATGATGCTGTTATCCCACTTGTATAGTAAATAATTATTATTTATCTGAAAATGGATATAATTTACTTCACCAAGTGTTTTCTTTTATTTTTTCAGTATTACTACGAACGTTATTTTTTCGTGACATTTTCATAACTGTATATAAAATTTATCTAAAAAATGTTTCAAGTCTAGATAAGAGATTCATTACAAAGAAACAGTTTATCCCGAAAACACGTTGATATATCGGCCAGATTTCAATCTTTCACAAGAATGGGATGCGGAACCGAAAATGTTTCGAGAGATAAACAATTGTCATATTCCAATTATTGCGACTATCCTGTTATATTCTATCAAAATAAGGTTCATTTCCGCTTATAACTTTATATAAAACAATAACTTTTTTACTTTTCAAATCAACATGTAGTATAAATGGAAACAAACATGCAATGACATATCTAGGAACATAACTTGATTACGGGAATATAAGAATCCATTTGCCTAAAATCTCAAAGAAAATCTTGTCTAAAATTATTAAAATATTTTTCTAATTATTTCCCGTTGTAGCAAATGCTTTTTTCAATTGGTGTACATAATCGAAGTGGTATTTTTCACTAATTTCTTGAATAATTTAATTTTACAAAAGAAATGGTTAATATAATAGTACAGTGTATTGCTTCAAAATATTACTCTCATGTTTGATTGTTGCAATGTATAAATCACTGGTGCTAATAGAACTAATTAAACTGATCAACCCTCTGATAGTTACGCCACTGAGAGCCACCCTCCAAGACGATATTATATGCAACAGTAATCTGATAAGCAAGCAGGGTCCTAATTAAACATGGGATTACGTTTGCCGGTAAGAAAGGGCACCAAACAGGAGGGAATTAAATCCGCAAGAACTTACTTACGAAGAAATTCCGCAAATTCATAAGATTGCAAACTGAGCTGCTTAATAAGAAGCTATTAGATGATAAAGCGCCGTTTCCATGTAACAGAACTGCTTTACTAATAAAGACTAAATATTAAATTCTAAGTTCCGTGTTCCGGAACATTTATTACGTGCGGATATTAAACATTATTAGGAAATGCCAATAAGTCACCTGAGAAATTTGTGAAATAAATTAAATAACAAATTTGTATTTCCAATTTACAAATAATACCTTTTGTAAATGTATTTACTTATAAAAATATGTTTCTTAGTAAGTAGCAGAAGCAAAATTACTATTTTTCTAAATATTACACTACAATAGGCATTAGCAAAACGTCTGTATTTAAAGGATGAATATTTTTACTGAAACTATCAATAGCTTCGTTTAACTAATGCAATCTGGAAAGCTTGAATAATGAGATTTGCATATTCTAGTTAACTAATGCATAATAATAAGCAGGCTAACGATCTGCATGTCGCTTGTTCTATAATATGGACACAAAAGCATATATATGCTTCTTTTCAAATCAACACCTGCTTTTGTCTATTTTGTCTAAACAGAGTTTAGAATGTAGTCGTTAAAGACTGCAAAACAAATATATCTTAATTTTGGCAAAAATTTTAATTCAACTTCAATTTTTATATTAGTAGCAGCTTCCTACTCAGTAAGAACATATAAGAAAATGGTTATATTCAAATATATAGAAAAATTATTCATTACGCTATTTAAAAATACAAGAGTAAGGTGAATAGTTCTCGGCCTTGACATAAGATGGCGTTCCAATCTGCAAAAATGTATTTTTCCTGCCTGCGTGCAAGTGTTATTAGTTCGTATGACAAGTTTCAACTTGTTCTCTCAAGTAGTTTGTTTACACGAATTTTTGCCGTAGACGTCTTGCGTGTTTTTCTTTAATTAAATTGATAAATTTGAATATCGTCCGGTCATAAAGTTCTTCGTTTTGGATGGATTAACCCCTAAGGAAATTCATCCGAAGTTGACAAAAGTTTATGGGAACTCTTCTCCTTTCATGGCAACCGTTAAAAAGTGGGCAGCTGAATTTAAACATGATCGCACGTCCCTCGAAGATGACCCACGTGAAGGACGGCCAAAAACCGCAACAACACCGGAAACCATCTAAAAAGTGCATGATATCGTGTTGGACGATAGGCGAGTGAGGGTCAGTGAGATAGCTGAGGCTGTAGGGATATCGGAAGAAAGGGTGCGGAACATCTTGCACAAAGAATTAGGGATGAGAAAGCTCTGCGCGAGATGGGTGCCGCATTTGCTGAATGCCGATCAAAAGCAAATGCGCAAACGAGTTTCGCAGCAATGTTTGGACCGATTCAATAGGCATCCGACCGATTTTGTGAGGCGATTTGTCACCATAGATGAGACATGGATTCACCACTACACCCCAGAAACGAAGCAGCAGTCGAAGCAGTGGGTGGAAGCCGCTGGTTCAGCGCCAAAGAAAGCAAAGTCGATCGCATCTGCTGGAAAGGTCATGGCCAGCGTGTTTTGGGATGCGAAAGGGATCCTGTTAATTGATTACCTTGCAAAAGGCAATTACAGACAAATATTACTCCAACCTTCTTGACCAGTTGGATGCCAGAATCCGGGAGAAGAGGCCTGGCTTGAAGAAGAAACAAATCATCTTTTACCAGGACAACGCACCTGTTCACAAGAGTGAGTTGGCGATGGAAAAACTGCGGGATTTGGGGTACGATTTGCTCAGCCATCCCCCCTATTCTCCTGATTTGGCACCCTCGGACTTTCATCTGTTTCCAAACTTGAAGAAATTTGTTTCTGGGAAGCGCTTCGCTTCCAATGAAGAAGTTAAGAGGGCCGTAGATGAATATTTTCACAGCCTTCCCGAGGACCAAGTGTGTTGAAGTCAAGAGAGATTATGTAGAAAAATAAAATAATTTTCTAACTGAAAATCATAGTCTTTCATTGTCAGGGCGAGAATTTTTCACCTTACCCTCGTATATATTAGAGTTGTTACAAGGACGTTAATTCCTACATAGTTCTATACGTAGCGGCCGCTTTCCTGTAACGTTTGATGTTGTATTTAACTCCCAACTTCAATAGTGACAAGGAAATAGAGAATAATAGCGTGTAGTTCTTCTATATGACAATTCTGTATTATCACATAAAAAACACGGGGCAAACCATATAAATATAGTTGGTAATTATTTTACATTATAAAATATGAAAAACGCTTGTTTAAAAAACTCAAACACCTTTGAAAGCCAGTTCAAAAATCCCTTCTACTCGTACAATTTTTAAAATTAAAAAATCATTCGTAATAATGTATTCAATGTATTCAATAGATCGCATTCATAAATTTTAAATGATTATGATAGTTACAAAATATTTTTCTTTTTGCGAATATAAAAATGTAAAATCTCCAAAATTCTGAAATTGCAAAACTTTTTCGAAAATAAAGCAAACGCCAATCAAGAGATTGTGCTCGCGGCATATTAAGCAAGCAAACACACTACAGATGAATTTTCAGAAAACAAAAGTGAAATATTCTCACAATATTTGAAAAAACATTTTTTTTAACTGTTTATTTGCATTCTGTTACAACAACAATAAGCAAATCTGCTGGCAGATAAACGAGGTAACATGAATGAAATGTGGGAGTAGTTACGCACTGGCGGCTCTCCAATTAGTAAGTGCAAAAATCATATTCCAATAACCAAAAACTGGAAAAGCTAAAAATTATAAATAGTGCAATGTGCACATAAAATGTTTTGAATGCTACCAATAACGTTAATTTATACGTATTAACCTGTTACAGAGAAATAAAATAATGACGTCCTACATGAACAAGTATAAATATTTAAAAGCGCTCAACAATTGCTGGGGCTTTCTTATTATTAAAGAATCAGATCTGAAAGAATTTCTTAAAACATCATGAATAATAGAACAACCGAAAAATGCTGCAGGGATTATCAATATTAAAGTCTGCAAACTTAGATATTTATAAATCTTTAATGTTGAAATATGACCCTACGAAAGACTTTCGAAACAACGCACAAAGCAAGATTGTTATCATAACACATGTACCATTGCATTTCTCCCAAGGCAATACACAAAATGATTTAATGACTACTTTGATACAATTGCCGGCCGAAACTAACTCGATTGAAGTGTACAGTTCTTTAAATATACTCGAAAAAAGGGCGCCGGCGGATTACCAAGTAGCGACAAGTGTATCTAAGCATTCAAAGAGGATTCGTAAACTCAAGTAGCACAGAAAAACCTGAAGGCGAAGCTCAACTCAAGTACAGTGTATAATTATCATCAATGCATATATAAAATTACAGGTTGACAAATTATGAGGCACCTCACAAAAACGCAAAAAGTCTAATACATATTTCTTAATACATACTCACAAGTTACGATACTCGCACACATTAAAATCAGTCACGGTGCAAGCCGATACGCTAGTGTGCTTCCAGAAACCAAGCGCGCCACAGGTATGAAGCGGCCATGACTAGAGATAAGAACGGGTCGAGGTCACGTCCTAACCGACTTCGGCATCCAGAAGCTATGGAAACTAACACCTCAGCCAATTGCCCCCACGGTTCCTCACTGACTGCTATAAGGGAAAAATAGTCCACCATAGAATACAGGTGAAATTAAATACAGCCTGAAGAAGGCCTCTTTACTTACCCCACGATATTCAGGGCAAGTACGAAGAAGTAAACCAGCAGCGTAGAAAATTATGTTTAAGAAAGCAGAAGAGTCGAAAGGCGAAGGCAACCAATATACAATATCAAACTGCATGCCCATAAAATCACAGAACACCTTAACTAACGCTCAAACCGGCTCCATTCTGCTAACGAAAGCAGCCAGAAAAGAAAGCTGAGCAGACAATTGCGACCTTTTAATCTCGGCTGCAAGCAAAAAGTAGGCATGGCACAAGCGCGCGAAATATGAACTGAGTACCAGAGACCGTATCGTATAGATGCGTAACAATATGGAATAACTACTACAAACAACTAAATCAAATAGATGCGCAATTGAATTGTTGATTTCCAAAAAATATTACCAGGAAACTATGCAAATTTTGATATTGGAAAAATATTTCTACAAGGTATTAGAAAATTCCAGACATAAACGTTTATGTATCTTTTTATAATAAAATGATGTTTGTGAACTTATAGGAACCCCACCAGGGTTTAAAATTAATAACAGACATGAATAAACCACACATTTCTTGAAACTTCTCATATAATGCCACTGCTTTGCATAACTTGTGCTATAATTTTTAAATGGCACTAATTATTATTCGTATATTTTTGGCTCCGATTAATATGTACTGTTAAAATAGTATAATATTCTGGTATTATATCTTTATTTCTTAATATTTATATCAGAAAATTCAAATAGGAGAACATTCTCGGTTCAGAAATTTCTGTTTATTTTAATATTGATGAGTAACCTACACAAGTTGTCATAGACTACTATGCAAGCTTGTATTAACACACTAAACTCCTCCTCCCTCTTAAGAGAAAAAAAATCATTAACTGAAAGAAAGTGAATGTAATTTAAAATAACTTCTGCAGAATTATATTTAGCAATATAATCTTTTCGACTATCTTTAAAACTATTTACATTGGGGCACCCTAAAATATATTATCATGCTTGCTCTATATAAAAAAACACCTCATAAAACTGTGGTTAACTAAACCCACTTGACATTGGCACGGAGTTCATACCTTTTTAAGACAGTATTAGGCATAAAAGTCTCAAATATGACCAATGTAGCTAGAAGGAAACGTTGTGACACAGGAATTTTCTTTTCGTCTTTCAGGGAATAATATTCTTTTGCTTTCGATCTACTAGATATTATTGCCGCTGTTTTTTTACTTGCTTCTTTTAACCACTGCTAAAGCAATAAGTATTGTCTTTGTTTTTTTGGTGTCAATTATGGACCAAAATGAATACAAAATTAGCTACGTTGTTCATTAAATTTATTATAACACTTCCTAGCTTTCTTTGTACACACGCTTTCCTTTATTCGTCAACAGCGACTAGTTTTCCTCTGGATGAGACGTAGCTTAAACTACTTTCTTGTCTTTTCCATAATCTTACGTTCAGTTTCAAAATTACTATCTACAAAATTGATAATTGTAAACTACTTAGAAGAGTATTCATTTCAGCTTCATTATTATCATCAACTAAAATACCTCAAACCAAAAGGCGACTTGGTATTTACTGTCTTCGGATGATCCACAAGGATCGTTATTTTACATTTTGATTTACCTCTTCACTCTCGTGAGATGTTTGTATAATAATTGGACTCTACCACATTGTGAGCTGTCATTACATCAGCTGCTTCTAAATTACTTTGTACTTGCTCATTGTTGTTGTAGCTATCCAAATGTGTTTTATTTTCTGTGAATTACGACCCAAATGAGCCACTTGATAAGTTGTCGATGGCGTTCGCCATGGGCCGAACTAGCTCGTACACCGGCATGCGTTTTGATCCGCCTATTAGAAATATGTAGTAAGATTTGAATTCCAAATCGATGTGCTTTTGGCACAAAAATTTCCAGAACGCGCAGTATGTAAGTAGGTAAAGTAAGAGATATTTTCTCACCATGTCCATTTTTTTAGAGAAATGTACTGTTTGCGATTTTTACCTTGAAAATTACGCGTTATAGTCGTACAAAGTTCCTTTAAGTATTAAACCGTGGATGGACGTTCCTTCAATGAAACCACCGCCATAGCGGCAGCGTTGCTCACGTGTGGGATTGTCAAAGTTGCCAGATTATCCTAGGATACGATAGGTTTCGGTTAGGAGGCAAAATAACTATTGGACACACGGAACCTGAAGTGCCCAGTTAACATTCTTTCGGGCCATTTTTGACTCTATTTTCTTCATTTTTAAGTAATCACCTTTGCCGTTCGCCTACACCCAACTTGCCCACTTCTCCTCTATGTTTCGAAATTCGTTGTTCGCGATGGCTCCACGAAGCGGCGAGCAAAGGGTTGGGTACCTGTGATCGCAAAATATCCAGATTTCTCACGATTATTGGGATTGGATTTTTCATAATTTCGTCGCAGGTAAAAATCCCTGAATTCGCGGATTTGCACCCGCTGGTGAATACTGCTTGACGGGGGCTTTAAAAGTTTCTATTTTTGCACCTTAATAAATATAAATCTCAATGAGCAACTGCTTGTCGCGCATTATTTGCCATTTCCTATTTTGTGCACCGAGCAAAGCTTTCGATTTTATGTAAAATTATCGGTTACAACAGGAATAGCAGACGGGCTGACCTGATTGCCTTTATATACCTATATTATTTATCCTTAACAGCAAAGGTCTATGTTAGAATTTACCGATAAGGTTGTGACGTTAGCGCCAGCCCAAATTCGTATTACTACCCATAATATTTCGTTCAAATTTGTGCGTCGCTAAAATACCACAATCAAACACTCAAATACCTTAAGCACGCAAATTGAAGATAAATCAAACGGGCCCAGCGATTCATGATTACGCGTACAGCAGAATTTCGCACAATCCTTCTCAAATTCCCTTAGAAAATGGTCCAGATAAGGGGGTCCATAAAAGTATAAAACGAAGGCACCAAGGCTGCTAAAGAGACTTTCGTCTAGACACCTCTAACAAGAACAGCTTCCAGCTTCTAGGCCCTCTGGGGTTAGCTGAAGCCGCTAGTCTGAAACCTAGGTTTCCAAAGAAACCATTTAAAATCGTAAAACGCTTGAGTCGCGAGACCCACCTAAAAACCTTCTAAGAAAACCCCATCTCGAACTCCAAATCTTCTAGCATATGTGTGTAGCATCCTGGTTCCAGCACCTGCAAATGCCTTGAAACCGCTCTCCAGGTCGTGTTCGTGGTTTGTTGGTTACAGCACTTGATCACGAACCCTAGAACAATCTTCCAACGAAACGGCTTGTTGTGATCGAGCACCTGCAGTTCAGCTACCTTCCCTTTGTCCCTAAGCGTCAGACATCCAACACGCAGCCGCAGATATGATGAGATCACGCTAACGAGGCGTCTGCAATGCACTCCGCAAATATCCCTCCACCAGGTCAAATAATTAAGGGCGCAATTCACCTATTACGACGGCAGTTTTCCAGCCCTCATCAAAGCCCTGCAGCATTCCCAATCAAAATGAGAGCCCTGCTGAATCCGCCAGCTTGCTGCAAGCCCATTGCAGGCGGCTTCCTGTAGGTAAAATTCACACACACTCGCACAGAGCAATGTTAAACCTTGCCCAGCACAATTTACACAAAGAGACAGCTCTGAAACAGTCGAAACTTAGCAATATTAGTTTGACATTGCGCATAAGTAACGCCATTAGGCGCTGTTGTATTTAGTTCCAGACAATGCCACTTTAACGAAATTCCGAACCTTATGCGGCGACCGCACCACAAACTACCAGAAATGTACGTATACAGTGTGGTCCATTAAGTGTGCAACAAATGGGACATTTTTTATTAGTTGTACAACCGAAATTAAATACCGCCAAAAGTTAGTGCATGTTCGATAACCATATCAGATGCCCTTAGAATGGCTTCAAGTCAAACAGCATACAGGGCCGGACAAAATATATGAAATTAGTGAAAGAAAGTCCCCTTATTTCCAAAAATATGGCAAAATGTTATTGAGAAAAGTTATTTAGCATAAAAAATTATGCGCAAATACAAAGTCACGGCCTCCTATTCGAACTTTTATTCTTTTTGGAAAATTTTGTATTACCCCCGTATGATACATATTTTTATTATTCTGATTTTATATGTATTTAAAGTAGCCACAACTACATCATTTTTAAATAATTTTTAGCAACTTAAAGCATATTTGTAAAATTTACTTGGATTTATATTTTTTTAGGTAACCGTCCACTTCATGTTTGCTGCAACGATATTTAACAGAACTTTAGAATATCGCAAATATTCTTTTTAATAAGGTAAATGCTTTTCTAATAATAATTTATATGTGAAAAAAACTCACAATTAAATCTACAATTTTATTTCAAATTCTTATGAAAATACGGGCTAATGCAAAATTTTCCAGAAAAGATAAGAATTCGAATAGGAGGCCCTGACTTTGTATTTGAGCATAACTTGTGATTCTAAACAAGTTTTCTTAATAACATTTTGTCATATTCTTTTAAATATGGTAACTTTATTCTTGAGCGAATTTCATATTTTTTGTCCTGCCCTGTATGCTGTTTGACTTGGAACCATTCTAAATGCACCTGACATGGTTATCGAACATGCACTAACTTGTGGTGGTATTTAAATTTCGGTTGTACAACTAATAAAAAAATGTCCCATTTGTTGCACGCTTAATGAACCATACTGTATACGTATCATAGATTGCCGCACTGTCCAAAGCGACTTCTGCAGCATCCTCGCGAATGCATTTTATTTTCATGTTTAAGATTGTACATACATGGTATAAGTAATTCTAATTTAAGAGAACTTTACTTGTAATGTACAAAGCAATAAAAAATTGTATTTAATGTATAGTTCGTCTGTATACTTGAGTTATCAATCGAACTTTGGCATTCTGACTACCCATACGGCTAAATTAAATAATCAACCAAAAGTAATGACGCAAGTTATGCAGCATAGAGTGGGCATTACTTTTGAGAACGTTACAACACACCTAACACAATGGTTGCTACGCAAGTACGGAAGGCGCGCTCCAACTTTGTATATCGCAACTTCGGGCAGTTGAGTACTACACCGCCAGATGCTAGCGTACAAAGCACCAGCCTCTACACCACTTAGGTTACAAGAGGTTAACGATAATACATACATACAATATTTGCAAGTACTACGGCAGCATCTGAACTTCTTAATTTCTAAAATAAAGTCGCAGTGCGCGAAAATTTTAGCTCTAGCAAGAATTTCTTAGCTCCAACAATAATTCACCGGAACCCGACAAAAACCTTATCTACAGATTAAAGTAGATGCGTATTTATGGCTCCTACGATAGTCGGAGTAACGTAGGTATGTACACATACGTTCTGGTTACATTTAAAAAATTAATTGATCATGTAGATACGTTAGATCTAATTCGAGATTCCTCTTAACAGGGAATTCCTCTCTTTTTGTATCCTATAGGACAGACTATTGTGTAAACAAAAACAAGCTCAAATCCTAGAAACTTATAAGTACGTGTGTTTTCCTTTATCCCTCGATTTGATTTTCACAAGAAGTTGAAACTATATATCTAATATAATATTTAGTTTGAACAACGTACATAATTTAATGCGATTAGAAATTCTATTACCTTTTTAGTATATACCAATAATTCGTTTGTTTTATCAGTAGCCGTACATGATTGTATAAAGCATAGCTGTTGCACAGTACGCCATCTTTTAAAGTTGAGAGCGATACTGAACTTCCTTTGATTGCAGAGTTTTGGGGATTCGTTAGCGATGAAAATTTCCCTCTTAAATCAATCGACTCTGGGCTACCTGAACAGATCTGCGAGTCGTATAGTCTGGAGGACGTGATAAAAATTTAGGCTCAATAAAACTGCTTTGTAAAGCACATTCGTATATACGAACGATGGAAAATGGGAATTTCCAACGCTGATTTTAGAGTCAATTTTATGCAAAGTGAAGAAATCAAATAAAATAAGTGCGTGTGCGTAGCTCGAGATCGCAACTTCGTTTCGGAAGTCGGTGTACGTGTATAAAAACCCCTTTTTATTATTTAAGATTCCTATCTGCGTCACGTTTAAATTTTGCCGTTTTATATCTTGACCCTTATTTTAACAAGCTGGCGTCTTCCGAACAAAAAATAACGCCCTTTCACATCCCTACACAAGAATCCTGCGATAATAAATCGTCTTCAGAAAGAGCATCCAATACTGCTCACGAAAATAAAATTCTTTATCATCTCGATTCAAAGCGTTTCGTTGAGATCTACTTTTTCTTGTTATTTGCTAGCGCGTTTGATCGTAAATCTTGACCCCGAATAAATTATTATTATTATGCTATTTGTTTCTATCGAACGAAACACGGTGTTGGTTGTATATTTGTGTGATTAAATAAAATGCTTGTAAAAATTGGTAAATTTGTACAGAATTTTCTGAAATACATTGCAGAACATTTGATTTCAGATTATGCAATGTGGTTACTGCCTAGAACATGATTGAAATGATCTCACTATTGAATGCCCACAAAATTTTGTATATTTGAATGTTGGAGAATATTTTCTCTAAGTACAGGATAACTATTTCATAATGTAAGCCAAAACTTTAGGGTAAAATGCAACAATAAACGAATGTGTCCAACATCAACGTCGTAACTTGTTAGTATTTGAACAACTAGCTCAAAAAGAACGCCCAGCAAAAGTTCGTACAAAAAATAATGTGTAATAAACTAATAAAATATTTGCAACAAGCAGAAGTAAACCGATATAGATGGGCGCCAGCATCAAAAACTTAATATGCTTCGCTGAACCATACGGAGTAATCGCGCTACGACGAAAGACAGTCTACATAGATAATAAATACCCAAGAAAAACAACAATAGCTAGTTTCAAACATAAAAAATACCTTTAACTGAAATGAAGCCATTTATACATTTAAGGACATTAATAACACCAAGTTGACGAATTCAAAATTAACCCAGAATTCAAATCGTTAACAGACAAGATATTACGACAAATTCGAAGCACAAATAGTGCAGGCAAAGATCCGACTTGATAATAGCGCAAGGAATCGATTAAGCAAGGCAGTACAACCCGAATTGAAGTAAGCTTCATTAAGCATTAAAAAACACTATTCAAATGACCTAATCACCTATCGCACCAGACGACGAGACCTCCCGAGCAGAGGTTTCTAGATAAAATACCAAGTTATCGCGTCAAACAAACACATGTACCAGCGAAATTACCCATTTATCATCTTAACACAAACGAAAGCGTACAGTATAAAATCAGAAAACACACAATTCATATGACATCTGCTAAACAACAGCTGGTTGCTGACCAAGTACACAATGACAATAACGTTAATCCGGTAAATAACTGGTTGTTTTCGATAGCATAATAAACATTACAATCAAAACTTGAAATTCTATAGTGAAGAGTGCACGAGGGGCGCGATCCAATGAACCTCGCATGTCTCTTGGAACCAGAAGCAAGAGATGCAATGTCGATTGAAAAACCTAACCTTAAATAGCTGTGGCACATATTGAAAAATCAATTTTGCGATCCAACAGGGAAGGAAGACAGCAACGTGAAGCTACTTCACGCATTGATGGGTTTTCGACAGATAGAAAGAGAGAAGCGAAAATGCGATGTCGCTATGTGTGCGTACCCTCAATCTTAATTTGGCTCAGGTTTGATAGAATAGGCAAATTTTTAGTTCCGCATTTTTCCTTAGGAGCGCTGCTGGTGTGGTGGCATATATGTGTAATATGTAAAATTACGTACAAATCTGAGCCAAATATATGCGTACGAAATGGCAACTGGCAACAGCGCATTCATGTTATACAGGGTGTTTCAGGAGGAAGTGCAAATATTTTGGGAGGTTGTAGTATGAATTATTCTAAGTAAAAAATTTCATATGTACATGTGTTCTATTGTTAATAGATACTGAGATACGAGAAATAAATTATTGTTGATTTTTAATTTGTCTTAAATCGTCTTACTGGACCTCTTTATCTGGAGTTTTTAGAAAATGGTCTTCCACTACTACTGGAGGACGTTCCCTTGGCTACAAGAAGAGATATGATATGGCAACAAGACGGAGCTCCTGCTCATTTTAGGGAGTCAGGTGACGCAACATCTTAATAGAGTTTTTTCGGAACGATGAATAGGCCGCGGTGGTCCCATTAATTGGCCACCGAGGTCACCAGATCTCACCCCACCAGATTTCTGTATGTGGGGGTGGCTTAAAAGTGAGGTGTATAAAGTAAAAGTAAACACCAGAGACGAATTGATTGCTCGAATCATGGATTGTGCGGCGCTCATAAAGGAACGCCAAGATGCTATTAGAAGAGCAACAAACAGCGTTACTAATAGAATTACTAAATGTATTGAGGTTGACGGTGGAATTTTTGAACCACTAATGTAAATTTGCTTAATTTTGATTGTTATTATTAAAAATCAACAATAAGTTATTTCTCGTACTTTAATACACCTTATAATGACCGTATCTCAGTATCTATTAACAATAAGCCACATGTTCATATGAAATTTTTTACTTAGAATAATTCATACTACAACCTCCCAAAATATTTGCACTTCCTCCTGAAACACCCTGTATGATTCCCAAATGTGTCAGTGGCTTCATATTATGTGTAACGAGTGATAGTGCATGTATAACCTTTATAATGTCTACAAGAAGTAGTGTCATACTAAATTTAGCGACAACATCTTTTAAAGGTAAGTACAAAATGATCTTAAAATATGCTGTTTGAAACAGAATGCCTTTCAAATTAACACTTTGATTATGGCACAAAATTGTGCAATTCAATCTCAAGTACACTAGAATAGCCAATTAAGTTTTGACGATTTTCTGTCAGAACGTTTTGCTCTGAAGAAATATATCTCGTAAATTTTCCTCCCCAAAATCCCTCGTGCTGCGCACTCGGGATTCTTGTTGGGCGACAAATTTACTTGACAAATTTCTTAGCAAAACATTCTGTCAGAAAACGTCAAAACTTAATCGGCTATTTTAGTACACTTGAGATGTTACTGTTGATTAGTTCTTTCACATTCATAATAATGCGTAATTACCATGGTTTCGGTCAGTTCAATTACCTATGATCAAAATTCAAATGTCAAAATTTAACCGCGGTTAAAAATGTGTCAGAATTAATCGCTTCTGAATAATTTTGGCGTTATTATCAAAGGTGCTTACTTTACCAAGCGAATTTTACCTGTTCATTCAGGAAATAATCATGTCGTTCATCCCGTATGCATATAAACTAGCCTGAATACATTTTTACTATTTTTTTGTCAAACTGTTTTGCTCTGAAGAAATATATCTCGTACATTTTCTGATCTAAAATCTCGTGCTTCGTGATTTTTATTGAGCGGCAAAATTAGTAGATACCTAAATTTTTTTGCAAAACATTGTGACAGAAAACGTAAAAATTTAATCGGTTATTATAATACACTTGGGATATTACTTTTGAAAAAATTAGAAAATGAGACAATTGAGAAATTATAGACCTGTGAACTTTTTGGAGCTTTTAACTCACTTTTTTCATCTCTGAGGATTTTCAATGAATTCTGTGACATGATAGATCTCTTTATTTTATTATTACTGAAGATCAGCTACGAAACTAGCAAAGACAAGGAAGGGGCTGTACAAACTTTGAGAGAACGGTTACGTTTGGTTAAAAAAAAATTGATTTTGGGCATACTGATAGTGTATGTGCTGCTACTGCAACTAGTTGTAGTTCCAGATATTCAGGGTTTAGTTGCGACAGTTATAAAGATCCCCACTTATGAACCTAGTTCAAGTAAATCAAATGAGGTAAGTGAAGATAAAAACTAAGTAAAATAATCTTAAATATATTACTTCTTCAGACAGAAGACAATGCAATTACTTTCCTTTCAAATGGAGAAGCAAACGCAACCCCTCTCAATTTCACTTTCTAAAAAATCAGTAATTGTCTGCATAACAGATAATACAAACGGTTCACCATAATTACAGACAAAAGATGAACCACTTCCACTACAAGAAAATCGTATAGAATTAGATGACAACGAGGTAAAACGATCATTTATTTTTCTATTTCCAATTTTAGCATTCATACGGATATGTACCATTATTAAAACATTCCGAACAACCCAATAAATTGTCTATATCTAGTAAAATTTAATTCTAATTACAAATAGTCTTTCAATAGGTTCTCTACATGAAATGATAATTCACTCGATTAATACTCAATGCTAAAAATTAAAAAAATATATTTGTAATCTGTTTCTAAACAAAATTTATTAAGGAACACAAAATACAAATGTTACGCCAAGCAAATGTAATTTTCTTTTAACTTTTTTCTAAAAAAAGTTAACATCAATATACTTTCAGAGTAATTACCATAGTATGGTTGAGTTGTGTTTTCTTTTTATTCGACAAATTCCCTTGTAGTTAGGACCCAGGCTGCATTTACTTGCATCCCCCCCGCCCTCCATCCTTCGGAAGCAATTTTATTTATTCCCTGTAGATAATTGTTGTTCAGCATAAAACAATCTACCTCTTTGATCTTTGATCCGTAGTAAGTTTTCCCAAGTACCGCGGTTGTCTTCGAAAACGTCCATAAAGTGAAATACCTGTTTTTCAGTAACGTGAGACCTAAGTGGCTTTCGTATGTATTTCTGCTGTGGTCCTACAGGATTAATTATTTCGCATTCTATATGATCAATTAGATGTTTCTATAGAACAAAACACGTATGGTTTACTACAGAACAGCGGCATTTTTGCCGAAATCTCTTTAAAAATGTATTTTTGTGATTTTTCAAAAATGTGGTGGCCAAATAAAAACTTCTTAGGCTAACGTTATTTGCTATAAGGTAGGATACAATTTTGGTACGAGAACGGCACTGAGGACAAAAATATAGGTTAATTTATGGCAAACAACTTTAATTTAATATTTATCGTAGTAAATGAATAAAACTGTTATCTATTAGGAAAAAGTTAAACTCTCGAGGCGAAATCTATTTATTCACGTGAAGCACACATTTTTTTCCAGTGCCTACATTGAATTATATAAATAAGTTTGAAATGTAATAAATAATTTTAAATTGAACCTTACATAATTGGTTGTTTGTTCGTTATCAAGATACATGTATGTGTTTTGGTAGTTGCTGTCGATTATTTGTAAATAAAAGAAAACCAAACACAATTGCAGTTTAATAACTATTATCCACATTATTATTGACAAATAATCCACGAGAGATAAGTAATGCCTTCGAGGCCGAATGGAGTCTTTTCTTATGCGAATCATTTGTAATAACACAAGCGTCTCATGCATACTGTTATCCAACAACTCAATAAACTCAATAAATTAAAAAAAATGTATTGACAGCTGCAAAAATTTAAAATTAAAGTAACACGGGAGTGAGTTATAGTACATGTAAGTCACATATGTATGAGGACCTATATAATTCAACTAAAATAATAAGGAGTTGCTTACACACACTTATATTAATGATGCACTTATCCAATTTGTATAGTTAATAACTATTATTTTTATCAAAAATGTCAAATAGGACTTTTCATGATGAGTATGCACTATTTACACTCTTTAATACGAGGAAGAGGAGTGGCGGTTCTGCTGTTCCCTGTCATGGACGGAACGAAACTATTACCAAATTACGCCAACAATTGTGGAGTTACGCAACCGTTCAGTATTACAGCAACACGCCTTAGAAAACATTTGACGACTGTTTGTCAGTTATTGCAATTTTCGGAAGGAGACTTAGAACATTTATGTCCAAATGTATGGGTCATACACTGCGAACCCATTGCAATGTGTGTTTCGAATGGCTGAACCGCTTAAAATTTCAAAACTGCGTCAGCTAATAGCGGATGGCAAAAGCCGATTAATTTGTCGGAAAACAGCTTAACTACATTAACATCGATCTCAGTCCTGTGTATGAAAATACGGAAAATATTTTTGAAGAGATATCTGCAATTCCATGTACTTCATCAGCAGCCCCATCGACTTCGTTACCACCTGAAACTTTTGAAAAGGAATTTATAATGGATAGAGAAGAAACAAAAGAGACAATAGATGAAAGCGAAGACACTGAAAAAAAAATCCCCAAAAACGAAGCAAGATAAATAGGAAGAAAATGGTTCCTAGCTAGTGACAGCCTTGGTCAGCAAAACAAAAAGACGTGCTAGTTTAATATGTTGCTAAACACATTAAGAACAAACAGCCACCGAAAAAGAATGAACGCCAAAAATTTCAAGATTTGCATCCCGAATTATTGAAAGGCAGAGATTGGACATCAATGAAAGCTGTTATTTTTAATATATACCATGGAAACATTAATATGTGTTTAACGTGTAAGACTTATATTATCTGATTTCAGGCCCCTATAATAGTATTCACTGAAATGAGTAAAAAGCCGGTCCATATACGCTTCCTTAAGGAGATATTACTCCTTAAAGTTTCTAAAAGATGGTCAATTTTCGCTGATGCTAATTTTTTTTTTTTTGTAGAAAATAGTGCTCTTAAGCAAAATTGTTCAGATGCACCCTTTTTAAGATAATTTAAGATTTATACAAGAAAATGTAAACGTAAAATATGGGAAAAGGTGTGCTTTATTGCTTAAAACTTAAATTGTATCGAAAAAGGTGTAACTTTAAATAAGGCCATTTTTGCGTATAATTCACCAGGCAAAAATTCCGTAAAAGCAGAAAAATTTTACGGTTCACACTTTCTGAAATATAACCTTTGATTAGCAATAATTGTTTTCAAAACTTCGTTTTTACAGCGTCAAGTGGATAACTTTATATTAGTGACAAGGGAGAAATTGTCTCTTACTAATTTTAAGGAGTTATATCTTCATAATGAAGCGTCTTTGGACCCATGTTTATTAACTATTTTACTCGTTCTGGTGAGTACTATACGAACCTAAAATCCACTTTTTGATACCCTGTCTATTTAGCATGTTGTATTTCATGTAAACGTTTTCTACTTTCTGAAATAAAAAAGCATTAGTTTCATAACAATTTTTATACTTTTACACAGCACTGAACATTTTACTTTACACTAAAATAGTTTTTAAAGCAGCTACGTTTTGTAAACTTAAGACGAAAAACATTGATTTTACATTATAACTGAATGCGTCGAAATGCTGAGGTGTAACTTTTTACTTTGTATAAATATATCAAATTACGAAACATTACTCAAAACAACATGCTACATATCGCTTAATGGCAAAGGCTCGATATGGCATCACTGTAATGGCTCAGATTTGTATACAGGTTTTGGTACTACGAATATATAAGGCTTGAGTTTGGTGTGGCTCAGGAATGCTGGTTTTTCTAATAAATATACAAATTAATATGTATTGCTAATTTTGGAATATATGTTACGGCTAATAGGTTACTTAGTGGAGTAGTATTCATATATTAAACAATACTGCTTGAAACCTTACTATTTCGTGGTGGACTGGAATTGTACGGTTCGGCTATTGGTTCAGAAAGGATAGAAAGATATATATATATTTGGGATACACAATGTATATTACGTATGTTCCCATATTCTTCTTCCAAATCTCTCGATCCATTCCTTGTTCTGGGTCTAAGTTTCGTTTTTCCATAGCCTTTCTCATGCCATCATTCCAGGATCTACGGGGTCTACCCCTTCTATTCCGTCCTGATGGTGTCCATTTGAAAATTGTTTTTGGCCATCTATCGTCTGGCATCCCCATCATGTGGCCAAACCAGATCAATCCTTTTCTTTCTATTCTGTCGAGCACTGTTTGTCTTGCTCCCATCCTGTTTCTCATTTCTTCGTTTGTAAGTCGATCCAATTTGGATACTCGGGCACTTCTTCGCAGATAATCCATTTCTACAGTGTTTATTCTCCTTTTCATTTCTTCGCTAATCGTACACACTTCACAACCGTAGCATAGAACTGTTTCCACAAGTGTTTGTCCAATTCGTTTCTTATTTTTCTTCGAGATATTCTTGCTTTACCATAAGGCATTCAAACAGCCGATAACTTTGTTACTTTGTTGGATTCTGTGTTTTATCTCTTCTGTTCCTAATTCATTTTTGTCAATTATCGATCCCAGATACTTAAATCTTTCAACCTGTTTTACTGCAACATCATTATCTATCAAAACCTCAAATTTCGCTTCCGAGTTGACCACTAGATGCACTGCTCAAAAAAATTTAGGGGAACACTTTTTTCAAAACCTGTAACTTTTTAAATAAGAGCCCAAGGAAAATCATTTTTTTTTTTTTTTTATAATTTATTGTCAGTTTAGCACAAAGTGCTATTCATGACACGGATAATTTATACATTTTGAACGTTACATCACTAATTACTATACTATTAACTGTTTGTATGGTTCCGTCACTTATTTTGGATTTAACAGTTCGTAACAGTTCACTAACGAGTTTGATATGAGAGTTTGGTTAGTGGGAGTTCACTGATTTTCACTTTCTATTAGGTCTATCGGTAATTTCCTTTTAAGGCTGGTGTTTATTGAGCGTTTTCCCAGGTTGTAATGTACTGCGCCATCACACTGAACAATATTATCATAAAATTTTTTTGTCACTTTCATAATGTATTCTTGAATTTCTGGGATACCTGTTTCCCGGTGCAATTGCGAGTTCCTTGTGTACCATTCGGCATTGGTTATGATGCGTAATATTTTGTTTTGTAGAACTTGGAGTTTGTTTACGTTGGTTTTGAAGGTTGAACTCCAAATACTACACCCATACGTAAAGATCGGCCTGATTTATCGCTGTGTAGATTAGTGTGCCACATGTTATCTTCAGTGAGGATTTTTTGTTTAAGATTGGATATAGCATACTGAGTCGCGCATATGATTCTGCTAGTTTCTTATTGATATGGAGGCTCCAGGTCAGACGTCTATCCAGGTAGATGTCTAGATATCTTACGGCACTTTCTTTGGAGTTCCACTGTATTGGGGTACCTTGAATAACTACATTGGGCGGATCTTGAGGTCTACGGAGTGTGAAGATTTTTGCTTCACATTTTTCAGCATTAATATTTATGAACCATTTAGTGAACCACTGGTTGATTTGGTCAATACTCTGTTGGAGTTTGATGGCTGCCCTATTAATGTTGTGATCTTGTACAAGAATTGCCGTGTCGTCTGCATACATAGCAAGGTTTGCTCCTGGTATTTCGGGTATGTCGCTCATAAACATGTTGAACAGGGTGGGTCCTAGAATTGAGCCTTGGGGGACTCCAGCTCGTATGTGATGAATTGGAGAGGTGTACGCGTTGACTCGTACGTGGAAGGTCCTGTTAGTTAAGAATGATATTATTGATTGTAGCAGGTAGGCTGGGATGTTCATTTCGATCATTTTATAGATAAGGCCTTTGGTCCATATTCTATCAAAGGCTTGTGCCACATCAATAAACGTTACGATCGTATGCGCCTTTTTTTCAAATCCTTCTTCTATTTTTTCAGTTAGTCTTAATATTTGATGCGCAGTTGAATGGAATGGCTTGAATCCAAACTGAGTGTGCGGTAGTAGGCTGTGTTCATCTAGGAATTTTTGTAAGCGAGTTAGGATTGCACGTTCAAGAAGTTTGGAGATGGTGGGTAGTAAGCTTATCGGACGATAATTTTTAGGAGAATCATGTTTCTTTCCTGGTTTAGGGATCATTACGATGATTGCTTGTTTCCAGGTGATTGGAAAGTACCCTATTCTTAGGCTGGCATTATATATTGCTACCAGGTACGAGATCGACTTTTTCGGAAGATTTTTTATTACTACATTTGGAATCATGTCTTTCCAGGAGATTTTTTAGTTTTTAGCTTGGCGATATAATTTATAATTTCAGCAGGAGAAATTGGTTCAGAGAGTGTGACAGTTTCATAATCGTTTTTTGCGATTTCGTTTTCGATTAGTTGTACTTGATTCGCATTGGTATTATTTATTATAGTTTTAAATGTATTTTCAAGTCGTTTTGCGAATTTTTCGCACTTGTCTTTATCATGTGTGATTACTTGCCCTTGTTCTCGCAGCACTGGTATATTAAATGGTTGCCTAAGTATTCTCTTTGTTGTTCTCCACATGTTTGGGTCTCCAGGGCTGAGCGAATCTATATAGTTGTTATATGTTGCAATTCGATGTTGGTCTAATTCATTTCTTATTATTCTAATTAGTCTATTCAAGGATGCTTTCAGTTCAAGAATTCGGGTGGTTTGCCATCATCGTCGAATTCTGTGTTTTTCTCTTATGAGCTGTTGTACGTGTGCTGGGGGAATTCTGGTATCAGGGTGGTTGTGTAGTCGTGCATTTTTGGAGCATTGTTGTATTGCCTGTGTGATTACAGTTTTGAGTGTTTCAACTGTGTTATCAATATCCTCGGATGTTGCTAAGTTGGTTGGGCACTTTAAGTTGCTTTCCATTAGCAGTCGGAATTTATTCCAGTCAACGGGACCATTAATTAGTTTAGGAAGTCGGGGGTGATAGCTAGGGCTACAATTTAGTGTGAACACGATTGGTAAATGGTCTGAGTCGAGCTCAGTGAGTACAGTTTGGTTGATTGGGGTTTGGAGGTTTTTGTGGACTATGGACTAGTATGTCTGGCAGTTGGTTTTGTCTGTAAGGAAAATAGGTGTACTCAGCTGGTGCAGAAATTTGTACTCCTAGTTGGGAGGATATATTTTCAAGTTTTATCCCGTTGGGGTTGGTTTTTCTGCATCCCCAGTTTTCGTGCTTGCAATTGTGGTCGCCTACGAGTAGAGTGGTGTGTTGGCTATTAAAAATATGTTGCAGTTCCTCTCTAAGAAGTTGCTTGTTAGGAGACTTATAGGAGGATACTATTCTATATGTTGTTTTGTTTTCCATTCTAAGGTTAATGGCTACAGCTTCTTGTTGACAGATGTTTTCCAATTCAGCTGGTGCTGCGGCGAGCTTGCGTTTTACAATTATCGCAGATCCTCCCCATCCAATTGCTGCATCACGGTCTCTTCTGTATATTTGGTAACCAGGAATTGTAAATTTTTCTTTATCAATCAGATGCGTTTCTGTAATACAAGCTAGATCGGTACTATGCCTGGCCAGGAATGCAATAAACGTTGATCTTTGTTGTTTTAGTCCATTCGCGTTCCAGTTAAGGAAGGTTAACTTATTTATGGGATATTGATTATTTTGTGGCATTTTGGGGATGAGGTTAATGATAAATTTTTTCATTTGATCCATGTATGGAGAGATTATTTCTAAAATTGATTTAAGGATGTTTGGGATAATAGTATTTGTCGAAGTTGAGGTGTTTAGGTTAGGGTCGTTTGAGCTGGACTGAGTGGAATTTGTGCGGAGATGTGATGCGTATGTTTCACTTGTGGTGATTTTTCCCTTGAAGACAGAGTTTGGGTTCGGAGAATTGATTAGGGGGATTGATGGTTTATTGTTAAAACGCTGAATGTAGGGACAGCATCTATAGTTTGCTGTGTGTTACCCACCGCAGTTGACGCAGGCGGGTTTGTCCGTCTTTTCGTCTTTAGTGCACTTAGAATAGTGGTGATGCTCTGTGCACTTTACACACCTTGGTGGCATATGGCAATAGTTTTTTGTATGCCCCATGAGTTGGCAGTTTGAGCATTGTGGAGTATCGCCGTTTCTACGTCTTGATTCCACAGCAACTACGCAGTATGATAGTCTGTTTAAGTTAAAGATATCCTTAGCTTTTTCATTATTGCTTAGCTCTACAGCAACTATTGGCATAGGATTCTTTTTGTGATTTAACAACCTAGTAGTCTTTTTTGCAGGATATTTTAAGTTAATTAGTTCATCTTGGATTTCTTTTTCTGTTAATGAGATAGGAACGTTACGAATTATTACGGAAATGTCACTTTCTGCTGGGTTGCGATACGTGTAGTAATTAACTTTATTGTCATCATAGAATTTAGTTAATTTTCTATAATCGTCAGAGGTGCTCAGATTTATTCTTAATTCTTTACCTCTAAGTATACGTTGTGGTGAAATCTTTCGAGATCGTTTTTTTTATGTCGTCGATTATATTTTGATAATTCGTACCGTTCGGTAGAAAGATCGGGGGGATTTTTGGTTTAGGTTGTATTTCGTTGGTTTGTGGTGAAGGCGGGTTTTGTTCAGTAGATTGTAGTGTGTAGTATTTATTCTGTGTAATTAATGTTTCGTTCTGGAATAAGTATTTTTTGTTGAAGTCATTTTCATCTGGAGATGAGAGGGATCGCTTCTTATTTTCATTAGTTTCGGTAGTTACGGTGCTTGTATAATCCATGCTGGTTGGATTATTGATTACTTTAGATCCTTGAAAAATTATATTAGGTGGTTTAAGAAGGAGTTTCTGCTGTTCACTCATGTTTTTGTTTAAATTTAGACATTTATTTGCAATAATCGAAGGCGAGTGGAGATTATCAGTTGGGACAGCTGCAGTCCGCCGCTAGCGGCGATTACAGCGCAAGGCGCACACTTAATTCACTGTGTTTTATCTTTCCAGGGTTTAATATTGAATAATTGAACACTAATAAAAGAGCTAGAACCTTCTGCGAAACCTGAGATTGAAATTGTTTTAGAGAATAACAATTCACATCCGCACTAGAACACGTCTCACATAAAACTCTCAAGGAAAATCTAATTTGGTATACTTCAACGGCATATATTTAACTAAAGAAAATTACAAAAACAATGTTACAACTCTTAGTTACTTCTAAGTTACACTTAAAAATGTAAATTAATAACGCAAAACAAAATGAAAACGACTGCATAGTATCGATGAGAGTCGGGTTTTCTGTGGATTGGTGAGGCTTAATACCGTGTATGCCCTCCACGAGCACGAATCACATCCTCACACCTGTGTGACATGCTTCGCACTAGTCTGCGAAGAGATTCTTGGGGTATGCTTTCCCATTCCTCAATCAAGGCTTGTGTCAGTTCCTGTATGGTTAGTGGTGGATTAGGGCGCTTGCGAATATGTCGGTCAAGCTGATCCCACACGTGTTCAATGGTATTCAGGTCAGGACTTAACGCCGGCCATTCCATTACCTGAATTCCACGTTCTTGTAAAAAGTTTCTGCTGATGCCGGCGGTATGGGGCTTTGCATTGTCCTGCATTAGGATGAAATTGGGACCGACGCCATATGCAGCAGGCACCATATGGTCCTCCAAAACATTTTCGATGTAATTCATTGCATTTAGTCTATTAGGAACCACAATATCAGTTCTGTTGTCTATACCGATTCTAGTTCAAACCATCACAGATCCACGACCAAATCTATCCATTTCCGGTATAGTAGCGACTGACTAGCGTTTACCAGGACGTCTATATACACGTACTCGACTGTCGCAACAAGTTAAACGAAATCTGGACTAGTATGTAAACAGTACAGGCGTCCAGTGACGAAGTTGCCAATCTCTGTGATCCAGAGCAAACCTCATTCGCACTGCTTTGTGATGCTGTGTAAGGTGTGGTGCACGGACAGGTCTTCTTGGTTTCAAATTCGCTTCTTTTAATCTGTTTCTAACAGTTTGATCAAAAATTTCTATTCCATATGCTCGTCTTAGGTCGTTTAGGAGGTCTCGTGCTGTGGCAATACGCTTACGTAGAGAGAAAAGGACAAGAAATCGGTCTTGATTTTGAGTAGTTTTTCGATTTCGATCTTGTCCAGCTCTTCTGACATATTGGCCAGTCTCCCGACACCGATTCCATAAACGCTGAATAACAGAAGGGGAAATTCCAAGGTCCCTGCTAACATGTCGAATAGAGTGGCCGTGCTGAATAAGGGCGACAGCACGAGCAACTTGCACTTCACTAAGATGCCTCATTTTACTTCTAATCAACGAAGATTGACAACTGAATTTATTTGTCATCTTTAGTAGGCTTTCATACGTAAATTCAAAGCATACTTGACATTTTTTCCATTTTGTTTTGCGTTATTAATTTACCTTTTTAAGTGTAACTTAGAAATAACTAAGAGTTGTAAAATTGTTTTCGAATTTTTTTTTAGTTAAACATATGCCATTGAAGCATACCAAACTTGATTTGCCTAGAACTATTATTTAAAAAGTTACAGGTTTTGAAAAAAATGTTCTCCTAATTTTTTTGAGCAGTGTATTCTGTTTTACTCAGACTGACTTGCATACCCCATTCCTCGTATGTTTTATAGAGCCGTTTGATCATGAACTCTAAATCATATGCATCTTGCGCTAGAATTACCTGGTCATCCTCGAAATTTAAAGTGAACAATGTTTTGTCATTTATAGGTATTCCCATTCCGCTACATAGTCTTCTCCATTCCTTCAAAGCAGTTTCAATATAAATGTTAAACAACAGAGGTGACAGGCTACACCCCTGTCTTAGTCCTTTTGTTGTGTTTATAGCTTCCGACAGAGTTCTTCCTATTTTCACATACGCGATGTTGTCTTCATATAAGCTTCATGTTATTTCTATTAGATGAGAATTTGCTTGTGCTGCTACCAAAGTCTCCCATAGTTTACATCTAGGGATAGAGTCGATAAACCCTAGATGTACTTCTTCGCCTTTTTGTATCAACTTTTCCAGTATTTGTGGTATTGAAAATAGATTATCTGTACATGAGCGGCCGGGCATAAATCCGCTTTGATCTTCCCCTATCTTATGTCCTATATCAATCCTAAATTTTGCATGAAGAATTTTTCCAAATAATCGACTTAGTGTACTGAGAATACTTAGTCCCCTATAACAACTAGGATCTGGTCTATCTCCCTTCTTAAATATGGATATTACATATGCCGTCTTCCATTCCACTGGTACCTTAGTTTGTTCGCAGCAATTATTTAGCAGGTTTGCTATCCTTTGAACTAACATTGCTCCACCATATTTAATCAATTCTGCGGAGATATTGCCTGGTCCTGGCGAGCATCCGTTCTTCATGTGAGTTAAACTTTGCTTAACTTCCACTTCCGTCACAGTGACTTTCGTATTTTCGTCATTATTTCTTATAGATTTATCTATGGTTTCACTAAATTTGGCTCAATTTTTAGTTAATAGCACCTTGTAGTGATCGTGCCACTTCTCAATTTCAATAAAGTTGTTCATCTTATTTGTCTTGTGTCGATGAACCTACCTCTTGACATTTTTTTCCCAGTATTCATTTTTTTCTTTTGTTATACTTTTTCTCACTTCTCGATTGATCCGTTTGTATTCTTCCCTATTTTCGTTTATCTTGTTCAAAAGCCACTTATGGTATTGCCTATTCTTTTGTTTAATTAATTCTTCGGTTTCCTCTGTTAACCATAGCTGTTTTCGTTTGTTTTTCTTAAAATCCAGTTTTCCTAATGCTTTTGATGCAGCTTTATGTAATACTTCTTTCAAGTTGTCATACTCTGTATCTATTTCTCCACTCGGTTGTCTTAATTTTAGTTGCTCTTCTAATCTTTGTTGATAAAGATATCTAATTCCTGGTTGTTGAAGTAGATGTAATTTATATTTACATTTTGGTTGGTCTGGCTTTCCTACTTCTTCGTTTTTCTTTTCTTTACCTTTTTTGTTTGGGCTTTGTCTTCTGTACGGAAATAAAATCTTTGCCATCAAAAGATGATGGTCTGAGCCGCAATTGCAACCACGTTTAACTTGACAGTCTTGGGATTTAATTTTTGCATTTTGTCTTGTTATTATGTATTCTATAATAGATGCTTGTTGCATTGAGGGTCGTTCCCAAGTAATCGTATGTTGCTTTTTGTGAGGAAAGAATGTATTAATTATTCTTAGTTGATATTTTCTGCATAGTTCTATCAGTCTATCACCCGAGTCATTAATGGTCATTTCAGCAAACCTTCCAACTACTTCATCCCCTATTCTTGAGCCCACTCATGCATTCATATCACCTGCTATTATAAGTTCTTGGTTCTTTTTTGCCAAAATATCATAAAAGTTGTCTTTGTCTGTTCTGTCCGTGTCATCTGTTGGGGCGTGCACTGCTATACTGTTAGTTTCATATTCAAACAAAGCTAAAGTTATTGTCATTATCCTCTCTGAAATATTAGAGACATTTTTAATGCTGCATTTCATACCACGTTTAACAAAAATTTAAACTCCTGTTACTCTATCGGACGACAGAATTTTTCTACCCCCGACCAGAAATGGATATATCTTCCTAGATCATCGTCTCCCTGGCCTTTCTTCTTCGATTCTGTTATTACGGCTATATCTATATTTAACTTTTCCAGTACGTTGACTACTTCCAAAAATTTATTGTTTAAACTTCGTACATTCCAAATAGCAATTGTCGAGGTCCGTTTTCTCGCCAATTTTCGTCGTCTAACATTTCCATCCATTTTCTGAGGCTTTGAATAAGTTTCAAGAGCTTATAAGCCTTTTTACGGATTCTGAAGAGCTGGTCCAGCCCAACCTCCATACTTGGAGGAACATAATTTTTCTGTAGGGGTTGTCTCCCTTAGCCCAAAAGGTCCCGGTTTTAAAGCGCCGAGAATTCGCTTTTCACCCTCGCCAGTTAGGTACAGGCTATTACGACTACAGTCAGAAGGCACGACGTGAATGTGGGCATCGGGTTTGCTGGCAGAGCTGCTAAGCATTCGCAGTGGCATTTCTCGATTTTTCTTTACCAGCCTTCGCCTTCCGCGGTAAACTTGACAATGAATAAACGAAATGACTCGCAAACGGTAACAACATTTTCCCGCTGTCGATCAAGTAAGTAAGTGATACAACCTTAGTAACGAAACGTGTAAGTCGGTGATTATATTTGTTTGCTGCTTTTCCTTGACAACGGAACTTAACACTATTATTAAGTTCCTAGGATAATAAAATTAGCAACGCAAATTTCGATAAGCAGCGGGAAAAATATAATAAGATAACCTGGAATGTATCGCCTATTAACATTTTCGGCAGGCAACAAGCCACGGCTTTGCCTTGGCATGTACTTGCCCACCTCAAATGTTTATAGGTCGTTACATTTCTTGTTACTTAAATAGATATAAATATGCAAAGAACTGACTCATAAACAATAATACTTGACGGTAAACAAATAAAAGTGGCTCAAATGCAATACATACTTCAATTGCCAGAACGTGAGGTTAAGCAGGAACATAAAATCTGACGGTAATTAATTCATTCGACATAAAAACAACTGCAATGGTTCGAACATTAAAGGCTGCATTGACCTCAAAGTTACATAAAAATTGTCCGAGACTATGTGCACTGTAAACTATGGCACTGTAAAACTAAGACATAAAAGCCGTACATACTTTAATAAGGAGTCCAGGTAGCTGCATACGGTGTCCAACGGAGCTACAGGTGGCCGCTTCCTAAGCAAACTGCCAAAGATGCTTGAAGAGACTGCACAATAGCAACGAAATGCTGCCGATAGAAAGGGTCTAGCATCCCCAATCAAGGGTTACGAAGTCGGTGACGACATGGCAAGGGCTCTAAACGAGAAACCGGAACTTCATGATGCAAAATAGGCCGATAATGAGATTCCCACGAAATAATCCGCCAAACGACGTGAATCGAAGTTGCCCACTTTGCGATAACCGGGAATTTAAGGCTTACAGCGGCATCCACAGACGCTTAACAAAAACCCAAAGACCGACCGTCAACAACTAACACGTGCAGTTCAAACCCAGAATGCGGGAAAATTCAGTTTTACTCGAAACACCAATAATTGCGATCTCTAATCGATGGGACTTCAAATATAAACATGCGCTACGCATAAACATAAGTAACAACCGTTAATTACAACACAAACAAACGCAACACCTCCAGCGGGACCGGAAGGCCGGACTCCAAAAAACTTGTTGCTTATTGGGCAGCCACACCAACACCAAAGACCCCAGCGAGAAGCTGAAACAATTTTTTGACTTCGCTTGATTGTTTCGCCATTTACCAAATTATTTCAGGCCTAACCTGTATATTTTTATTTGAACTATAATCCATTGCATTTCTAATTCTTAAATTTTCCAAACCAGCGCATTTTGTATCTGTATTGAGTTCCTATCGTTTGCACGATGCCCTTTTGACCCGCCCTAATTGTTATCGCTGGCCGTTGGAATGCGAGTTTTCTTTTCGAACCGAACGTTCCAGGCCCGGGCACTCGTCCTTTTCGCCCCGGCCAACGCGTTTGGCGCGGCTGAGGTTTGATGATTTTATTAGTCAAGAGTACGTTCGCTCAACCAATTTTAAAAGAATTTTATTTCCAAGGCCTGACTATAATCAGCTCTTAACCGACAGTTTCACTCGATGGGTTTAAAATCAGCTCTTATCCGATAATTTTGGACCTGGAGGCTAGTGTCCTGTCCCATTAAAGAACGTTATCTGCCTTCAGCGTCGATGCTACCAGGAGCAAAACGTTCGACCTTTTTGTCAGCCTCCCCTGGCAAGCCGTTGCATCACGTTAGGTGTTGATTCAGCTGAATAACCTGCAGTAGCGACCATTCGACAGCGCGGTCCCTAGAAATTATTGGGCTCCGAAGGTTAGTGATTTCGGTTAATTGTGGACAGTTACACGGGCTGGTTATACCATGAATTCAATTTATTGCAAATCAAATAGCTCATTAAATCTGTACAGTTAATTAAATTTAGCATTTAAAGCTACTGATTTTTATATGTATTCTATACCTCTTGTGAAAGGAGCACCCACGTTTTTTGCTTTCAACAGCCTAGACAGAAAAGTTTTTTTTTAAATGACAGCGATATGCATATCACTCGATTTCCATTGCAATTACAATTAATTTAACGACCCACCAAAGGGGTTATTTGTAGTAATGCGTGTGGCCATCTTCATTTAGCTGGCGTGTATTTTAGGAAATTTTTGAATACACTACAAATTACATAAATTACCTTTGTTGACTACGACATTGATTTTAATATTTATACTGCATTACTTTTGACCACCATCGTTTTAATTTTTTTTAAATATTTAATAAACCTTATTAAACAGTAGGTGGTTGATTATTTTCGGAATCATCTTGTGATTCCTGGCGGCCATTTTTTAGTTTTGAAGTATTTCCAGGGTGGTACAGTTAATAAGAAGCTACGATCCAAGGCCGCCGAAATTGAGCTAGTTCGGCCTACGCGGTAAGTGTCGGAAAATTCTGGTATTTGCCGTGTAGTAAGCGCAGCAAGCAGGTTGATCTGCGGTCTTTTGCTATCGTAACAGCAGGTCAGCTTCTTTGTTGTGTCAAAGCCCACAGCTTGCACCCATGTTATCAACGTCTCACCTGCGCCAGACAGGGCGGGAGGAAAACGTTCGCTCTTTCTCATTCTTAACACACACAGCGACTCTTTCTATAGCGAAATAATTCTTGACTTAAATCGAGCGAAGCCACCAAATTATGTCGCTTCGAAACAACGGCTGAAACACGTATTCGTCTGTCTCGCTTGCACTCACAGCAATCGGCTACTTCTACCGCCAAATACTACTTCAAAATACGAATCGACGAGACGGAATATGTGCTACAAAAGCAGCTGAAAACAGGCACACGGTTCGAAATGCTTCTTTACAGATGGGATTTTAAATACTGAATTGAGAAAATACAACAAATTAGACCTAGGATCATAAATATAAAAAATATCCTCACAAAGGTGAAATTCTTCCATTAACCAGGACGTTTTGTAATCAGCCCAGGTGAAAATATTTGTAATGACATGAGTTTATTTACGTCGCAAAGTGCGCCCATACACAAATGTTTTGCCCATTTTAAACTAAGTATAGCTCTTTTCATTGGCGTTTTGTGCACTATTTTATTGCAAAATTATTAACCTCTTCAAGGCATTGCTCTTATTCATCGTTTAATGATATTTACTACTCTGGAATTGGCTGGATACAAGTACAGTTAGACAGTTTACAACTGCGATTACGTCTTCCATGATTTAGGGATAATTCTAACGAGTATATCACTTGGTTTTTTCTTTATTCAGTAGATAACTCGTAAAGTTAGCATCTTGTTTTCCTGTGTACTTGCTAGTATTTAATTGTAATAATGTCCGATAGCATACACATTGGGAAGCAACCAATGCAAGTTCCCATTGGCGAGGGTTGGTTACACACCATCTCCAAGAAGTATTGTGACGATTCCCGCCCCCTGTTTTAAGTTTTAAAGAGGTTATTTCGGAATAACACCTTGTACTTAATTAGATACCCCTTGTACTCCCTCCCATCTGTAACGACTCTAATCTAGCCGTGCAGTACTTATTACATAACGCTGGGATCGCGTAGCTTTTCTAGTAATCAAAACCTCTGATTTGACACCCCCTTGAGGGAAGTTTGGCTTTTCCATTTCAGTCAAGCGACGCCTTAGCTTTGCTGGGGCGGCGTGAGCTAGTTTTGGTAGTACCGTTTACCGTGTAGCACTCTACAATTCAATTTGAAAACAGTGCAGGCCCCAATTAACTACTTACTAAATTTCCATTCCGTCAGTACCTACCAAACTTACAAATCTGGTCCTTTTAGTCAACACAACCTATCTATCTCTAGGGGCCGGTTGCAGAAAGCAATGTTAAGTCTGGTGTTAGCTAACATCGCGTCAAAGTGAACAAAAACGAATCAAATCTCAAATGCTTATGGTAACTAATACATTAGTAAACAAAATTTGATGCGATTTTGTTCACTTTGACGCGATGTTAGCTAACACCAGACTTAACATTGCTTTCTGCAACCGGGCCTAGTCACTTACTAACGCGACTTTAGATAGTCGCTTTGTTCCTCACAAGCTCACAGACTTTGAAAAAGCAGAACATGTAAGAATTTGTCAACAAAATTTGAAATTGTTAAATAATGATTGTCATCAAATTATTTCTAAGATTTTAGCAGGTGACGAAACGTAGCATGCATTTTCTTGATGTAATTACCAACTTGACAAGAGTGTCAGGTGTAGGTTCAGAAACATGAGGAAATACTATGCCCAAACAACAGGGATCTATTAACAAAATAATGCATGTAGTATTCCTTAGGAGTACTACTGGACTGGTTAAAGACATTAAGCTAGAACATCAGAACAGTAACGGCTAAATGGTATGTGGAAATACGTTTTCCAGAAGTGTTCAAGAACGTTCCAGAAAAACAAATGTTGTTACTGCAAAATAAAACCAAGACCATCAAACATTCCCCTGATTTAGCTATTTCTTGAACTTCAAAAGAATTATTATGGTCAAAAGTTTTCTTCAGAGGAAAATATCGATGTTGCTAGAGTCCCGTATTTTGAAAGCCTTTCATAAACTGTTTGGCAGCTGTTACGCATGGAAAAAAAGAATGGTTAAGTATTACTGCCAAATGGAACTACTTTGAGTACATGTAGACTAAAGTTTTTCAAAAAAGTAACAGGTATCCTTATTCTCAATCAATTCAGTTTGTCCTTCATATGTATGAACTAAGGGAGCACTAGAGTATCACACAGATAATTTTTATTTGATCCCCAGTCAAATACAGTCTATATAGTCTATGCAGGTATGGTATTTGTAAGAGACTTTAAAGTAGTAAGTCTGCGACTATTGCATTACAGCCCATTATGAGCTTTGGTCTCTTCCACAACATGCCTCAATTCATCTCAGTTTTGGGTTAAATTGGTCCAGTTCCGTACTTGCAAGGTTTTTAAGTCATTCCTAACGTTGTCCAACCATCACCTATTTGGCTGTCCTCCTGGTCTTCGGCCCTCTGACGTTTGAATAAATACCCTCCGCGTCAGTCCCTCTGTTGGAATTCTCCATATGTGCCCTAGCCACCTCAATCTCTGAGCTTTGATCCACGTTGACAGTCTTGGCTCTTCTTGCATTTCTCTTATTTCATGGTTCATTAGTTGTCTCCACACTCTTAAATTATTATAATATTTAGACCAATACATTCTTCATCAAATCTTTCTCTCAAATATGTTTAGCAACTCTTCGTGTTATTTGTAGAGAGTCCAGGTTTCCCAACCATAACTCACTACAGGGTCTTGTATAGTGTTTCAAAGATTACTAATAAATAATAAAGGTGGCTGTGATCTTGAAATTAGAAAGAAGATACAGACAGAACATAGTGCTATAACCAAACTACATAAAGCATGAAAAGACAGACAAATCACTATCAATACAAAAAAGGTAGTAGTCGAAACGTTAGTTTTTCTATAAGAGAGGCTAATAAAAGACGTACAGATATTTTTGAGATGTGGTGCTGGGGATGTCCACACAAATATCATAAATGGCATATGGAATAAATGTCTCTTTTGGAATAAATAAAAGTTAAACGTCGCCTATCCTATGGAATCGAAAGAAAACTGTTAAATAGTTTGGCTATATATCTAGAAAAGACAGATCAAGAGGAAGATCTCCAAAATGATGGTCAGATCAAATGCGGATTCGAATAGGCATTTCGATACATAGAACAATAACAAATGCGAGAAATATTTCAAAATTATGAGAGATTGTCTTATTAATGAACAATCATAAATAAGCGACTCAGTCATAGGGTCACAATTCTTCTGTCAAGAAGAGAAAGCATGTATTTGTCATTTGTTGTTTCAGTTTCTATAGAACATTAGGTATATCATATAAATAATAATAATAATAATAATAATCGTCTTTATTACTTTTCGTGCATATACACAGTGTCTGCCAAAAAGTCGGCATAATATGGGAAATTTTTTTATTTTTGATTTTTCAAAAAGTGTTTCGTCAATAATTGTGCTTGTCTAAAAACCTATTGAGCCCCTATCACATACACCGAGTGATTTTTACTTGTTTATAAAATGGAGTTTTTCGAAATTATCAAAATCTAAAAAGTGTTATTTTCGGAAATGAAGTAAGAGTTCAATGAGATTTTTTTAGAGTGTGTTATAATTAGCTAACTGAACAATCTCAAGGCCAGAAAACCCCTAATTTTTTTAACTTTAGCTAAAAATAAATGTTTCGTTTTTTTAAATGTTTCAAAATTTCGCATACAAAGACAATATTAAAGTCCAAACTTTTTTATGTGAAGACTTTAAAGATTCATAATTGGGAAAAATAATATAAAATGTTAATTAGTTCTTTAGATGTTTTATTATTTACTGAAAAATAGTATGTTGCATAGACGCTTTTTAGGAGAAATATTTTTCAATTCTAATTAATATCTATTTAAATGGCTTCAAGAAACTCTAATCTAGCCCTCTTAATGAATTACTGTTACAAAAGTCCTGTAAATGTTCTTTTGCAGTTGTCTAAATGAGGAGACTTTAGAACATGGAAATTGGATAAAGAAAAATCTCCTAGTAGAAGTAATGCATATATAGTCATACCTACTTTTATTTTGTTGGTTAGAGGCTTTCCTTGGCCATTAGACTTTAATCAATATTAAATAAAATAAAGAATTGATTAGATCTGAAAGATTTAACAGGGCCGTAACTAGCCAAACTAGGCAAGCCAACATTGTTGCGTTCCTCGGTACAAAAACTATATATGTGACAAAAATTACTAATGACTTCAACATTTATCTCGGGATATATCATGTAATGTATTCAAACAAACAAGTAGGTATTCAAAAATAAATCCCAACATTTTTTATTCAAAATTTTAAAAATAAACAACAAATGTTAAAATAACAAAACACAACACAAATAAAATGAGAACAGAAAACAAGTTAGGTTGAAGAAACGGGCTTTAAATCTTGCAGTAATGATCCTTTCGGATATTGGTTCCCATTCTAATAGCGAGTGTTTTGCTTCTTTTCCTAGCATTAGTGCCACTTCCAGCTCATGTTTCGCATTTTCTTCTGTTTTTCCCGAATAGATCAGTTTTTTTTCCATCCTGTAGGATAATTTCTGCATATCCCGTCCACCTGGTTTCGCTAAGTTCCACAATTTCTATTCTATATGTCTCCATTTAACATAATTAGTAATGGAAAATTTATGTGTTAAGGATTTTTATCCATCACATCACTGCTACCTTACATATTTTTCCCTTGCATGTTAGCCGGGCAAAATGTGAACTATTGCAATAAATGTCAAAACAGGCTAGCTGGTAGGCTTTGTATATGTATGCAGGCGACGGACAACACTGTCGCCTGCGTTGTTCAACAAAAACTGCGTCTTAGTGAAGCCTGCCAGCTAGCTGAATGTCGGTAATATACAAATTATGCCCACTTCATGAAATTGGCACTGGTTGACACCGTTTGACAGATCCCAATCACAGATTGTTTATAACATGTGTCAATTAAAAATCTTCAAAAAAATTATAGCAAATCCGCGTAAAAAACGTTATTATGGTGTAATCTAAGCGTGAGTTCAGTGTTTTAAATTAAGCATACTATCATCACAGGCGATGCGACGGTGAATAGTTTGCGTGTTTGTCTAGTTGACGCTTCAATAGATAATGTAGTAGCAAACTAAGGGGCCTATTTTATAACTCATAGCGATGTTGTTAAGCACCTGTTGCAATTCGATTCTCGTTTCGATAACGATTTTTCAATGAAAACCAATTTTGTAATTATTCATAACCGTTACTAAACGATTAAACAGTTACAATATGATCGCTAAAGAACGACATCTCTGCTGGCAGTCGTTAAGGAAAGGTAGATGTCTATTTTGACCAACAACTTTATTTATTTATTATTTTCAGGATTGTTTATGTTACAACTGTTAAAATAATTTGCCATGGTTAATAATAACTTTTAGAAGTTTTGGCGGAGCTAGAACGAATAATGTAATTGTGAAAAAATCACTTGCAGATATTTTTTTAAATCTTCAGGTTTCAAGGTCTCTAAATGGTAAAAAATAGGTTTTCTTAATTCCATCTCTCTGTCTGTATGTCTGCCTGTTGGCAGTATAAATCAAAAGCTATTTGTTGGAGGTTGGAGGTAGTCGTTATTTTGTATACAGATTATATCTCTACCTGACTCGAAAGCGAATATACTTTCAGGCAAAAATAGGCAAAGAAGAAATATACATGCCTACAATAGGAACACATAGTACGCATGAAGAAACAAATGACAATGGGTCAAGACTAATTGAGTTTGCAATGGGAAAGAATATGGTTGTCAGAAGTACACAATTTGAGAAAAAGAACATATATAATGGAACATGGAGAGCACCAAATAACGAAACAGTTAACCAGATAGAGGATGTGTCAATTGAGAAACAACATGCTAAATAATCAAGGACATCAGAAGCTACAGAGGAGCAGACGCAGACACTGACTATTATTCAGTTAAAGTAGTAATAAAGCAAGATATAAAAGCGGAAGTACAAAGCAGGAACACAAAAAAGGACAACAATAACAAATATAACTACAATAATCTACAAAAACCAGAAACACAGGAAAAATAAGAACATAATATACAAGAACAACTAAAGGACAAGAGAATAACTAGTAATATAAAAGAAGAATGGGAAAGAATTAAAAATGCAATGAAAAAAGCAGCAGAAGAAACATTAACAAGAAATGAAACATATAAAGGAAAGGACTGGTACGATGAAGAATGCAAATTAGCGTGGCAAAATAGGAAAATAGCTAGAGCAGAAGTGATAAGAATCAACAATGAGGAAAATAGGAGGAAATATAAAGAAGCAAGAAAAGAAGTAAAGAACACTTGCAGAAGAAAGAAGAGATTATTTGCCGAGAATAAAATCAGGAAAATAGAAGAGAAATTTAAGAACAAAGAAATCCGGAATTTCTACCAGGAAGTGAAAAGCACAAAATCAGGATACTCCAGCAATAATTTGTATTGCAAAAACAAAGAAGGTGAACTATTAGGGGGAGAGAAACAGAGAGTAGAAAGATGGAAAGAATATTTCTATGAACTTGGAACTGGAAAAGATGATCAAATCGAAGCAACAGAAAGTGGAAGAACTGATAAAGAAAATGAAGCAGCAAAAACCTGTACAAATGAAGAAAATTTCCAAGAACAGAAAAATACTGATCCGCCAGCTAAAGAAGAAATTGAGAGAATCATTAAACAAATGAGGAACAATAAAACTCCTGGAGAAGATGAATTAACTGCTGAAATGATTAAGTACGGAGGAGAAACGTTACATAATGAAATACACAAGTTAATATTGCGGATATGGAGGGAAGAGAAAATACCCGAAAACTGGAAAAGAGCAATGATCAGACCAATATATAAGAAAGGAGACAAAACATTATGCGAGAATTACAGGGGAATTATTAAATACAACGTATAAAATACTTGCGACGTTCATTAAGGTCAAACTCGGTAGCTATACAGAAAACATAGTAGGAGATTACCAATGTGGTTTTAGAGCCAATAGAACAGTCACAGATCAAATTTTTGTTTTAAAACAAATCTAACTGAACCACTTTGAATATGGAATAAAGCTACATACGTTATTTGTGGATTTCAAGCAGGCCAATGATACCATAATAGGGGAAAAATTGTACAATGCAATGAAAAAATTAAAGATACCAGACAAATTAATAAAGATGACACAGATAACCCTGCAGAGCATAGAAAACCTAATAAAGTACAAAAACATCAAATCAAGTGCATTCAAAGTAAGCAGAGGATTACGGCAAGGAGACCCGCTATCATCATTGCTATTTAATGTAGCTCTCGAAAAAATTATCAGGGACAGCGGAATAAAAGGGAATGGAAACATTTATAGCGGAAACCACCAGTGCATAGCATACGCAGACGATTTGGCGATAATTTGTAAAAGTAAGAAAGATTTACAAAGAGTTATAAGGAAATTGGCATACAATGCAAAACAAATGGGACTGATAATTAATGAAAAGAAGACCAAATATATGGAAATGGGAACAAAAAATCAGGAAGCTGCAGAGAATAATAACCTCATAGTAAAGCTAGGCTCACAGCACGAAATGAACTTTGAGAAAGTGAAAACTTTTGTATATCTAGGAGTGCAAATTACATATAACTGTGACAATAAAATGGAAACCAAGGCAAGAATGGCAAGAAGTAATAAGTGTGCCGGTTCCGTGTCATCACTAATTAGTAATTAGCTCAAAAAACATAGCAAGAAAAACTAAGCTAAGAATATACAAAACTGTGATACGACCAGCTGTAACATATGCATGTGAAACATGGACGCTTAATAAAAATGAAGTGGAAGATCTAGAACGTTGGGAGAGAAAAATGCTACAAAGGATTTATGGAGGGATAAAGACCGAAACTGGAGAATGGAGAAGAAGAATGAATGAAGAAATAAATGATGCATACAATGAGCCTAATATAACCCAAATAATAAGGGCACACAGAATACGCTGGTTAGGTCATGTACAACGACTCCCAAAGGAGAGAACTACTAAATTCATGCTAAGGGCAGGACTGATAGGTACAAGGACGAGAGGAAGCCTCATGAAATTTTCAACATTCTATTGGAACATCTAGTCTAAAATTATATAAAAATTCTCAGAAATATGGCAGTGGTCTTTGATTTCCTCTGATTTTCATCTTCGGCCAAGAAATTTTACCACCTTACTACTGTTGATTTTTTGAAGATCTCCGCAATAAATAAGAACACAGTTTAATTTAATTTTGAAATACACAATTACATTTTAAACGTCAACTGTCAAACCGCTGTCAACATCAGTAAATTTCTCAACAATGAAGTAAGCTGCAGGTATACTATTCGTCCTAAAATCAAAAGTTTATAGCTCCGAAAAAGCATTAAAGGTCGATGCTTAACGATGATGCTTACAAAATAACATGTTTGCTCAAATCGTTCGCAACATCGTAATTGAAGCTGCGAACGATTATAGTTAGCCAACGAATCGTACCATAACGATTTTTTATAAAATAGACCCCTAAGTACCTAATTAAAAATTGCTGCAAGTAAGATAACTGATTATTCTGTAATTTCGTGCAAATATTATGTATTATAATTTTCAGAGATTTTGATGGCCTAATTAGCTGAAAGCAACACAAAGAGCGATTGAAAGATACATGATTATTGTGTCATTTCTGACCATCTTGGAGACTTAAGGCCATAATTGTGTATTTGTGTATCTCTGACAATAGCCGAGATATCTACTGCGACAGCTAAAATCAAACAAACTGTATATCTGTAATGATATATAAAATTTCTTTCTCTTCTCTTAATATTTTCAGCAAGCACTAAACACTAATTACAAATTTACTCGTATTAATTAATCATTCAATTTAGATTTATCGAAATCGAAATGAAAAACAATACAAAATACGAAATGAAATGCAAAATAAAGTAGGTACATCTAGTAGTTAATAATATATAATATAGGTAAAATAAAAAATATAGAATATATGGTTGAGGTCTTAGTCTAGCAGAGCTTATGTACTAAGGCCATCAATCAGAATTAGAACAAAAAAGAACAGAATAGAAGAAGTGGAGGGTAGCACAGCAGATGAGAATTAAAATTACTTTTGCGATTTATTTGTCTAACAAATAATTTATGTATCAAATGATTAGAGGACTCTGTGTAATTATTTAATCAATTAAATCTAATAAAAAATTGAGGTTATTAGTTAATAATTCAGTAGTAAGCTTTTTCCGAAAGAGGCGTACCTACTGAGTTTATTTGTATCAAATTTCTTGGCAAAAGATTATAGAAACGCGGAGCCAGGTAAGTTGCACTTCTTGTTCCAATTGTTTTTCGAGCATTTTCAGTGGCTACATGTTCTTTTGAAACATTTCTTGTGACATAACCATGGCAAACAAATTGTTTCGGTTGGACGTGATATCTGCAAGTAACAGAAATCATGTATAGCTGCCTTATAGAACATACACGCGCTTCTGTATACAATAATCTTGTTTCATAAAGCGATGGCTTGGCTAACATAAAAGAGTATTTTGTACAACAGCCAGAGGTTTTAACGTTGTCTTGTACACCCCTCCCCATCCAATAATTCCATATTGGAGAACGGACTGTACAAGGCCATAGTATATAGTTTTTAGTTCTTTTAAGTTTAAAAATGAACGAATTTGTCTAAAAAGGTAAAACAATTTTCTTAGTTTTTGAGTAAGATATCCCATTTTAAATAACTAGCAATAATTACACCTAAGTACTTAGCACTCGAAAATAATTTAAGGTCAAATTTTGAATTAGCGATTTTTATTGTACACAGGAGGTAGGTTAGCTTTATATGATGTAAAAGGGACGCAAGTTGTTTTTTCGATATTTAAGGTAAGCAAATTCTTATCAAGCCAATTAATTACCTTTTCCATTTCCGTGCTTATAGTATGATCAAGATTTTGCCAACTATTAGATGTAAAGTATAGAACTGTATCATCAGCATCGAACTGGAAAATTTTTTCCAATCCTATGGACTCCATCTAACAGTCAGTTTTGCAACAAGAAAGGAAGCTTGTCTTGATAATATATTTACAAATGTAGATATGTCGACAAGCTGTTCTAAGCCTTTTGATCTTCACCACCTATCAGATCACAGAGGGATAGTTTTTAACTTCAATAAAATTAGTACGATCAAAAAGTCTACTGCTAGAATGAACTATAGACCTATAACAAATGATGGGCTTTTTCACTTATATAATACCGTTGAAGGGATAGAGTGGCAGTTTGTCAATGATAGTTCTATCACTCCTGAGGATCGCTTTGGTCGGTTTGTTGGGGTCATAACAGAGTCGGTGGAACTCTGTTTTCCTTTGAAATCAAGGTTGGCCGGTGGGGGCAGACATTCTGTGAAGGTTGAGTGGTACAGCGATGAGCTGAGGGAGTCGAGGGAGAGGCTTCGTACTTTGGATGCCATGAATAAGCAATATCCTGACGTGGTGCCCAAGCATCTTGTCAATAGTTATAAGAAAGTTTATAGAGCTAAACTATGCAGCACTAAAAAGAAAGCGTATGATTCCTACATACAGAATTCTGACAGACCCCAAATTACAATGTGGAATATTATAAGAAATAACTCTTCTTCAAATAACAATAAATGCACAAACTTTTAACAACGTTTTTGTAAACATTGCTGACAAGATTGTAAGTGATCTGCCAGCCACCGAAAAATCTTTTATTGACTATCTATCATACTTACCTCAGAATAATAGCCTTTCTTTTCATTTAATTACTTTCAATCAGATAAGGGAGAAAATCTCTAAACTGAAAAACAGTAAAAGTAGGGATTGTTTTGATATTACTACCAAAATTGTTAAGACAATAACAAACATCATAGTCTATCCACTAACGAAGTTAATAAATCATTGCATCTCGGCTGGAGTCTTTCCCACTGTCCTCAAAGATGCTAAAGTAGTACCTATATTTTACCAATTATCGGCCTATATCACTTTTGCCAATTTTTTCTAAAATATTTGAATCGGTTTTGAAGGATCAGATTAACTGTTATTTTGAGCAGAATGGCCTGTTTCTGGCAGGACAATATGGCTTCCGCAACAAAAAATCAGCAACACTGGCAGTTAATAATCTATTGGATCTTGTTGTGGAGGGTCTTGAACAGGGCTTGGATACGTATGCTTCCTTTTATGACCTCACAAAAGCTTTTGACTGTGTCTCACACTCAATTTTGCTTAAAAAACTGTTGCACTATAATTTTGACACCAAGAGTATATGTCTAATTGAATCATACCTTTCAAATCGTTACCAATATGTCTACTTTGACAATAAGAAGTCCCAAAAACAGCTAATTGGACATGGGGTTCCACAGGGATCGGTGCTGGGGCCTCTTTTGTTTTTAATTTACATCAATGATCTGTCAAAGTTTCAGGATAACTCCCACCTCATTCTTTTTGCTGATGATACAACCAACATAGTCAGGTATCATCCCACAGAACCATTGGCTGAGATTGTGGGTGAGACTCAGTCAAATCTTCATGACTGGTTTGTCACTAATCAGCTCAGCCTTAACAGATCCAAGACCCAAAACTTGAACTTCACTCTTCGTCAATGTAATCCTGGCCTGCCATGTGAACCACATGTCAAATTTCTTGGGGTAACACTTGATCCTGGCCTCACTTGGAGGGAACATGTTGTGCAGTTGAGCAAAAGGTTATCTAAAATAATTTATCTTATTAGGACACTTTCACATAGTGTATCTCTTCCGACTCTTATGGCAGCTTACCATGGCTATTTTTCACCACATGTCATATGCAGTTCTGAAAGGGGGACATAGCTCTCATGCAAAGGAAATCTTCAAATTGCAGAGAAGGTGTGTACGTGTCTTGACGGGGCTGGGGTATTGTGACTGCTGTCGTCAGTACTTTTCCTCCCTCGGAATACTTACCTTTCCATCATTGTACATCTATCACTGTCTTGCCTATATCAGGGAAAATATTTCTCAATTTTTGTCACATAGTGATCTACATAACCACTTTACTCGTAACCGTAATGGTGTGCTCCCTGAGTTTCATAGGTTGTCAAGAACACGAAGGGGCACTGATTATTATTGCATCAAGTTCTTTAATGTCCTTCCAAACCATGTGAGGGAACTGGATCCTAAACAATTTAAAATAAAAGGAAAAAGTTACCTAATTAAAAAGGTGTTTTACTCAATTGAGGACTATCTCCAAAATAATTTTTCTGACCTGATTGTACACTGTCAAATGTGATCTGTCATTGTTTTAATTGTTTATTGTCTCTTTTTAAAATGGGATAACCCCAATATTTTTATATATATATATTTTTTAAATTGTGTTGTCTAGATTGTAATTTTATTGAATATTATAAATTTTAATTAGTGACAAGAATTTTAAGTTTGTGTAGGTATTTTTACTGAACAGTTAATATTTTTCTGGTGTAAAATTAATTAACCTATGCTATTTGTACTTTGACCTGTATGAACATTTCTACGTATTGATACCAATAAATATTTGATTTGATTTGATTTGATTTGATATGCATTTATTTTATAATCTTTGCTTATATTTAACAAATCGTTTATATACAAAATAAACAAAACGGGACCCAGTACACTGCCTTGGGGAACACCGTAATTGCATATGAGTTTGTCGCTATAAGTAGTTCCAATTTGTACTTGCTGCTTTCTATCGGAGAGATACGATTTAAATAAATTATATCCAACTCCTCTAATACCTAGGGCCTCTAGCTTCCGTAACAGAAGCTCATGGCTCACTGTATCAAAGGCCTTGGCCAGGTCTAGAAACACTGCTGCTGAGACTCTTGATCTATCCAGATTTTTATATATTTTTGAGGTTAGTGTTTGTAGTGCATCTTCTGTTGATCTATTTTCTCTGAATCCAAACTGATTATTTGATATTATATGTTGCTCTAAAAAACTATTTAATCTCTGTTTAATTACTTTTTCAACAATCTTAGTTACATTGGTAAGTAGTGCAATGGGTCGATAATTTATTATTGACACTACAATAATGTTTATTAAATTCATTCGCTATTTCTTTACTATCTAGTATTTTTTCTCCGTTATCTAGTATTACACTCTCAATTAGAGTATTTTTCTTAAATTCGTTAGTGCTTTCCCTGACTGTATTCCATAGATGCTTTGCATCATTAGGTGACTGCATTATTTTATTTGTGTAAAATAGAGATTTTGTGGTTTTTATAGACATGTGTAAAATGTTTCTATACCTTTTATAATAATTTTTTAGTTCTAAATTTTGTGGATCTTTTTTTAAATTATCACGCGCATTTATTGAATTTATTAAACTTTGTGTAATCCATTGTTTTCGCTTTTTGCTTTTAGAATTATATATTTTACTAATTTTTAGTGTTATCGAATTATTTTTACATGTGTATATGCTGTTTACAAGGTTTTCAGTAGCAATGTTCGGGTCTTGTTCTTTTAAAATGTTTTCCCAGGGTAAACATTTCGCTAGATTATAAAATTTATTTGAGTCAAATATGCGTGTTGTTGTTTCACAGTTAGAATTTTCCTTACATTGAGTATTTAAGTTTTTGATGCTAAATAGTATTGTGTAGTGATCCGTGATATCCGTTTGTAAGATTATTCCACAAAAATCGCTATGTATTTCTCTAGATTTAATAAAAGCGTGATCTATACATGACTTTGAGTCACCAACTTCCCTAGTATAGCTATTAATTGCAGATTTAAAGCCATATTCGGACATTATATTGAGATAAGTATCTGCTGTTTGATCCGTTTTTAAAATGTCAATGTTTATGTCCCCAAGAAAAATCTCATTTTCTGCACTGCAAACGTCATTTAGGTATCAAGGTAAATCTTCCAAAAAATCATGAATTTCCAGGTCATGAGATCTATATACCGCACTAACTCCATAGGATTTATTGAATTTTTCAAATTTTATTCTCACAACTTTAGTTTTCAATCAGGCCATAATAGAAATATTTGATTTTAATTGATTTTTTATAAAGACTATCACGCCGTCATTTTTATTTATGTTTCTGTTGTTATAGTATACTGAGAAATTTGGAATGTTAAAAAAGTTTGTTGTATTAATTTGAAATGTTTCTGTTAAAACGATAATGTCTAAGTTATCTGTATCCAAAAGGTGCAACAATATTAAGAATTCATCGAAATGTTTTGCAATGCTTCGTATGTTCAAGTGCAGTATATTGATATCATAACTCTGTATTAAATTTTTACAATTTAGTTTATCTTTTAGCGTAATGGTTTCAAAATTATTATATTCGTCATGATTCTTGTAAATTGAAATTAGATACCTTCCTATATTAAAAGTGTTAGCAATTCTCTACGCCAGCCATAACAATAAAGCGACTGGTGCCTGATGACTCATTTGCAAGAATTCGGTTTTATAAATAATCTTATATTTCATAGTAGTAATGTAATCCAGGAGACGAAGGTCAAATGTTAGCTGAAGGGAGTGGAGACATTAAGTTTCAGTAAGTTTCGAGATTTTGTAGAGTTCAGAGCTTAAATAAATTTATATGATTTTGCTGAATTTTAATTCTTATTTAATTGAGAAAAGCGGCTCACAGAGCAGCGGTGGGATAGTGAACTTTTGTCACCGAAGTGATTGGTGACTGATTGTTTGTTGGTGTCATAAAATTGAAACAAAATGCAAGCAGACGATCGGGACAGTCGTGCAAAGCGCCGACGACTTGATGAAGGCTTGCGACGTGACAGAGATGTGTCTCCGTGGACACCACCCCGGCGTACATCCGGAAGCGCGAACACCAGCACTTCCGATGAGCGTATAGGACACCTGGAACACCTAGTGGACAAACTAAAAATGCGTAACAGTTTATTGGAACAACGTAGTTTCCAGTTCGCGTTCGGTTCAGACAAATTTAATTGTGTACCGCGTTTTGAACCCAGAATTCCGAATTTGACGGCTGTGCAGTGGATATATAAAATCGAACAAATGGCAGCGTCAAACGGGTGGAATGATGTGACGAAAATCAGTTATATGCAGAGCCGTTTAGATGGACTTGCAAAGAGGTGGTACGATAGTCTTTCTAAATACGATTATGGCTGGGAGGAATGGAAACGAAAAATCCTTCAAGCATTCCCAGATCATCGTGATTTCGTGACCTCTCTAAGAACCATGTTGATCAGAAAGAAGGATGAAGCCGAATCGTGGAGCCAATATTACTTTAGTAAAATGGAACTCATTCGAGCATGTGAACTATCGGAAAAACAAGCCGTTTCTTGTGTGATTGATGGTATTCCAAACGAAGTAATACAAACAGGCGCTCGTGCAGGCCGATACGAAAACCCAGAAGTGCTGTACTCATCCTTTTTGTCAACGCTGGTGACTCAAAGTACTGGAAAACAGTTTGTACAAAGTCAGCAAAGCACAAGACCAACATTTAAGGACAATAAGAACAAACGGGAAGACCGACATGTTCGAACGGGTACCTCATTCTCGCGTCATAGACCCAAATGCTATAATTGCCATGAAGTCGGCCATTTGGCAAATACGTGCTCAAAACCCAAAATGGAGTGCTCGAAATGTAAAAGATTGGGCCACCTTAGTGCAAATTGTCACAGAAATACCGAAAAAAGTGCGGTAAACGCGAAGGTGACCTGCAAAACTGTCGGCGGAGATAACAAAGCTTTTTATACTCCAAGCGTAATCAACGGACAAACATTTTTGGGTTACGTGGACACGGGTTGTGGAGGTGTAATTATCCGACAAGATGTAGCGGATAGTTTGCAACTTGAAACTGAGAAAAGTTCTGCAGTTGTCTACGGTTACAACAATAGTGAAACCAAGGTTTTGGGAACAGTCAACTTGACGTTACAAGTGGACTTGGCCAAGGCGAACATACAAGCTTTGGTGGTGGAAAACTCTGCCCAAGTTTATCCAGTGTTGATCGGACAGGGATTCCTCAATCAGAATAAAATTTTGGTAGCACGAAAGGATGAAGTTCGCATCTTGGAGGACGGACAAGACGCTCTGCCAGGTCTAGATGCGATTTCGGTTCGAAAAATCACCATCATGGCCGACGAAGACGTTGAAGTGCAGCCGAAATCCCTGGGTTACGTACCCGTGATGAATAAGCAGCAGTACGATGGTGAAGTATATGTCGAAGGTCAGGTAAGAAGCTTACCCTTACGAGACCATCTTATCGTTAGATGTGTAACCCGAGCGCAACAAGGTTGTGTGGGAGTTTATAATGTGTCTGATTTACCTGTCGTTTATCGCAAAGGTCAAATTATAGCACGTGGTAATATTTGTGAACAAGATATAACCCATCATGATAATGAACTAAGAGAATCAAGTCAAGTATTATCAGTAACGGGTACCACGAATCGCAAGCTTTTCGAATTCGATGATATAAAGACACTCGTTCCCACGTTATTAGCCGAAAATGTCAAAACTCGTCTTTTGAACTTACTAAATGAATACCGCGATTGTTTTGCTACAACAACTAACGAGTTGGGAAAATGTAAAAAGGTAGAAATGGAAATTAATTTAAAAGATGACGAACCTGTAACATACCGTCCTTACAGGTTATCCTTTACTGAAAGACAGCACACGCGTGATATTATAAATGATCTGCTTAAAAATTATATTATCCAAGAATCCAACTCAGCATACGCTAGCCCAATTTTATTAGTCAAAAAGAAAGGCGGTGATACGCGACTATGTGTAGATTTTCGCAAACTAAATGCGAAAACAATAAAAGACAAACATCCTCTACCTCAGTTACCATCAAAAGATATAGAGGAAGGTTTAACTTCTCTAAAACAAGTCTTAAACGTATTTAGAGAATCAAACCTCACAATTAAGTTGTCAAAGTGTTTATTTTTCCAACAAAAACTAGAGTACTTAGGTCACGAAATTAGTGCACAAGGCATAAAGCCAGGGACGCAAAAGACCATTGCAATAGAACAATTTCCTAGACCCAAAACTGTGCATGAAATACGACAGTTTATTGGGCTTGCCAGTTATTTTCGTAAGTACATAGCGAATTTTGCGGTAATTGCTTCACCTTTGACGCACCTAACAAGAAAAGATGTTCCGTTCGTGTGGCACGAAGAACAGGAGTCGGCTTTCAACCTCCTCAAAAATAAATTAACAAGTCGACCAGTATTAGCGATCTATGATGCAGAAGCGCATACAGAAGTACATACAGACGCGTCACAAAAAGGTTTAGGTGGTATTTTACTCCAGAAACAAAAAGACAGCTCATTAAAACCGATTAAATTCTTTAGTAGAAAAACTAGCAAAGAGGAACAACGGTATCACTCCTATGAGTTAGAGACTCTTGCCGTTGTTAGTTCTTTGCTGCATTTTCGGGTATACTTGATTGGTCTTCAATTTACAGTTGTGACTGATTGCAATGCTTTGCGTACTGCACTAACAAAGCGCGACCTGATCCCAAGGATAGGTGGATGGTGGTTACAACTCTCGTAGTTCGACTTCTTGGTTGAATATAGACCCGGTGCGTCCATGTCACATGTGGATGCTCTAAGCAGAAATCCAGTGGTGACGGATTTTCAGGACTTAGATCGTATCCCAGTTCTTACGATGAATGTTGTCACGGACGATTGGATATTATCGGCTCAGCTGAATGATGAAAGATGTAAATACATACTCGAAGTGTTAAATCGGTCACCGGTTGACGCCGAGGAACGCGACCTTCATAAACAATATAAAATACGACAGCACCGACTTTATCGTCAGACTGAAAACGGGTCACGATGGGTCGTTCCTAAATTAGCAGGTCGACAAATTTTGTGGTATTATCACCATGATATGGGTCACTTTGCTCTCGATAAAACTTTAGAAATAATTAGTAAAACTTATTGGTTTCCGGGGATACGACGTTACGTTGCAAAATATATCACAAATTGTTTAAATTGTTTGGATAATAAAAAGCCGACAGGAAGAAAACCAGAGTTATTGAACCCGATACCAAAAAAATTAACACCGTTCGACACCATACATTTGGATCATTTAGGACCGTTCGTGAGGAGTAATAAAAAAAATAGTTACTTATTGGTGATTACTGAAGCCTTTACATTTATTTTACTTAAAGCAGTACAGAGTACCAAAGTGGGCCCTGTACTTAATTTTCTAATGACAGTGATAGATATATTTGGTGTACCTATGCGTATCATATCAGATAGAGGATCTTGTTTCACCTGCAAAAAGTTTACAGACTTTTGTAAAGATTTAGGGATAAAATCAGTCCTAAATGCCACGGCAACTCCTAGGGCAAACGGTCAGGTGGAGCGAATGAATAGTACAATCCTACACTCTTTGGCTAGTTCCTTAGAGGACGGTGAAGACAAGTGGAATGGAAACAAACAAAATTCAATTTGCTTACAACACGACTGTAAATAAGACGACCGGAAAAAGTCCGTATGAATTAATGATGGGTTATAGACCACGAAATAAAGGTGATGCATTTTTAAGAAATGAATTAGAGGTAGATGTTACCTGCAAGACGGGAACGTCAGACACTATCCAAGAAATTCGTAACGATGCGAATGTGAGAATTTTAACGGAGCAAACAAAGGCTAAGAAACGTTTCGATGCGAAACGGCGAGAACCTCCCAAGTACAATGTGGGTCAACAAGTTGTGATCCTAAAGAATGTTGGACCTAATGATGGAAAGAGCAAAAAGTTGCTTCCAAAGTACGACGGTCCCTTCATAATCAAAGAGGTGTTGCAACACGATCGATATTGTATTGAGGATATCCCAGGTACGACGCGTGCCAATAAGTTTTACAAGGGTGTGTGTTCAGTGGATAAGATGAAACCATACCCTGATGTCACTTTTGATGATGAAAGTGATAACGAAGGTAGTGTATCACGTGATGGCTAAAGGTTTAGCTGGAATACACCGTATGACCGTTTAAGAAATGGTTGTGAACCGATGAAGTATTGGTTAAGAATCGTTAACGTAATGGGATAACCGCTAAAGAGTGGGTGCATGATAAGTTGTAACGAAAAAGTCTCGTTACATTTGGGCTGGTTAATTGGCCATCACCAATGTTTTGATTTGTGGGTTACAGGTGTCGGGATGCAAGTAGATACCTACCCGCGAGGACGCTGGGTGTCGTAGCATGGCCGAAACTGTTAGCAATTCTCTACGCCAGCCATAACAATAAAGCGACTGGTGCCTGATGACTCATTTGCAAGAATTCGGTTTTATAAATAATCTTATATTTCAAAGTAGTAATGTAATCCAGGAGACGAAGGTCAAATGTTAGCTGAAGGGAGTGGAGACATTAAGTTTCAGTAAGTTTCGAGATTTTGTAGAGTTCAGAGCTTAAATAAATTTATATGATTTTGCTGAATTTTAATTCTTATTTAATTGAGAAAAGCGGCTCACAAAAGTTTGTTAAAGCAAAAAAGATGTATATTATCGGTAACCTCATTTTACCTTGTGGTGTAGAGGCTGGTGCATCGTACGCTAGCATCTGGCAGTACAATGCTCAACTTGCCCCAAATTCGTGTTACAAAGTTGAAGCGTGCATTTTTTGCTTGCGCAGTGACCATTGTGTGAGGTGTGTGTCATAGTGATGTGTTGACCTTGTTACCCTATCTTTGGTTGCAGAAAAATTCCGGCCCCTGTGGGATTTGAACGGAGAACTTCCTTAATGCAACTGCGCTACCCGACATCTTTCGAGCAAAAAAGATATAGTAATAAAAAAACTTACTCACCGTTCACTATTAAATTCACATTTGCATCACATATTTCACCTTATTTTTTTAGATACATACACTTTTCAACCTCGAATTAATTGCATAATCTTCAGAAACTTTCGATTAGGCTAACAGAAATATCAAGTGGCAGTTGTTAAAATAAATAAAGCAAACGTAAATACTAATTCAGTATTTATTGGGCTGACAAAATGTTCAACCACAACATAGCAGGCCAAATAGTAATGTTAATACAATATATTTACAAACAGTACATGGTGTGCTACCACACATAGCCAACTGCCTGTGATGAGTAGCGCTAACACTGGATTATAGTTGGGACGTGCCCCGGCGGGGAGAGTTCACGAGCACACGTGGCATTTTTACAAGGCCGCCCTGCGAGGGCACGTCGTGACACTGGGTTACAATCCAAATCAGTGACATATAGAAACAGGTACCTCTAAATTATGTACAAAACAAATTATAAATAATACATCTTGGATAAATGCAGAGTCCACTTGAATTTGAGAAGTTACAGGAGTGGACGGTTACATTACCTATTTTGGTTTTTGTAGATGTGATGTATCGAAACCAGATGAAGTGAATAAAGCTTGTACCTTTTCGTAATATAAAATCTACCAATAAATAAGCAAATCTACATAACTTAATATAAACAATAAATACATTTATAAAAATATAGTACAATATTTCAATAGCAATCGATAACTACTTAATATAAGCAATAGTTCATAATTTGATTATGGTTCACGAAAGTACTTATGCATAAAATACAATAAAACTGTACAATCAAACAATACTATTGGTGAAGCAAAACCATATATACAAACGTGTATCGAAAACGATACCCTATCGTACACTAATAAACGCATAGTAAACTGCACTTTCCTAATGTTAATGGCCTACAGAGATATGGCTTACTTATTGAAACAAATCCAGCAGCGACGATGGCAAGGAAAGTTAGTGGTTACATTGCTCGAGTAGCGTTCGAATATATCGCCCTAGACGAGATACAGCTTCAACACATTATAAAATCATTAAAACATTAAAAGTAGTACTGAAAGGTACTTAACTGGCTACCATCAGTACGGTGCTTTTTCAATAAAAATCAAAGGTTAGATGCGCATAAGTACGATTCATTTGAAAGCTTTGCGTTCTATTTTCTATCACCGGATCATAACTGATGTATCTACGTGTACAGGATACCCAACATAACAGGCTGCTTCCTTTCTAAATTATAATTTAAAATGTCGCAGAAATCAAATCATATTTAGGTTCCTACTTTGCATAATTACATGTTGCCATTCTTCATTGTTTTGTGCTTAGTGAATAGCTTTATGGGTTGTATTTTTGGTTAGATTTTTAATTTGGTCTAGTCATCTGGTCGGTCGTTTACTATTTGCTTTCCCTTCTATTGTCGGTTTTTTAGACCATCTCTCCTGATGTGTCCAAATATCTAACATCTTGGCATATATGTATAGTCGATGACAGTCGTGTGATCTTCAAGAGGATTTAAAGGGGACATACATACAGCTTACAGAATCTAGATTAACTCTCAAGGTAGGCCATGAAAGGCGCTGTGATAATATTTCATTTCACTGAATTCGCAATATGTGGAAAGAAGTAATTGTCAAACATATGCAGTTTGGTTATATGTATTTTAAATGACAAGTAATCAGTAGCGGTGGGAAGAGGGACTAATGCCATATGACAGATTCTTTGTGTTTTAAAGTGCAGAAATTGGTGTTGCTGTTGATTTTGTTAATTCTGTTATTTTGTTATTGTTGCTATTTGCGTGTATGTTGTTAATTCTGTTTTTAAATGTGCCATACTGCAATGTTGTGTACGCCTCTGATTTATTGTGTCATTTAAATAAAATAAGGTTAACAATTTAATGTCAATATGATAGGTGTCAAAAGTGTTACCAATACGAAACTTGGAAATTACTAGATTCTAACATCAGTTCCGATTTTCACCGCGCTTCAATCTAGAATCTGTAAGGTATTTAGTTTTAAATCCGACTCCGATAGGCAAAAGGATATAAGAAGAAGAAGAATATCAGAACATAATTAGAAGGCATATATTTTGCTATTTTAGATTGTTGCTATGGTCATTGTAGCTTACGGTAGTCGCAGAGAAGAGTTACATGATATATCTCTTTATGACGTTCAAGATACTGGATCATAAGTGGTACTGACTATTCCACATACTAAAACCAATCATGAGTCTTTAAGATCATAAAAGAGGTGGACGCTATACCTTCTTGTATTTATTCAGAAAGTACGTCGTACGGAGGCCAAAAAGTGTGCCTTTATCAGGGAGATACCGAAAATGCAAATACAGGAATTCGCACCATAGATAGGTGGACTCCCCAAGAAAATTGTGAAACTGGTTTGAAAGATCCTGGAAACTATATGGGGTATTGCTTCAGTGGAACGTCTTTAACACTTTTTGCCAATGCTGGTGTTGATCTAACAGTTCTAAAAGACACGGCAGATGGAAGAGTTCCTCGGTGACTAAAAAATATATAGAAGAGTCCTTCAAAAGCAAAAGGAAAATCGCCCGCATGATATAAAAGGGGGAGAACTTCATGGAAGTATCGCACAAATATTTCTATAACTACTTCACGGCCATATTACGTTGTAAATGTTGTTGTATAGGTGCTTTATGTTGTTGGGATTATTAAATTGAAGAAATTAAATGGCTTATTTTATTCCGTTCCATAAGTTGTTATAGCAACCCTGTACCAGATTCAGTACCGCAATGAGTCCGTTAAAGGAAAAATTACAGTGCAGTATGAAATACACTATCTTGACGTTTATTTTCAAGGGATGGATACAACTGTATGTGGGCTGCTGACCCATAATTATAACAGTGTTTGGGGAGGAACAGAACTTCATTTTTAATACATTTTAGATTGCACACTGTACTGTCTGTTATATGAAGTTAGACTTTGTTAGGTTAGGTTAGTGTAGGTTTAAGTGAGGACAGAAATTGAAATGACAAAAATTAAATAAATTTTGCCTCAAGTAAACAATCAGCATTAGAGAATTTTAAAAAAATTGGGGTAAATTGAGCATTACATTAACACTTTCGCTCACAGTGTACCGAACTTTATAGGCTTTCTATAATAAATGAAGCAACCTGTACCCATTTGCTAATTCTGTACACTTAAATGTACATATTAATCTAGCATAATAAAACTTATATTGCCATCTAGCGGATTTCGGAAAAAAATTTGGAAATAATGCGAGACTCACGTCTCTACGCGGCCCGCCACATTTGTATAATTTTTGTGATTCTAAGGCCAACGTACTTTGGCGCCATCTGTTGTGTTTTTGATAAATTATCTGTCACGTAGGCACGACCTCCTGGATTAATATTAATCCAGGAAGCTGTGGTCGTATGCTTTTAAAATAAAAAAAGACAAACTTGTAATACGCATATTTGTATTATACCGGGTGTCTTAAAATGAATTACATCTAGTGTGCTTTGAATTTCCCATAAGGCAATCTAAAATTTTACTTGAAATTGGCAAGACTGTAAGTCTATGTCAAATTCGAGCTTAGCAGGTTATGTTTTGCGTAGGTTTGTGTCAAAACTGCCGCAAAACCTAACCTGCTAAGCTCGAATTTGACATAGACTTACAGTCTTGCCAATTTCAAGTAAAATTTTAGATTGCCTTATGGGAAATTCAAAGCACACTAGATGTAATTCATTTTAAGACACCTGGTACATATATTGCTAGTAGGGCCTGGAAACGGCTGAAAACATTACGGCGCCGACACAGTCTCACTCTGAGTATAAAGCGTCTCGTGCGCATGCCTGAGAATTCAAACTCCGCCTTTAGAAGCGAATTTTAAACTTGACCACTTCTCCACCGCGTGGATGACGTCGACGCGCTTGCGCACAGCTGTTTTTTTTTGTTCGTTGAGAAAGGTGCTATTGATAAGGCAAAAGCATCCAATTGTGTTAAGTTGTTTGTCCTGTTGTGTATGCGAAAATAGTGTACATTGTGAGGCAGTGAAATAATCCAAAAAGGTAATATAACCTCACTTTTTAAAATTTATTTAGAATAAATTTAGATTTATTTTGGCTTACACGCTAAATATGAGTGACAAAAGGCCTCTTACTGAGGCGGAACCGGTATCATGGTCAGGGCCATTAACTTTAATTTTTTAAACGGATCATCCTGTATATTTGGTGATTTTTTGAAATGTACGGGTCAAACTAAATACGATAGTTTCTCCAAATTTTAATTTTTTAAACAAAAAAACCTTTTTTTAAATTTTATTTGTCATAAAAGGTTGTGATTGAAGACAATCTGTTGTAATTGACTCTGATAATCCATAATAATAGCTATTTCACAATTTTTTTAAAAACAAATCCAAGTTTGCTGAACGTGTAATGTAATACTTTTTTAATAAAAAACATTAACCATTTTCCTTGAATTACAGCAAATTGTCTTTTATTTAAAAAAAATTAAAGTTTTAATTGGCTCACGATGTACACCATAGTGCACAACAAATTTCCCAAAAAACGGTAAGTGCTAATAACATTTTGAAAACACCAAAAATGTTTAAATAATTTCTACTACTCATATACCAAAAATTAGAATTTTATTCAAAAAATTGAATGAGTGAGTGAAAGGGTTAATAAAACTCTTTCATAGTTGAATCATTTCCATTGTTTTGATGCAAGAATTTGCACAAAATTGTTTTCCCAAGTCAAAATATCTGTGAAAAGTTAAATTTAGAATTTTGCAAAAAGTTCCCAAATGATTCCACAATTTGATTTTCAGCAACCTTTTCTAATACAATTTTTGCAAATTCTCAAGTTTTGAATCAATGGATGAACAAAACCAATGGGAAAATAAAATTTTACAATTATTGTTGGTTTTTGCAAAACAAAAGCACTATTTTTGAAGTATAGCATAGTTTGTGGTGCCACACCCCATGAATGAATTTGATCTGAGGCTAGTCGAATCAGGGCCAACATTATCTCTTCTGAAGCTCAGGCGTGTGGTACACCTATAACAGGTAAAAGCGGGTGTAAAGGTGAAAAGTGTATCAACTCCCCAACTGGGGTGGGCTCCTATAGGCAGAGCCAGTAGATATAGGAGAGTACCGCCACGTCCGCCATGTTTGTTCCTTTGTCGTATGCGTCACTTTGAGGTTTGTAACACAATTCCGCCAACGTGACATTTATTGGTACCTAATAGGGATGTCGGCGGGTACCCGGGTACCCGGGTTGACCCGGGTAATAGTCAACCCGGGTATATTTTCAGGACCCGGGTACCCGACTAGTAAATTATGTAAGCTCTAGTAAGTGAGCCTTTTTCGGAGAAGATGATAAAAACTTAAAAACAGTAGGAGTAAGCTTTGGAAAAACATAAGCATGCAGTAATAACCAGAATCACCCCATCCCATACTACATAATGTTTCTTGTTTCGTATAATAAATCCCCTTCACGGAAATATTCAACCCGTCAATAGTACCATTAAATCACGTCAGTATGCGATGAAGTAACGTAAACATCTTCTGTGTGATTTTGATGAGAGAGTAGGTACTATTTCAATTTAGTTCAGTTTAAAACTCGCGGCGTAACGAATGTTCCGATGTACGCTAACATTTTTTAAATATATTTCGGGTACTTTCGGGTACCCGGGTTTGATTTTAGACCGGGTACGACATCCCTAGTACCTAATCTGAAATTTTACTTAAAATTGGCAAGACTGTAAGTCTATGTCAAATTTGAAGTTAGTAGGTTAGATTTTGTTTGTTATTTGACACAAACTGACGGAAAACATAACCCGATAACCCGAATTTGACATGGACTTAGTCTTGCCAATTTCAAGTAAAATTTTAGACGTAACTCAATCAGTCATTGCTGATGGGAACAAAATTGGTGGCGATTTTCGCGAATCAAAGAATGGCGGTACTCTTCTATATCTACTGGCTCTGCCTATAGGAGCCTTACATCCCCCTCTTCAATCAAAAACGGGAACTGTAACATAAGTGAGAGAAAGGAGGGATGGAGAATTAAAGAAAGGCTACAAAAGATGGCAAAGTACTGCCCAAGTATTCGCCTCGGAGAAGGTACTCTCAAGAAAACCACCAAAAAACCTAAGACACTTCAGTGCCCTCACCTGGCGGCAGGCTGCTGAGGAGACCTTCATTCCTCTCTTTAATCAAAAACAGGAATTGCAGCATAAGTAAGAGAAGCAAGGAGTGAAAGAAAAGCTAGGAAATGTGAAGAAGTACTGCCCGAGCATTCGCATCAGAGAAGGTACTCTGTTGACTCAGGAAACCACCTACAAACTTGAATCAGAAAAGACGGCCACGGGAATCGATCTACGTAGATGCGGTCCTGTTTCCTACAAAGCTCGGTCACCTACAGCAGCATAATGACTGTGCCGTTTTGATACACAATTGCCTGAGTCAGGTGTGGGGACCGAATCTCTTACCTTCAACAGAACGACCAGACAACCATCCAACCAAGCTGGCACTTATTTAAATATAAACTCTATATATTTGTAGCCCATTTTTATTGTAGGAAGGCAACTGCAATCTTATTTCTTACAGTAAGAAAATATTAATTATACGTTTTTACAGTTTTGATTGTTCAACGGATCTTTGTTTCCATTTAAGGCCAAAACTCTACACTATCCCTTCATAAATACAGCTTTCTTGCTTGATTATTATATAATTCAAAGTTACTTAAAATGTGGAATGCTAGATCTTTAGACACTGATCGCTATTGGTCATATGCTCAACACTAATTTACTCAATCTCTTTGATGTTATTGCATCATTTTGCGTTTAGTTTAAACTGCTAAACGCATTGCTTCTATGTTTTAAACATACACTTCAAAGTACCACTTGAGGAAAAAATTATCAGTTTTACTGCCTTTAAGACGAAGGTTAAAGGAGTGACAGCTCTGTATGCTAAGTGCCCTGTACAGAAATCAACTGTTTTAAATGTGATGCGTTCATTATCAGACAACACGAAACTTGATATAATCATGGCGAAATGGTGTATTTTCCTAGACAAAATGTAAAAATTTAAATATTTGATGTACTTTTGCCCACATATCACAGTACCAAAAAGAATACGAACTATTAACCCAATGATAACGTTATTGTCGTTACAATGTCTGCTCAGATACATGACTAGAAAATACAAAGTATATCGGTCCTGCTCTATCCTCGAAATTATATGACCCGCTGTAGATAGATATTTGATACTCTACTCTCTATGTACTTAGATACATACTAATAGACAAATATCATTGAAAGCCCAATTTACGTTATGATTTTACATAAAACTAATATGTATTAGTACAAATTTAAACATTAGGCGAACATCGTGTTATATCCATGCGCCCACTTACGCTAATTTAAAAAGGCATTTTAAAAATATTTCATCATATAACTGTGATGTATATTTATAGGATTTACCATTTAGGAAACTTCACCAATTAGAATAGATACAGGGCCCTATACACAAGAAACTTATCAACATTAAGAAGCGTTCGTAAAAATTATTTCACTATAACTGAAACCTCGACTACGTACATTTATACAAGTTAATTATTCGATGTTGGTCCAACCAGATTCTCATAAATTCAAATGGTGTGCAAACCCCTGGTTCATCTTAGACGAGTTCTATCTCTGACTGCTTCGTAGGCGCCCCGATGCCTTCTTCATTGCGGCCTGAGCAACGGCCGACTTGGCTGCGATCCGCGACTGCATGGGGCCCCCCTTCTCCTCAGTGATTTTGTCGAGTTCTGCCATGGCCTCCTGGATTGCGTTTTCCAGCTGGCTGTCTAATTTACGGCTTCTATGAAATTAGAAAATTTATTAATCATCGTGAAAATAAAATGAAAAAAATTATAAGATATTTTATGAAAACAATAAATGCATAGCTTGATGATAAAACTAAGGTATAAATAGAGATTAACTAAATAAAAATATATGGTCTCCAAGCTTTTAAAAGGCAACAATTGTAGGAAAATGTCTTACGGCGTTTGATTCCTTTAAAGCGTTCTGTTAATACATAGCTTGTCAATTGTTCATCAGTCATCGTAAATGCAGGAAAAAAATATTTTAAAGTTAGAAATGGAACAAGTGAAAAAAGGCTGTAATTAGACCAGGGGTGGGGAAACCTTTTCATGTTGGAAGGCAGCATTAAGTTAGATGTAAGCTAATAAGGCCACATTCAAAAAACTTCATTTAGATGCACTTTAAAATGTACATTCTAGAGTGGCATTAGAACTCAATCATGTGCATAAAAGGTATCAAATTAGCTATACAATATTTGGATTCGTTCGCCATTCGCCATTCCTGGTTTAGAACCTAAACTGCCATATTATCGTATGCTTAGGCATAAGAACCCACTGGAAAGTCTAAATGCTAAAATTTTCTAACCAGTCTCTTTTATGAAAAAATTTAGCCTGATATCAGGCTCTGACAAGTCAGAGATGAGATATGCTTTGTCATTGTTCTTCATTGATAAAAGAGTACTTTTACACAAACATTAGTTTTGCTTTTATTCTGCACGTTAATGTGGACCGAGCAGAATTCTATTGCCATTGCTCTTAGACCAAAGGTGTCCAACCCATGGCTCTTTAGATTAATTAATTCATCTTACCAAGAGTTCACTCAAAAACGGCTTAAATTAGAAATTATGCATTTTTTAAAAATCAAATATATGGGGTTATTATAAAGTTAAGAGGTATACTTTTAAATTCTTCTATAATTTAAAAAAATCAAGCCAACAACACAAAGTAAACAAAATCTAATCGCTTAAATAATGGGATGACATCATATCTGTGGGAAACAAAAGGGTTGTCATGACAACTATTGACACAGATGTCAAAACAAAATCATCTCAATTTTAAGTGTTTAGTACACGGCCAATAACGCTGCAAGAATTAAGACAAAGTTACAGGAAAAAGAGGTGCAATTCAACCAGATATGGTACATAATGTGTTACCTGCTAAAAGCTTATGGCACTACTACTAGTAGTTTATGGTATATAAGTAGGGAATAAAAGATCAAGTGGGAATAACGCGGTAAAAGCTCATAAAAATTTAATATCAGAGTGGCAATAGTTGTTACTAGAGAGTAGAAAATAAATAACGGATTTTGTTTTTGAAAAACGAGTGACAGCATTTTAACGTGCAAAAGGTTTCGTGGAAAATAATGTGATAATCTCGCAATATCTCGTGGTTTTGGTTATAGTAGGTGAATAATAGTGACCGACCGTCCTGGTAGGGAATTATGGGAGTGAGTATCACTTTCCGGCGAATATAGATTCGAGCATAGAAGCGATATAGGAACCACGGAAAACGTTTGCATAGTTTATTGCCTGTTGTCGGGGTACGTATAATTATTCTGGCATATACCTCATTATATCTTGAAGTTCAATATTATTGCAACAAGTATTAGGCGTAAAACCTATGGGAAGCAAGTCTGCTGAAAATCATCACGCAGTTTTGGGGTCTACGTGCAGTAGGTGACAGCTGGTGACTGGGGAACTGACAAGCTGACATTTGTTAGGAGTCATTGGATGTATTAAGCGTCTACAAGTATAACAACAAACAGATAAGTAACTTAACTAGAATCTGATGGTCTTTCGCATATAAGAACAGTGTGTACTCATTAAAAGTATTGGTTTAAGTTAATTGGGGTACCCCATGCACTACTTGAATAATTGTCAAATCAAGGAATACAACGTGTGAGAAATAATAAAGCTAGCTAAAGGTATTGCTCTCTGTCATTTTCTTTTTAGACATTGAGTTCAATAATCGTATTGTCAGATATAAAGTGAAGTTATAGGTTTCTTGACCTATATCAGTGTACTTGAGTCAAACTTGTTGGCGCTCCCTTTTAACGTCTTAATTAAAGAATTCGCGACGTCTTCACTGTTGCTAGAGACGGGCCTCAAGTACGCTTTTATGGCGATCAATTGTTGAGTTAAAAATATAAAACGCCGACCTAAAGGTAAAATTTGGATGAAAGGTTGGTTATACCAACAAAATGTAGGTCATATTCAACATTGGCTGTAACCAGTTTTGGCAATACAAAATTCCATTATTTAAGCAATTAAATCTCGTTTACTTCTTGTTATTAGCTTAATTTGTTAAAAATATGTAATAAGCTGAAATATATCCTTCCTTTATGATAACCTTGTATATTTGCAATAGGCTTACAAAGATTAAATTGATAACCAGAATCTTACCTCAAATAGTGTACCCAATATAAATAAAATAATAAATAAAAAAAAGTATCAAGTTTCTCTTAATAAACTAATTACTAATCTATGGCATTTTGTAAGAATTATTTGTGTTCAAACCACTTTACTTTTCTTTTTTTTAATATATAAATGAAATAATGAAATAACATTGTATAACTATAAGCCTTGACATAAATATTCGGACACTTAAAAATTTGCGGAGTTTCTTGAGGTATTTTTGTATAAAAATTACGAGTTTATAACTTTACGATACTTTGTTTTTCATATTTATTATTTTGCACACTTTTTGATTAAATATACATTTTTCAACAAAAAAAATTAAAATTGTTGAAAAAAAACTTAAAAACGAAACTGTTAAAAAATTTAAATTTAGTTTTTGCACTACTAGTCTCAGCACCGTCGCCTGCGTTGATGTTAGTACGTTTACAAAGCCTGCCAGCTAGGCTGCTTTGACATTTATTTCAAGAGTTCATATTTTGCCCGTTTTCACTAGTTCACACAATGTGACGTTTCAAATTTTAAAGGTTAAAATATTTTTGAAAACGTCTCGTTGCATTCTTTTATGTGGAAATAGAAATAGGAAAAATTTCTCCTATCGGAATTTACATCAAATATGCTAAATGTTTGTGGCTGGATAAAGATTATCACGTAAAGGGAAAATATGTGATCTGTCAGACGGTGTCAACCAGCGTCAATTTCATGAAGTGGCCATAATTTGCATATTACCGACATTCAGCTAGCTGGCAGGCTTCATAAAGATGAAGTTTTTGTTAATCAACGCAGGCGATGCTCAGAACACACCATTATCGAACAATTTTTAGGTAATGAAGTTGTTTTTCTCCAACTCAGGAGACAAAGTAAAATAAACAATTTTCACCATAGTAACTAATAAATTGCTAAGTTACCAAATATGTGTTGTTACGATCAGACATTACTATTTTAAGTTCACCGTTTTAAAAAGCTGTATTGTCAGGTTGCCAGTAAACAATTTGGGCTATTAAGCCATTTAGGTAGTGCAAAAAATAGTATATACACTGCGGTAGAGAAGACTATTATAGCCTTGTAACACTCGATGCTCCGCACCATATAATCTTGGCGCTTGGCTATAATTATAGTTTTCCCAACCTTGATGTATAATATACTATTATATAGAAAATCACTAATCTTTCTAGTAATGCTACTTGAAAAATTCAATTCATACATTATGCATCATAGGTGCATAGGTAAACTTAAATGCTGGCATCAACACAACATCTTGAAAATGATCAGTTTGTTGAGTCTACAAACAGCAAAAAGCTGTGTATGTTCACAATGTGTAAAATACAAAGTGTTCATACATATTTTGACACCCACCTACAGGGTTTATTATCATTAATTACAACAAAAAACTTAAAATACAAAAGTTGTAGGATTTTATTTAAGCCATCAGAATCGATTACCAGAACAAACAAATTCACATCAAAAAATACTAAAATAGCACCCACATCAGTTAAACAGAACACCCCACATGTTTAAAAATCTGTTTAAAATGTTTCCATGCTCTTAAATTACAGTTACCTGTAATTTTGTTACTACGTTATGCAAATTACAAATAAAAAACGATAGGGTTATAATATAATTAATTAAATTTACTAACAGGAATTTTTTCTTTTACAAAATTATCAAATGACGTTTGATGACTACATTTTGTAACAGTTAATTTAAATGCACAGGTTGCTAATGTATTATTCTTAAAGTTGAGTTTACATTGGGAAAAAATATGTATAGCTGATTTTCATGGTGACAACCATACATTGCACCACAAGGAAGATTCTCTCGTAACTTTAACTTATGAGTCCCCATGCATTTTTTATTCCATGAAGGCCTTTGCACGTGGAAAAAACAATTACTTGGTGTAAAGAAATCTTATTTTCACTAAATTTGTAAATGTAATTTCTTTTTTAAATTAAATTCAGCAACTACCTTTCAAAAATTATAAAGAAATATATATTTTTTTTTTACTTTCGCCATTTAATTATTTGATAACTTTATAAATTTAAAACTAAATTTAATTTCGCCTTGTTAGTTTTTATCATGCACTTTAAACTTAATTTTTTTTTTAACATTCTGTATGTTCAAAAAATTTTATTTTACGAAAAATAGTAAAAGGACACAAATAACAAATTTTGGGAAAAATGTATTTTTGTCGCAGTTTTGTCTTTAGCAAAATAATTCTGTCTGCACGGCCAATATCAATTTTAATAAATTAGATCAATAACTAACAATTACAACTATACACATTTATTTTGTCTACTAGTGATTTTAAAATTGAATAAAAAAAATACAAAACGTTAAAGTTACCAGAGGGTCTCCCATAAAAAAGTCTAAAGTTTCTCCCTGGTTAATATTTTAAATATAAATATATCAAAAACAGTTTGAGCAAGTGTGCACTTATTTATTTTATTTGGAATTGAGAGAGCCACAGCTTTGGTATTTGATGGTTTTTTCTATTTCTCATAAGAAACCTTATACGTAGATGTCAAACTTGAATAACTTTACACAAAACCCAAAATTGCTGGGAATTCATCTATTTAGACAAAGAGATTACGACGAAATTTTAGTTTAATATACACAGTCTATACAAAATACAGTCATTTTACTCCTGTGTCTTTGATCTTTGTGTCGCACTAAATGCTTGCGCGCATAAGGCTGCATGTCGATTTTGGTGGGCGCTACTTTGCATAAACAAACGTGTGTGCACATAATCTAACATTTAAATAATTGCATTGATTTGCCCCTGATAACCTAGAATACAATTACGCATTTTTAGCTGATACTCTCAGATTGTCACTTCCTCTGGCATTTTTAATTACATTTGATATGCTAACTCTTCACAAATTCGTTAAAACCCCTCACCACAAATATATTTAACAACTGCTAAATACGTATTTCGACAGCCAGGCTGTCATCATCGGTAGCTAAGAAAACTTACACAGCGAAAAGGCGACGTGTTCGCGACCAAATCGCAAATGGAAGTGCTAAATTTTCTTAGCTACCGATGATGACAGCATGGCTGTCGAAATACGTATTTAGCAGTTGTTAAATATATTTGTGGTGAGGGGTTTTAACGAATTTCTGATATTTTCGAACCACAGGCTCCAGCAGTGTTTTATGCTAACTCTTGTCACGTTTTCTGAGGTGTTTTTGTCACTGTAACGCCCGCATATTGGAAGCTGGAGACACGACTGTTTGTTATATAGACTGTAATATTGATACCTTTATTACTTTTTCACATAAGTTATTTTTATTTCTATACTGGGAAAAATCGTGTGTGTTTAATAATAAACATTTTGTTTGTTTCTTCAAATTCGCATTAATTCATTACAGAGCAAAACTTACATTTTTTCCAATTCCCTCTAGCCCACAATTTTATGTGATGCTTGGCTATTCCAGGCATACTCACAGCCGTATTCATAGTCGTTCGCCAGCGGTTCGCCGGCGAGTCACCGGAGTTTCGTTATGAATAGTATGTTGGCGGCACTGTACGTCTATGTCAAATTCGAGGTTATCAGGTTAGGTTTTCCGTCAATTTTTACAGAAATTGACACAAAATCTAACCTGCTAACCTCGAATTTGACATAGACGTACAGTGCCGCCAACATACTATTCATAACGAAACTCCGGCGACTCGCTGGCGAACGATTATGAATACGGCTGTCAGTGTAACAAGAGATTAATAAAAAAACCAATTAGGGTAAGCTGTGATATGTGTTATACGTTTGGCAGTACTGAAGTGTATTGTCAGTTTATGTCAAATTCGAGATTTGCAGGTTAAGTTTTACGTCAGTCTGTGTCAAACAACAAAAAAACCTAACCTACTAATCTCGAATTTGACATGGACTGACAATACACTTCAGTACTGCCAAACGTATAACACATGTCACAGCCTGCCCTAATTGGTTTTTTATTGATCTCTTGTTACAAGTATGCTCGTTCCAGTCTTATATGTTCGAAGCTGACAATACACTTCAGTACTGTCAAACGTATAACACATATCACAGCCTACCCTAATTGTTTTTTTTATTGATCTCTTGTTATAAAAAATTGGGTTATCAATTATTATAATTCTACCTGTAACTAGAAACTGTAACAAAATCTTGCCCTACAGAAGAAGGAATCACTACACTTTTATTAATTCATAGATCTAGAAGTAGAAAAAAAGCAAATTTTCTACAAGCAACTTGGAATTTGGATTTTAAGATATTTTTCAATGAGTAAAACAGCACATATTTAAGTAACTTGTTGAAAAAGTGTTTGTATCTTGTTTCGTTATTTTCAAAATCAATAAAATATAAAGAACTTCAATTCCGAAATATTTTAGAAAATGTTAATAGTTGCTTGTTTAATTAGGAAGAAAATAAACATTTACTGCTGCATCTGCTTCTGGCTCTAGCCAAGGCCATACAGCTATATTTTATGTTGAATATTTAATTTTTTCCTGATTGTTTACAATTAACATTGATTTCATTATTTTAAATATCATAGTTATCATGTTGCTACAAAGCAATTTATTCATTTAATATTTTAGCTCCAATACATTTTTGCCTCCATTTTTTCCATCTTGCAGATAATTTGATTTGTTGTTTCAAAAGCTGATGATACATATAGTAAAAATATATATTTTTATACAAAAAAAATGGTATGTTATAGATCCTTTCCTTATATGATAACCTCTATCTTTACTACAATTTCATAAAGTAATACTACTCCGACAATGCAAATTTCCATCATACAAATTTAGCCTTTTATAAATAAAAAAATATGTAGGCACACTCGTTTCTGTTGGGCAATATTAAAAGATGTGGCTAAGCTCTAAGTGATTTAGAAAGAACGACTCACTTCCGGCAATTCTTGCGAGCACGGTGGTGTGCATCGAGGCCTTCGGTGAGAGTTTGCAACGAACAGGGGTCAACCTTAGTGAGCGACTTGTCGCCACCGAACCATCTTACCGACACCGTGTCATCGCACACTTCCACCAGTTTGCCGGGCCAGGCCGGGCGGCCCCGGGCAGGCCCCCACACCAGGTCACCCGTGACAAACGAGTGGGGACTCTTAGGATTCTGCCCTTCGTTTTCTGGAGAGAACAAATGACAGTTGCAGTTTAAATCGAGGTGTAAGACAGTGCAAAGCTGAGGAGGTATGCGGCGCAAAGGGCTATGACTGTACAGAAGAACTCATTGCCTCATAGCGAAGGGATGATCGTGTACGAGATGGAAGTGCAGTGAGATGCGATGAATTATTTACACATGTTTATCACACACACCCTTTAGTAGATCGATACCGATCGTATGTTGGAGATAAATACTGTTAGCCACACCAGTTAATATCACACAACAAAAACCTTCTGTATTATTGTCATATATGTACAGTTGCCTTTTTTGTACAATATCTGTAATCAGAGGTAAAATTTTTAAATATTTCTAACATTTCTATCATGCAATATTAAAAACTATATTTAAAAGACTTTTCTACACATTGTAAACTGGTAAGTAACAATAATTAATAAATCCACTACTACAGATTGTTAAAAAGATGGCTATCTGTTTATATCTATCAATTATACAGTGCAACAACTACAAAGTACAATTTATATAAAATTGGCAAGCCATTGATTAACCCTCTGTATTATCAACAATACATAATACAAATATGACAATACAACATACTACACTCAACGTATGAGCAGAATGAAATGTAATGTTTGTTAGAACAAAGTGCAATTACTAAAGCAAGCAATTACTAGAAGTAAGCATAGCAAGAAGCGATCAAAATTATTGAAAAAAACATTTAATATACAGCTCAGATATCTTCCATAATATGAAAAGTACAATTTAGCTTTTAGAACTAGATACATCTTCTATGTTTCCAAATCTCTAGGTAACATTTCTTATGGGAAATATGTTCTTATTATTATGCAACTATAAAAGTGTTATAGCTAACTACTTTTCCCTACTACAGTAAATTCCCCACATGTTGATCTTTATTGTGCAGTTCCAAACAAAGTTTTTCATTCTTTTTTTAATTGTTTTGAAAGTTAAACAATTACACTTTTGCTTATCAATATCTATTATACTTATTAATTTTTTTTAAAACTATTCAACTTATAGTACTTCAATATTTATGTATTATTTTTATTTATATTTAGGATAATCGTTTCATTTGCATATCCTTTATTTGCAGCAACAATGCACTATCAATATAACTCTCCTCTCATTTCTTTGAAAAATTTTGGACAAGCACCACAATGAAGAAAATACATTTTTAATTTCATTATATCTAGTACTATTTTGTTTAATAATGTTTTTAAACAATTCTTGAGGTAATATCACTGAATCTTCAAAAATATAAACTATGAAAGAATGCAAGAAATGGTAGAAAGGTTAAATGTAATACAGCAACTCGAGTTTTGTGCACTGAAAGGGTAAGAGGTGGTCTCTCTTGAATCACGTCAAGAGTGATCCCAATATCCAAAAACGTTTATCGATCCAGTTTAGAATATGAAATCCTCTCTTCTTCGTAAGATGCTTTATTTCAAAAAGAAACTGTGAAAGTAGGACCAAAAATAAACATAAGTAAAACAATAGCAACACTCAACTTAAAGTGCAAGAACTAGAGCTTGAAGACAAAACAAATTTACCTACCTCAAAAGAATAGTAACAAGAGATGGAGGATCAGATGCCGATGTTACAAATAGAATGCACAAAGCAAGAAATGCCCTTCCTTCACTACATAAAGTATGGACCTCAAGACAATACTTCACTAACACCAAGCTGAGACTTTGAACTCCAATATAAAATCTGTTTTGTTGTGTAACTGTGAAGGGAAAGTCACAGAACAAATCACCCAGAAGCTACAAGTTTTCACTAATATGTGTCTGAGGAAAATCTTGAAAATTTATTGGCCAAACAGAATTACATACTGCTGAAACAAACAGGAAAAAATTGATATACATTGTCAGTGAAACTGGATTGGCCATACAATAAGAAAACCACCAGAAAGTTTTATATTGGAACCCCCACAATAGTGGAAGCAAAGGAAAAAATTACATGGCACAGGTCAATAACAAAAGAAGTAGAAGTGGGAAAAAATGTAACGAATTCAAGCCTCTATGCTCCCTGGAGGAACAAAAAGGTTCATTCATTCATTCTTCCAAACAGCTGCATTTGCATTTTATTGCAGAAAGCCCTTCTGAGAAAGAGACTGTAAATAACAAACGTTATCGTCACTGACGTCACTATAGCATGGAACGCAAGGTAGCCATGCTTATCAGACAACCCATAGAAGGTGAATTGTTTGCACATCCCACATATTCCTAAAATTCCCGTTGATTAACAGTTCCTTTAGTTTTTTCGCTACAAAATAGCATATAGGTATAATCTGTTCACGACCTTTTTGGGACAGGGTTGGCTATGATTTTTTCTTTTCATGTTGGACTGATTCAGTGATGTAGCAGATGCAACTTTTTTTTTCCTGTCAGTGTCTGTTTGACATTTTCCTGCCACCACATTGCCAGATTTATTATTTTAATATTCGTAAGAAAATAAATGATTTATCAAGTGTGTAATAGTTATTTAAGTCACAAGGAATGTAAAGACATGTTAACATTCAAGGCAAGTGAGTACGAGCCGAGGCGGAAGCCGAGGCTTGTCTCTTGCCGAGAATGTTAACAGTCGATACATTCCGTGTTACTTATTACATTTTTCCCGCTGCCGTTGAAAATTTCCTCAAATTTGCATGAATCGTTTGCCTTAGTTTGGACGGTCGTCACTCTCATCTAAGTTGCCTGTATGTGCGTAACTAGGGTTACCCGATGTGACAAATTTAAACAAAGCAAAACGTGTCAAGAAAAATTCAGAAATGGATATTGATGAAGCTGCTAACATTGCTTCGCAGTGTTTGTTGCCGAAAAAATCCAGACCAAGGTATGAATTCACGTACGAAACTTTTAAAAGTGGTGTTTGAAGAAAAATGTGGTATGTGTGTCGGAAAACGTGATGCTGGCTTATATGCTGGAAAGATCGGAACAACTAAAATCGTCAGCAAGTCTTTGGTCTGAATATTCTATGTTAAAGACAACACTGAACTATAAAGATAATGTGGACATTTCCAAGTTTTTAAAACTACTGGGTTTTTTGAAGCGGAAACATCAAGGCTATCAACCCAAAAAGTCGCAAGTGTTAACACGAGAGCAAATTACGAAATTCATAGACGAGGCTGCAGATGAAAATTATCTTTTAATCAAGGTAATGTATTTGTTTCTTTCTTTTAATGACATAAAATTTATATCCCAATTTGTTCTAGACTGTTATGATAGTATGGGTTCGCAGGAGCGTGCAGAACCGACGAGTTCTGCAGAATGGAAATGGCTGATGTTGTTGATCATGGAAAGTACAGTCGTGTGCAAATAAATCTGGGACAGTGTTTTTTTCACGTGCAGATTCAGTTAAGAATTTGAAGAATATTTCCATGGATTTCCTCTTATCAGAGAGAGTTACGGGTTTCAGTACCTGTTAAAGTTTAATGTAACTCTTTCTGATAGCAGGAAATCCATGGAGATATTCTTCAATTCTTAACTGAATCTGCATGTGAAAAAAACACTGACCCAGATTTATTTGCACACGACTGTACGTGATCATCACAATTCCGCAGTCTAAGAATGACGTCGTACGAAAGTTCACAATTGTGGAAAATCCAGAAAGCAAGATAGACTATCTAAGAATTTTCAAAAAATATTACGAAATTCGAAAGAAGGTAGCTAACAGTTCGCGCTTTTTCTTGCGTTATCAAAGTGGAAAATGCTGCAACCAACCTGTGGGAAAGCATACGTTTTCTAAAATGCCGTCAATTATTGCGGGATTTCTAAATTTATCAGACGCCAATTTATTCACGGGACACTGCTTTAGGCGTTCCTCTGCTACCTTGCTAGTGGACTCCGGGGCAGACATTTTAAGTCTGAGGAGACACGGAGGATGGAAATCCTCCACAGTGGCTGAAAACTATGTGGCGGAGTCTATTCAGAATAAGCTAGATGTTGCTGATCAAATATTGTATAAGAAAAGATGTGTATCTTCAACGTCGTCAACTTCCCAAATTGAAGCCGACCCTGTGACTTTAACTACAGTGGGAATGTCTACTTCACTTCAAACAGGATTTGCTCAAAGGCCTTCGGAAACAATAGAAACCATCACAGCCCAATTTGAGAAGAAATCAAAAGAATTATTGGAACATGAAGGTGTTATAAAAAATGCATCTTTTTCAAATTGTTCTTTTGTATTCAATTTTAACAAATAACTAATAATTGTTAATCTGTTTTGTTCAATCCTGTGATAATAAATCAACTTGATTTACTCTTTTTATTTTCCTAGGAATGTAAATGACAGTATTTACATTCCGTCGTCTAGGAAAAATAATACACGAATGATATTTGCCATTTTCATGTTTTGTATCTAAGCATGTATGAATTAGTTTCATTACCGGCAGCGGGAAAAATAATTTTATCTACTCCAGTGGGATAAGTAACTCATTACGTCATTCATTTGACACTATTTCCGTTAGGTAATGAAGCTCATAACACCACTCAGTTATGTAATGGTTTCATTACGCAACTGAGTTGTGTAATAACTTCATTACGTAACTGAAATAGTGTCAAATGAATGACATAATGACATTTGCCTACTAAAATATTTTTGAAAATGACAGATCTGACATTTCTCTTAATGCACTTTTCTCAATTTTAGGCAGTCGTAGATAAAATTTTGTACAATACATGTGTGATAATGCATCATTAATATACTTGTGTGCTTACACACATGTATATTAATGATGCTGTTATCCCAGTTGTATAGTAAATAACTATTAATTTCCATCAAACTAAAAGTCAAAATGCCCAAAATAATTTTGTTACAACAAAAAAATCCCATTAAACAATGCTACTTCCAATTTAAAAAGAACAGACCAGATTTAAAAGAACACGAGTTGATGTGGACACTAGAGAATATATTTGCTGTAAGTTAAAAATGAAATTTTGAAACGGAAAAACAATCCAGCATAATGTATAATAACACACTACCTACCTACTTATTACTATTTTAGTGTTGAAATGTTATGTGGCAGATGGGAAAGTCAACATGAAGTAAAATCAGCAAGCCACCATTTCACAAGATATTTACATTTTTCACATGTTAATTTCTATAAGGCCAATATTGCTCAATTGCTCTACTAAGTTTATTTGGCATCAGTTTGTGATGTCTCTATCCTTCCACACCAGCAAGCAAGCAAGCATGCAGCAAGCAGGTAAAATAAAGTGGCATATCATATCATGTACAGGGTGGGCCAAAGTAGACACTTTCTTATGGAAACTCATGTTCCTATCAGAGATAGAAAAATTTTTACCAACGTCTCCCGTGCTCAAATTTTATGAAAAAGTTACTGGTCCAAACAGAATTTTGGTATCGTAAACCGTTAGGCCGCTAGGGGGCATCGATTTCTTTAAACCTTTCTAACTTTTTTGTTTTTAAGGATAATTAATTTCTGAAAATACTTTCTAATAGCAGTTTTTGATGTAGAATGGGCTGGTGCATTTTGTTTTAATACAGGGTGATTCGTAAATTTGCTGCAACAAAAATTTTTTTTTTTCTTATGGGACGCTCGGTATATTTATACATTTTTTTGTAGTCCTTAAAATTCTCTTTTCAAAAATATATAATACTATATGTCTAAATTTAGCATTTTACGGTATATTTGACTTTAAGTTAAACAAACTAAAAATATCAAGTAGCCATTGTGTCTTAGTGCCGCATGACCATTGTTTTAAACCAACATTAGCAATATTTATGAGGAAAACAAAGTTGGCGCTAATTAAATTTAAAAAAAACAAAAAGCATACAGGGTTACAAAAATTAGAACAAATAACATTACCACCTAACAATATGTCCTTTTATCATAGGTTCAAACTGGGCACCATTCTGATTAATACACAGCATTTCCAGCATTTCTTAGCTCAACGTTAGAAAATGCATTTTTGCACTGTAAAGAATCAAGGCCTTTCAGTTTTAATGTATGGGTAGGCATATTTCGTGGACGAATTATTGGTCCTATATTCATGCTGGAATATTAAATTCTGAACGATACTTAGACCATTCAAACGCAAGTTGTACCCTTTTTAGACGAGTTATCTTTAGTCCAATGACAAGATCCTATACAGATTGTCCGAAATCCATCTTGAACATAGGAAATTAATGAGTGCGACAAAGAAGACATAAACAAAATGAGTAGCAGGACAAAGATAGAATGTAATCATGGCTAGGTAAATTTTTAAACTAAAATTAAGTCAATGAAACAAACAAACACTTCTGTCAAATATTCTATCTGTCATTAAAAGAGTATAAAGTGAGGTTTAAATAATTAAAATAATTATGTAAATAGTAGACAATAGTATATTTAAACCTCACTTTATAATCTTAATGACATAAAATATTTGAAAAGAATCCTTTGTTTTATTGACTTAATTTTAGTTTAAAAATTTACCTAGCCATGATTACATTCTATCTTTGTCCTGCTACTCATTTTGTTTACGTCTTCTTTGTCGCACTCATTAATTTCCTATGTTCAACACGGATTTCGGACAATCTGTATACTTCCAACAAGATGGTGCACCGCCCCATAATTCAAGAGTTATAACTAATTACTTAAATGTGCAGTTTGGTGAAGAGTGGATAGCGCACCAAGGACCAATCCCTTGGTCAGCGAGGTCCCGCGACATGACACCCCTAGACTTTTATCTTTGGGGAAAAATTAAAGATTTGACATATAGACAACCGATTACATCAAGAGAATTGCTAGAGGAAGCAATGCAAAAATGCATTTTCTAACGTATTAAGCAGAACGGTGCCCAGTTTGAACCTAGGATAAAAGAACATATTGTTAGGTGGTAATGTTTTATTAATTTTGTTATTTGTTCTAAATTTTTGTAACCCCATATGCTTTTTGTTTTCCTCATAAGTATTGCTAATGTTGGTTTAAAACAATGGTCATGCGGCACTATGACACAATGGCTACTTGATATTTCTAGTTTGTTTAACTTAAAGCCAAATATACCGTAAAATGCTAAATTTGGACATGTAAAAATGTATAAATATATCGGGCGTCCCATAAGAAAAAAAAATTTTTGTTGCAGCAAATTTAAGAATCATCCTGTATTAAAACAAAATGCACCAGCCCATTCTACATCAAAAACTGCTATTAGAAAGTATTTTCAGAAGTCAATTACCCCTAAAAACAAAAAATCTAGAAGGGTTTAAAGAAATCCACGAATTTTCAAAAACGCCCCCTAGCGGCCTAAACGGTTTACGATAGCAAAATTCTGTTTGTATCAGTAACTTTTTCATAAAATTTGAGCCCGGGAGACGTTGGTAAAAAAATTTCTATCTCTGATAGGAACATGAGTTTCCATAAGAAAGCATCTACTTTGGCCCATCCTGTACATGATATGAATATACCACTTTATTTTACCTGCTTGCTTGCTTGCTGTTGTGGAAGGATAAAGACGTCACAAACTGATGCCAAATCAATTTAGTAGAGCAATTGAGCAATATATTGGTCTTATAGAAATTAACATGCGAAAAATATAAATATCTTGTCAAATGGATGGCTTGCTGATTTTACTTCATGTTGATTTTCACGTCTGCCAAATAACATTTCAACACTAAAATAGCGTGTGTGTGTGTGTGCGAACATTCACACACACTATTTTAGTGTTACTAAAATAGTAATAAGTAGGTAAGCAGTGAATTATTATACATTACGCTGGATTCTTTTTCCTTTCCAAAATTTCATTTTTAACGTACAGCAAATATATTCTCTACTCTCCACATCGACTCGCGTTCTTTTAAATTTGGTCTGTCCTTTTTAAATTAGAATTAGTATTGTTTAACGGAATTTTGTTGTTGTAATTTTGGGCATTTTGACGAAAATTAATAGTTATTTACATTACAAGTGGGGTAGGTCGCATTTTACAACATGAAGTTTTAATTTTGAAGCACGACGCGAAGCGGAGTGCTTCAATAAAACCGAGCGCTGTAAAATGCCTAACGCACCGAGTATATAATTAAATTTTTTGACCGACATATATTTTTTTTTAATTTTCTATAAATTCATGACTTCGCTTTCGAATATCAAGCCATCAACCAAGCTGACATCAGCAAATGTTGTAGATGACATTTTGAAATGTCAAAATTCAAAGTCGTAAATATCAATTTTCTTTATTTCTCCTAAACGCAACTGAACGATAAAATATGTAACTAGCGTTTCTGTTAACACCTGTTATTGCTACAAAGCAACTTTTTGTTTAAGGGTCTCTGAAAGCTAAAAATTTTCTAGTCATTTTACCACACCGCAGTGCGACAAAGCACTAACTAACTATAAAATTGTAGATACGGTGGACGTCAAATATGCATGAATGTGTTGTTTACATGTCACGAGGCCAAAAAATTATTTTACACACTTGATAAATCATTTATTTTCTTACAAATATTAAAATAATAAATCTGGCAATGTGGTGGCAAGAAAATGTCGAACAGACACTGACAGAAAAAAAAAGTTGCATCCGCTACATCACCGAATCAGTTAGTCCAACATGAAAAGAAAAAATCATAGCCAACTCTGTCCCAAAAAGGTCGTGAACGGCTTATATGTGCCTATACCTTAGCATTCTTTTGGGTATATGAATTTGAAATTTTTAGCACTGTTTCAAAGGTTCATCACCATTTTATATGTCATTTAGACCATTATGCACCATCACTGAATAGGGAAATTGTGGTTTTTTAGATATTAGTGCCACTCCTTACATAATTTAAAAGCGACCATCTCTTAACCTTTCGTTGCACACGAACTCAGGGTGAACTCCTGCATTAATAGAAGAATTTATACAAAAATCATATCAAGAATAAAATATTACTATGGTCGTCTCAAGGTGATTTTACAGTACAGAGTCTTATGGAAAACAGCAATGCCACATCACTGCAGAACATTGTTTTGACGTAGATATACACCTTGTCAGCCATAAACTAATCCTGTTTTTGTTATACAAACTGCTTACCATTGTTAACCTGCGGCGTAACTTTGTAATGCTAAACTGGCCTACTCACTGGTCGGCCGCTCAAACCGGACAGCATAAGAGCAATAAGTCCCATAAGATTTATATTGTCCTATGCTTGCGGTACTGCAAACTCACCTTGAGACGGTCTATAGAAGAAATCATATACGGATTAAAAAGCTGTCATATGAAGCAATAAAACCCTTTAGTCCTATCCACGATTTTATTACAGTGTTGTCCGTAGTGACATGTTTCGAAACCGGACTGGTTTCATCACCAGGCCATAACAATCATGGTTATTATCATAAGTAACAAGCACGAGGTAAAAGTGAGGTTACAATTTAAAAGTTGAACAAATGTAAGTAAAAAAGGCTTTAAAATACCAACTAATTGGTGAGGTAAATAATTAACCAGTAAACTACATTATTTTATACTGGTCAAAACACAATAATTAAAAATTGCAAGTTAAGAAATATGTGCCATTGAGGATGACGCAACTTAGATCTTACATTCTACTGAACACAACAGTAGAGCTCTACTGAATAAGATATAATAAAAAATCACTGTAAGCCTATGTCACACTATCAGTTAGTTTGACAAACTAAACTGATCAGTCTGTTTTAATGACGTCACCATTGTATAGGGTTTTCCAATAGCGGCGTCAGAACTTTAAAAACTAATTGTAGTCATCTTAGATTGGTTGAGCTTTCAATTTTTTGATAGTTGTGTTCAGTCAACTTTGGCAAATTATCACGGAACGTCAAATGTTCTAATACTGTATAGAAACAGTTCGTATTTATTATCAAAATTCTCTTTCTGTTCGAACAACGTTCGGAGCTCTACATGAAGTTTATGGTTTGTGAGACCACAACTTGCTGAATTTTGCGTAGACTTAGGTCCTATCCTTACAAGATTTAATTCATCCAATAACTGAAGCTAAATGACCATTTTCAAAGTTGACAGTTCGCCGATTGGACTCTGGAACAGTTAGAAATTGATCCCAAATTTTACAAAAAAGTCATATTTAGCGATAAGGCCAATTTTGGTTAAATGAATTCGTGAAAAAGTATACCTCATTGAAGTCGTATAGTGTTCCACGATGATTTGCCAAAGTTGACTAAACACAACTATAAAAAAATTGAAGGCTCAACCAATCCAAGATGACTACAATCATTTTTTAAAGTTCTGACGTCGCTATTGGAAAACCCTTTAGTTTGCTCAAACTTTCCTAATTTTAGAGGCATCTCTATTTCCATCAATTTGTTTGATGCGAGTTTTCTGATTGATTAAAATTTAAATTCAACAAAAAGGCACGAAATATATGGAAACCTTGAACTTTGTTGGTATCAATATCGCTATTCGCGTTGTTTAACTTTAAGCTGCATGTTCAATGTAGTAACATTGTATCTGTATATTTAATTAACAGTAGTAATTAATTTCTTAACATGGTTAGTACCTCTCGAATAAGGCTATCATTTTGTTTTAATAACCAATGTTTTAACCATAACTTCCTTCTATTTCACTTTTTTTTTTGCGTTAATACAGCTAACCCTGCTAGTGATAACAATGCCACTGCTTTTTTGTTATTCATTTTTTAAATAAAAATATATTTTTAACACAAACGATACATGAATAAATGTAAACAACTTAACATACTCTCAATTGAATACACCTACACTTAAAATAAGCCTCAATGTTTGATCAAACTCGAGATATTATGTAACAACCAAGCATTAGACCTATTTCAAACTTTTCGTTTGTGTTATCATTAAAACAGACTGATCAGTTTAGTTTATCAAACTAAGTGATGGTGTGACAGGCTTTACATTGAAAATGGGTTATGCAATTAAACTCACAAAGAAACTGGGCCATGAATAAAAACTATAGTCAAACAGCTAAAGCTAAAAATAAAATACAAGTTTTAGAAGAATATAATGCTAACATCTTTGGTCGTGATGCTTGGAAAGGCTTTTATTCCTGAAATTCTACGAGTTGGACCAATCTCTTGTCAAAATGCTCCGAGGACTGTTTTATAAAATCATACTTCTTGTGGTAATAACAATATCCTTATCTATACATATAACAAATAGAAGAAGAATGTCAGACTTACAACGAAAAGGCCAATAACTATGTGGAGAAACAATGTGCATAATGAGGTGAAGTACTTTAATCCTTATTTTAAGTAAGATAATCTTACAAGTACTAGAGAAAGAATAGATGTTATTGGTGGAAGAGAAGGTCAACAACTCGACATGAGAACATCAATAAAATAACTAAATACAATAGCCATTTTCAAGATTATGTTCCTACTGTTGATGTCATTGCATTCCCTATACTTTAGTTCCATACTTTGTTTTTTATTATGTTATTTAGAGCCTTCTCCCATCTAAGATAAAGGATCAAGGTAATTTCAATTCCCCCTACTGGGGGCGAGCTGCTATAGGGACCTTGTTAATTATTTTAAAATATTGGTTTGATATATGCAATTTTAAAATATCATATTTAAAACAATATATTAAGAGTAAGCAATATTATAAACACTTTTTTACAATTAAATTTGTTTTTTATTAATAAAGTTATCATGAAATGTTTTGTGCTGGTAGATTTCTATCTCCTGTCTAGTATTTGAAGGAAAACCAAAATAAAAAAATCAACTAATATTCCATTCGAAAATAAAATAATTCCAAACGACTAAGGCCAATGCAATACCTGAGATGCAATATATTCCCATACTTTGTTTATACCAAACTGGCATTGATCAATTGATAACATGACTAAAAATCACTGGCAGATTGTTACTTTTGTTAAATTAGACTGATTGTATATAAATCACAACTACAACTATGAATCTAAACAAAACTACAAAAACTTCTAAGCAAATAAAAGACTACAGCCCCAAGCTCAAAGCTAAAGATAAATAACCAAGCCATGTTAAAGCACCACCAACATACCTTCATCGTCCTCAAAGAGTGATAAATGCATGTGCCTGTTCTCCATAACCACGAGTGTATCGCTATGCTTCCGTTTATTAGCCATCTTTTCGAAATTCCTGGAGCTAACAACAGCTTCCTGCGACTTCATATGATCGGTCACAAACTGAATTCCGGACACCACCGTAGAAGACTCTGCGTAAGCCATATGAATGGGAGTAGTGGACTTCTTAGTGATGTGTAGCTGTCCTCCAACGCTGGTTATATCAGTAAAATCAGATTTGGGCTGCATATGTGTCCGGGACCAATCGTCAGAATTTTGCATGTTCAAGTCCGCCGAGTCAGGCTCGCTGCTTGATATGCAATGCACCATTGCCTAATAACATAGATTGATTAATAAACACTACAAGTCAAATCAATAATAGACTAAGAAGTAATAGAAAGCTATCTATAGATATTGAGTGTGGACAGAATTGATGACTATTTAGTAACCACCACTCAAATAAGAAAATTGGTAAAAACAAGAGCAATCATAAATCTGATAGATATATTTACACATGCAAAAAGAAGATACAAGTTAGCCAACAAAGATGTACAAAATATATATACAAACCTCAACTAGATTGGATATTCAAACATAGAATATTAACAACTTAGAGTAACTACTTGTGGAAAGTACTAAGCGGAACATTAAAGAGCATGCGGTACAAGTATGTGGGGAAAACACAAACCCCAGGGTAAACCACTGAAGTCAAAGGAAGTATTAACATAAAAAAGAGGGCACGGAAAACTTAGTTACCTAACAAACAATCAGAAGACTATGAAGCTTACAAAAAACGAAGAAATTATGCCAAGGGTGCTAAGGAACAATTAAAGGAAGAGTTTAATAACAAGCTGGAAGAGATTTTACAAAGGAAACACTTATCCCTGTTAAACAATCAAGGAAAAAAGAACATATGCTAACAGCTGGAAATCGTTTCATAGAGAGCTGGAAAAAATATTTCCAACATTAGAAATAAAAATTTAGAGAAATGGAGTAGTAAGCATTGAAAAAGATTCAAGTTAGAGAAAGCTGCTAGCTATGATATGATAATGCCTAAAAACTCTAAAATGATGAAATACTTCAATGAAGTTGGAAAGCGAAGGTCCTGGCAGATGTTGGTCTATACAAAAAAGGGGGATAATAAAATTAATAAAATTACAGGTATGTATATCCCTCTTAAGCATTTCAAGCAAATCATATGAACTTATTCTAGAACACAAGTAAATTTGAAAATGGAGCAAACGTTACAAGATGAACAGTGTGACAATAGACAAATTACTATATTGCTGGACTTTCTACCAACAAACAACAAATATAGTAAGAACAGGAACTATCTCGCCTAGTGAATTTTTGATTGAGGAAGGGGTATAACAAGCAGGAATTCTCAGCCCATAATTGTTTGCAGTAGTCATGGGCGATGTTGGAAAGGGGTGTAAGCGAAGACTGAAAAAATAAAAAATTGGTTAAAAAAATCTTGAACTTTTCCACAGCGTGTCCGGAGCAATAAGTTCAATATGAGGATTTAAGAGAATCTCTATTATACCATTTAGGAAATCATTATGCTGAACAAGATTTTCTGGACATGATGTATAAATGGATTGGCTTTTGTAGATAATCTGTTAGTAATGGGGTAAACACACGTTACTCTACAAGATGATCTAATGGAAAAAAGGGCTGAAAATAAATACCACCGAAACAAAGGTGATACTCAAAATGGCAAATCCAAACCCACTTGACAATCAAAAGAGCAGTTCTGTGGTCACCTTACAAAGCAAAAACAGTATAGACAGGGAACTGTATGAGAATATGCTTTATACATTCTAAATAATTTGTTTAAGAAACTACACAGTTTTAAAATAACGAAAGTCAGAGTGCATAGATGCATCTATATTATCACTTTAACGTACAGCAGTGACTGCATCACTGAGTCACTATAGTATAATGATGCCCTTAACTAATATAAGGTTTTAGTAAAAATATAAACAATAATTAGCGAAAATCACCACAATTTATAAATTAAATAGTTTTAATCAAAAATTCTGTGTCAATCTCAGGGCTAATGAAAATGATGTTGTAATAATTATTAGTTAAATAAATGGTTTATTACTCTTGTGTATTTTATTTATTTTCAATTAATTAAAGCAAAGCTCCGGTCAAGCATGAAATAACTCAAGTCTCAGGGGTAACTTCAACAGCTTGTATTACAAATACTTTTTTGTATGACAAATTCACTAGTATGGCAATTGTTTGAATTCGTTTCTGATAACCCTTAACCTCAAATTGACTGTAAACACAAAGATGATCTGCACGTAGAAAAATTTGCATAATTAAACTTCAAACACCAAAAATGGCAAAATTAACATCAGGTAAATACGATGTAATTAATGTGACGCAATTTCCGGTTAGCCTGGTTTTGTTTCAGTAACGCAAACCGATGCTCTGATCTGCTTTTGTTCTATTTCCGGCAAAAACGGACAAAAGTTTTGGTCCAAATCGCAAAATGGAAGGACGCCACGTAGATTAAAAATCACTGGAAACCTTCTGGGAAGTGGGACCTGATGCTACACCTCGTAGACAGTCTAATCTTGACAAAGCTCAAATTTTACGGACCTGCTGCAAGCACTTCCCTGTGAATTTTACCTTTGGAAGCGGTGCTCTGATGCTGACTGTACAATGAAGAGACGCCACAGCTCCTATCAACTTGGTGACGGCCTCTGGGTTCTGCTTCCTACTTGTAGGGCTCAGTAAAGGGCTTCTCCACACGTAGTAAAAAGGTTCTGTCTGGCCGATGTCTTGAACTGCCCGAAATCTTGTGCAAATTTGGCCTCGCTGTATGATGCACCTGGTGAAATCTTGCTGGGCTGATCCCTGTTCATTGGGATGTGATATCACAACGAAAATTACTCTTAAAGGTGCTCTGCACGCTGGTGAATGTGAACACTTTTTGGCTGATTTTTTTTTATTAACAATTTTACACCAAAACTGGGAGCACTTCTTGCACCCAACAAAAAAGTTACAAGCTTGTTTTCGATATTGAACAATGGACTGTCTCGTATCCTAGTAACCTCCATTTACAATTGTTTTTATGAAAGTGAGTTTTGATATCATGTTTTAACTTATGAACTATAGTTTTGATATACTGTTTTTGCTTAAATACTAAACCGTTTTTTCTTGAAAATTGTCACTTTTACACTTTAAATCTCTGCTTTTTAATCACTTCAGTTTTAAATGCACTGTTTCACATGTTTATTTTAGCACTGCACGATGTCTGTTTCCTTTGATAGGTAGCCTAATTGCTCTTTGCAATCTCTACTTCCTCGTACTGCTTGGCACTCTTTAGTTGACTTGTCATTTGGTGGTGATACAATTTTTAATCATAACGCTCATATAATTTTCGTACTACACAAACCATCTTTGTATTATATTAAAATTCATATCATTGTATTGATTTCATCAAACTCAAATCTGTCATCAACATAAATTAAGCTGAGCTTGCCATTTCGAACATCAATTATTAATCAAATGCTGAACGTAACCCTTCCGAATCCTACCTTATCTAATGCTAACCTTTCTTACTCAAATTATAATTACTGCTACTCACAGGAGTGCATTTATAAGTGTACAATTACTGACTTTCTTGCAATAAATAAAATATTTAATTCTGTGCTCATTTTGAAATTATTCATTTCCGTGTTAGTTAGGCAACCAGAATTGCTGTAGGTAGTAAACCATTGCAATAGAAAGTGTTATAGAACATAGAATTGTAGTAGAACGGGGCTAGAGAGTTGTTAATAATCCGATCTATTTGAAGCACATTCCACAAGTGGGGATACCAGATTTTCAACTCAACATTGGGATCTCTCTTTAGTATGACGCCTTCCACAACCATGGTTTCGATACCAAATTTTTAAAGCGACTGGGTAGGTCACCTATCAGTTGTCAGGTGTGAGGACTGAACCCCCTAACTTCAGTATCGCAGCCTAGTTATCTAACCACACGGGCACAAAGATAAATACACTTGACAATTAATGATAGTTACTTAGTTACTATGCTAAATGAGGGAGAAGCAAAAAAAAATTAAAATTTAGGTTTTTAGCATTACATTCATCAACTCTGCCCCGATTTAACAGTGTTCGTATTTGTTCAAATAAAATCCCAATGGAGAGCTTTGAAATCCTGGCACCCTATATAGTCAAACAGCAAGGTAACAAGGAAAAAAATACCTAACTAAATAAATAAGTCATTCAAACTTGAAACTTACCATAGAACAGGACTGCTGTCTGTTGCTTTGTAAAGTGACAATATCACCACATGAGCCAGAACAGTTTGAAGGGGCAGGCGACAGCCCATCGTCGGTGCTTCCTGTGTGTGTAGTGGTATCTGCAGTGGGTGGACTTTGCCCTTCGGGTGCAAGTGGGCTATGAGTAGTGGTATCAGGCGGACTACCTGCTGAGGCAGTAGCAGAAGTCTGGCAGAACGTGTTGGTAGTCACAGCTTGAGTATTCTGATTTACAGCTGTTTGAGTGGACACAGAATGACGGCAAGAAGCAGAAATCTGTGGACTCTGCCTCTGAACCAACACAGCCTGAAGGGGTCTTTCACCTGAGTTGAGGATAAAATTCTGATCAACATTTAAAGTCGTCGTTCGACTCATGTTCTGGTTGTTCTGTGGATTGTTGGCCTGCAGATTTTGCAACTGCTGATTGTTGGAAACCATGGTGGTTTGCTGCTGAACTATAGTAGTGTTCTGTTGCACATATGTTGTGTTCTGCTGATTCGAAGAGGACACTGTAATATTACCAGCAGGCACCATGAGAGCCTGCCCCATTTGACCACACTGAATGAACTCTGGTTGCGTCTGTTGGGCAGGCCCACTTGGTCTGATTGGTGGAGGAGCCGTGCTAAAAGTAACCTGTGTTGGGCTGACATTAGCCACAAGAGGACTAAGCTGCCCACTGAACTGTGCGCCATTTACAACAAACTGGTTCCCATTGGGTGACAGAAACTGTGCTCCCGGGCTGTGCTGTTGCTGAATAATTTTCCCTTGAGGAGCTCCAGGTGTTCGAATTACCATTCCAGCAGGACCCGCTGCAAGAATGCTCTGTCCCCCATTGAACATATTGTTATTCTGCACAGGTGTCAGCACGTTCTGCCCGTTTACATTTTGCAACTGCAGCTGCATTCCCAAATTAGACGTGTCTTGAAGGATAGTAGCTGTGCCGTCGGCGTTCATGACCATGCCACCCAAGTTAGGCACAATGAATTGTTGTATAGTAGGGAAATTCTGCACCATTCCCGCTGTACCATTTATTAGGTTAACGGGCTGCAACAAATTTATCTGCTGTGTCTGCTGGGAATTGGTTATAAGCTGTTGGGTTCCAAACTGACTTGCGCTACCCACTGCTTGACCATTCATGACTATCTGTGGGGGCCCGCCGGCTTTCCCTGGTACAATAGTTAGTGCTTGCATGACTGGTCCAGCGGTTAAACCTTGAGGACTGTGAGCCATCTGAATTTGCTGTGGAAAGCTTGGCTGGGACATAACCACCCCAGAATTCTGTTGCGAAGCTATCTGAAGCATGGAAGCTATGGTTTGAGAGGACATTTTGCGCTTCTTGCCCTTCTTTTTAGCCTCTGGTGACAGCATGGCTGTCGCACGTGTCATAACTCTATTAGAATCAGATCCATCAACTTGCAATTGTTGTTGAATAACGTTGCCGGCAACTAACTGAGGTATTTGAACATTCTGTCCGACAGTCATTCCATCCATGGTCATAGTAACGCCCGGTTGAAGCACAAATGGTGCTGGCAAAGCGTTGACTAAAACAGTCTGCTGCCCCAACACTTGCTGGGCCACAGCTGGTATGACTTGGGTAACAGCGGCCGTAACATTGGTAACCATGGGAGATACTGATATGGGTGGCATTGAGCTCTGATTGGCAACAATTTTTGGTGGAGGTGGTGGCATAACATTAGGCTGACCATTGCTCGTACTAGCCATGATTAGCTGACCGCCTGAAGAGACTAAAATGTGGCCAGGGGGCAGACTTTGAGTTGGCGAATGCTTGATGATTTGCAACGGTGACATTTGCTGATTCTGCGGCATGTTGTGCTGAGTATGCGGTACTTGAATACTGCTAACGACACTTTGCACCATTTCCAGTGGAGATTTTGACACATTAACAGTTATTGCTTGGGTTGGCATGACCGCTGCAGAAATCAATGAGCCATTTTGACTTGAAAGTATCGAAGACACTGTGGTAATGGGAATATTTGAAGGACTATTAACTGAGACGGTAGAAGTATTAGCACGTCCCGCCAAGACTGACGTTATGGTGTTACTACCAACAGTGCGACCACTAGCCATTGTTGTGACAACTCCAGGCAAACCAGGGTGGTGGCTCATTCTAGACACCTGCAACGGTTGGCCAGCTTGAGAAAATGTACAGTAATCTGACCTTACAGCATTGTGGAAAGATGCCGGGAGAGGTGCTTCTCGGCAAATTTGTTGCACTTGTGGTGAATTAGCATTGCTAGGGATATGCATATTTATTTGAGGAGTATCTGAAGAGCGAGGTTGAGGAGTTGTGGGTGTATGTGGGTTTGGTGTTGATGGGTTGGATTGGGATCCATCAGCAGGAGACACGTTGCTTGTGCTAATTGTCCCACCTTGAATTGGTCTTGAATCCGGAGAATTACCAGCACTTGACTGCTTATCTGAATAAGTTGAAGACGTAACTGGATCATCTAACATGTTTGATGAGCTGGGTGTACTCGGTTGACTACTCGGCCTCGAGTTATTCTGTTGGAACACTTTCCCCATATGATCTTTAGGAAGATATTGATTCGAGTGCTCCATAACTTCTAACTTTTGTTGTTGATAATGTGCATTATCAGCAATGCAGCCCTGACACTGTATGTGCTCGCTTATGCCAGTGCTGTCCGCTGGTCCCTTTGCCATTATAGTTTGATTATACTGCTGCGGCACATCGGAATTTTGAGGAACATGCTGCGCACCTTTTAAAATGCTTATGTTTTGCAGGTTTTGATTGTGATTACTAAAGTTCTGAGATTGCTTTGATTGGGAAATGATCATATTACTAGGCAAAGGCACTTCGTTTGGTTCAGAGCCTGACAGATGCTGCACTTGTGTATTTTGCATGGATGTCACTGGACTGCTGCACATGAAACCTCCACAATTATTCACGCCCGTCTGCCTGGAAATCGTGCTATTCAAGAGTGCAGTTTGTTGTGCCAAATAGCCACTGGGATCTTCCATAAACGAAGGACTGGAGGAACCTTGTGTACTTTGCGGAGACTGATTTATCATAATTGTTCTGGCATTTTCATTAGGTATCTGCCTAATATCAATGTTAGGACAAAGAGTTGGTGATTCCATTTGGCCAACTCTATGTGGATTCTCAAACATATTAAAAGGTCTCTTCTTTATGTTTTTAGCAATTTTTACTTTCTTTCTACCGATATCATCTGGCCAAATGGAGGGTGGAGGAGTATGTTGATGAAGCGGAGGAACACGCTCTTCAACATTTGGTATTGAATTTTGAGTGCTTTGCTGAGGAATAGCCAACTGATTAATGTGAACCGTACTAGAAGTGTTATGTGCGGAACGATTTTGCCAAAGTGGTTTCTGCTGCTGATGAATCAAAACAGGTCCCGACGAACTTTGCACAGCCATTTGATTACCTTGCTGAACTATGGCACTGTACTGCGGACCATCTGGTTTCATGTTACAGCCACTAGGAATGAAGGGAGCTCTAATGTTTTTATTAGGATCGAAATGTTGCATAACCCCCTGATACTGAAAGGGCTGATTGCAGAACGTTTGCTGCTGCACCCGCTGATGAATTTCCTGCTTTTGCTGATTTGACTGAACCACTGGTAACATTTGCACATTGGGCCTCCCTGGTGCATTGGAATCCATTGGCTGACTATTGATAAACACTTTTTGCTGAGGTGGTTGTCCTGGTATGACATTCTGGCCATGTATTATAATTCCGTTAGGCCCGTTAGTTATCACAGCTCCATTGCTAATAACTTGATTGCTGTTTACATGTCCATGCTGTTGGACATTAGGATGCATCGGACCCTGCACACTAATAACTTGCCCATTTGGTCCTATTATATGTTGCTGGTGTATTTGCAGCTGTGTCGGATTTGTGGGCCCACAATTCTGCATATGATAATTGGAAATGTTATGCTGGAGAATGGGCGCATTTTGGTGCTGCTGAGGGTGCTGTTGTGATATGTTAGCAGTGGAAGTTGAGGAATGTGGAATCATCGCTTCTCCCGTTTGCTGTGGGTCCATCATTACCCTATTTACTGAGGGGTCCTGATTTTGGTATCTGAAGAACTGTACATTGGGCCCGGGACCTATGTTGCTTGGTACACCATCAGAATAGCCTCGATTCAATGGATGTGGTTGATTGCTAACTGGAGAACCAGACCAAACCTGTCCGAACCAAATAGTAAATAAGTAAATTTTAAAAATACGGTCAAATTTTAAATCTTTACCTGATTTGAAAACTGTTGATTGGGGGAACCTTCTTTGCAAAGAATTGGATGTGTTAATGCCAGCTTTTCTCTTTGGGCTAGAATTTGTGATACGGATACACCTGAATATGGGCTACCAATTCTTCTCTTTTTCCGTTTCATTGTGAAATCTGAAAAGGAAAGTTCACTTGGTGAATTACGGTTTTGCATGGATCTTTTTGTTTGAATTTTTTTCTATATACATAGTGAGTTGTTAAAAAACTGTTTTTCTTTAAATCAACATTGTTACAAATGAGATAATGCAATGTCTAAGTAACCATAGATAATTTGAATACTTTAATAGCTATTTAATTTAAATGTGCATGTTATAAGAAATGTTTTTATGGGTTTCAACAGTCATAAAATACAAGTAATTGAGTATATTAGTTCGAAATTTCCAGAAGCAATTTCTTTCAGCGCAAAACAAGTACTACTCACTGCTGCCCTGAATAAGCCTTGATAATGGCATCAATTATGGATAAGGAAGATAAACTGGCACAGTCGCTCATTGCCGACCTAATTTCTCTATACAGAACCGTTTAAATGGCCGCTTTCTAGCTAAATTTAACCGGAACGTAGATCGCGATTATTGCTTTATGTTCAATCTATAATAGTAGACCTATGTTTATAATTTTAAGTAATGATGTTTTCCAGATAGAAACGCAGGAGAGCGGTAAAATAAGAAGGGATTAATCATTTAATGCTGATTAAGACAATTCTTTGGCTCAATCACGGCGCGATGGCGATAACTTTCCATGCGACAATAAACCATTAATCTTTATATAAGGAAAAGTAGTATTGATCGGAAAGATATATTTCGCGAAGTTTACCGCAGCTAAATCATGGAGAATCCCCTGCAACCGGATACTTATATAAATGGTTCGAATCCGGATAGAAATGGACATAAATTACTATTCTCTTAACCCAACACACTAAATGGCCTTCTTAATGTAGCATCATGTCTCAAGTCTGACAGAAATATCTTGGTCAGAATAAAATTTAGCTTCGAAAGGGAGATACATATTACGGATTGTTCATTTGCGGGAGTTTTGCTATGCATCCAACCGACGCTTTGAAAATTATATTTAAGTGTGATTAACAGCCACACTACAATAGTAATTTTTTCTATATGAGAAATTATTAAGACAGCGATTACGCAGTGGATCTCAGAGAAAAACATTAATGTGTTCGTTAAAAATCATAAAATTCAATTCCCGTTTAGGAAAGCAGGCAATTTAAACACTGCATCAACATGTATACAACCATAAACACTATAGCAACAACCTGATTAATAAATTCAATCATGGCATTAATATTTCATGAGAATCTGATAACACTCAGACGACGTATGATTACGTTCGGCAATTTATTTTTTATCGCGGTAATACCTGATTACGTTAATTAAATTCCGTTTAATTGAATGCCTGCTCGGTTTTAAATTGTCAATACGAAATGTTTATTTGACGTTTCAGATATCCAATTTCGAAACGATCGCAGCGAAACGCTCAACAAATTGCTCATTTACTTTCCGCAGTTGCGAACAAAGCGTGAAAAGAATTAACAGCAAACGCTAACTTACGCCCAGATATAATTAACGCGCCTCTTCTTTTCCTTCTTTCACGGGCAGAATTTCAACAATTTTTAAATGTAAAGCTACTTCCGTGGTTTGAACAGCATTTAAAGCGTTTGCCTCTCAAATTAGTTACATTATTTTCGTGCCCCGGGCTGTTCCACCCCCATTTCTTGTATTCTGACAAGCAATAGATTATACCGGTATCAATTTAAGTGATTTCGTTTGCCGAAGTCTAAGTAATTAAATGGGGGAAGCGGCAACACCGAGGCTTCTTGATCAGAGCCATTATAGCAGATTATAATTTGTTCTGGTATGACAGCGTTAACTACTTGCAATTTGTTCATAAACAGATAAGTTACAAACTGCAACTAAGAAAACTAAGAGTTACCATTTATTCAGTTTTAACCGAATTATTTGGCAACTGCAGTAATTTTCTTCTTCTTTTTTACTATAGGCGTATCGCCTGTTTTTTTGTCTACTGAAGTTCATTTGAAATGGAAAGCCAGCAGGTGTCTTTCCATCGTTTAAGTGGTATTCCAGGTGCGAAACTACTAAACTAACTTCAGAATTGTTAATACGATTATTTCACACATTTAAAGATTATATAACACAAGTATGCCAGAAATGGACGGGAGTATATAAAATTCTTGTAAAAATCTCGATTAATTATAGGGACTTACTACAAAATTAAATTTTGATGAAGAAAAGTATGATTCTTATATGCTACACGTATAACAAATTCGTCGGCATTGACAAAACATTAACATTTTATTCGGTTATGCGTGTAAATTCAGCCACGTTGGATGGAATCCAAAACTGCATTGAACACATGCCAAGTTACATCAGTTTAAATTAGCGCAAAAATAAAATTATTTTTCACCGTTTTTTATGGGCTGGTTTAATTATTTTTAATGTGAATATTTCTTACTTATTCGAACGTTCAAATTCCACGTAAAGCAGTTATTAAAACTTGCTTCAAAAGTTGAAAAATATCTTTAAAATATAAAAACAAAAAATGTACATTAATAGTATATTAATGCATATACTGACAGCAGCCGAATATATCTCTAATAAAAAATTCAAACGTTTGCGTAATAACTTGACACAAGTGGATCGTTGTTTATTTTGTACCCAGTCTGTTTGTTCGGACGTCAATTACTGCATGTTTTTATACATATTTAATATGTGCAAATGTAAACATAACAGCGCGGCGAAGGTCATGCTGACCATAAACTGTTTATTAACTTTGATGTATGCAAATACAATTCGTACCTCCATGATCTGGGCATTTTTACAAATCTCTCGAATGCATATTTTGCGGAGTTCATTTCATGTTGGCCGTATTTTTGTACGGTTTAGGCGAGCTACTGCTGTAAAATCTAGGATATGGCTACATCCGATTGCTTGTCGACATTCCTCTATTCAAGAACGTTTTAAAGTTCAAAATTCCATTACGACGACTACTCTAACTTAATTAGCACATCGCAACAAATTAATGTATTCCTAGCTTTGCTTTCACGAAGCATGCTAGAATACTACTCCGTTACCATGACATTAAACTGTTCATCTTCATCAGTGTTGTTATGACTCTTAACCAAATTTATTTTAGTATCGTTAAGAGATTCATTACCGCACTCTTTTTGTATAAAGAGATACATTGAACCAGAATTTATTGATAAAGATAAAATATTGAACATTACACGTTTGCTTATGGCACTTAACGAGACTCGTTAAGATGCTCATAATCAAACTTGTATCGTTAATATCTATAACAGATGCAACCATACAGTCATTTAACATCAAACAAAATTTATTCAGAACAAAAATTATTCTCCTAAAGGCTGATTATTGAATAATTGGATATAATTATAAAAGCATAATCGTAACAAGTCTACAACTAGTACGCAAGAAATACAGAACGAAGTAACAATCCCTGAGACACACTGTTGAGAAATGAATGATGTACGAAGCCTGAACGCGTCTTGAGCGGAGTCCTTTTGAATCCATGATTTTTGGGTATTTTATATTTAGTACAAACGAAAATACTTGTAGCTGTGAAACAATATACTTACTAATATTAATGTTATAGCGAAATACTAAAAAAAATATGATTAACCGAACGCCACCAAGAAGTTTTAGAGAGTATATTAAAAAGCATAATCATATGTTGCATAATATTCTTTACAAAATTTTCGTAATAACGCAATGAATACAGGACCAAGAAACAATCCCTGGGACACATCGTTGAAAAATGGACGAGATTTACTAAGCGTGTAACCGTCTTTCGCGGAGGTTTTTCTGAAAATCCATGGTTTTGGGCATTTTGTATTAGTACAAATGAAAATAGGTGTTGCTGTGAAAGAATATGAAAGAATATACTAATATTAATGTTATAGTAGGGCGAAATACAAAAAAAGTGATTAACAGAACGCCACCAAGAAGCTTTAGAGAGTATATTAAAATAATTGGATATAATCATCAAAGCATAATCATGGACACCGTGACATAAAGGCAAGGAGGGGCACTTGCCCCTCCCTGGACTTTTTCCAAAAATAACACACCACTACATTAACCTAGATTGCCTAGTATGCCCGCCAAGCTATCAGAACTCACCGCGCACAGAAATTATTTTCATAAGGTGTAATACTATTAGATAGCGTGAGTAATAACAGCAAACAATTTATTCTTTTGTCCACCCTAAGGGCCCGGTCACTTTACAGAACCGATTCTTTGAATAAGCCGATTACCGAAATATCGAGATGAGAGGCGTCTATGAATTTGTCACTCAGCGTGATACAAAACAACATTTAGATTTCCGTTTCTTAACGTCTTTAAGGGCCGACCAATGTTGGGTTTTGTTGTGTCTAGGCACGTTCAAGTAATACATTCAATGGCTCGCCAAATCCCAGTGCACCTGTACGGAATGTTTGCAAATATTTAAAATAAATGCATTACTTATGTCAAGTAAGTCTTATTCACCCCGTGGTTGAGTTACTACTGTTAGATTATTGTGTATCCTGGTTTACATGGTTTTTTATTTGTAACTTCGATCCAATCTATACGGTATGTATATTTTTTGCATCTATTACCTTATTTGTTAATTAATTTTATGTCAGTATTATTGTGGATTGTTACCAACTCTTTACTATTTTGCGCGCTTTGATGCCCAAACCATAAGGTAAAGATGTAGTAAAAAACGTAATGAGTTAATTATTTCTGATATCTGAAGATACCTTGCGCGTGCAATTTTTACAAATGAAATTCACACTATTTTTTATTTAGATACACAAAACGTGTTGGTGATACAGATATTTTTTTCTAAACTTGAACGACTTCGTTTTTATATTTTTTATAATGTAATAGTATTTTTTAGGTGCGCATCAAATGTTTCTTTTTTTAGACCCTCTGTGAATTTAATTGTCTTATCTCAATATCGAAAAAATATTGCCCCTCCCTGGGAAGTTTTCTAACGGCGCCCATGAGCATAATCATATGTTGCAAAAAATTCTTTAAAAAATTTTCGTAACTAAGCACAGAATACATGACCAAGAAACGATCCCTGGGATACATTGCTGAGAAATGGATTAGATGTACTGTAGTGACCTGTACCCATTGTACTACATAGCGGCTGGTTGACGTGGTAACACGAAGTTTTATTTTGCAAAAAACAATGCATTAAAATCATTCTCCAAATTATACGTTTTATTTCCAAATAGCAAATATTAATGTAAGAACATAGTATTCTATACTCATACCATTGCCCCCTTACAGTTAGTGACCCCCAGACGTTGGAACAGCTCTTCAACCTTCTTCTACCGACCAGTTCAATTAATAAATAGTCTATCATTTATTAGTATTCGTATAATCATGCGTCTTTGACTAAACCAACCGCTAAAATGTATGTTCTAAATATTTCTGGAATTGTACCGTGCCCGAAGTTATTTTAACGGGCCGAGGATAGCTTTAAAAACAGCCGGGAGGGGGGGGGGGGGGGCGAGCAGTTGGCTAGAAGAGTGCATATGTGATTATTTGGAAATTTGATATGCCTACCACAGATAGAAAGCAAGAGCTCTTAAGTGCTTTTACAGTGTTGCTTGTGGTAACTATGTGGATTAATAAGGAAAGGAGTGTACTAGATTTTTTTCAGTAGACTTCGTACGCAGTTTGATGGCGCAGCGCTGGACACTGTTTAATTGTTGACATTGTTTGTTGTTTGAGTCGTGTTCATTGTTACTTCCTTTTACAATAAAGAAAGTATGTATCGGATTCACCCCAAAAATTCGAAATTGAGTTTTCAACAGATCTTCACGTTTTTGTAAAATTTGTAATTTTTGAAAATTTTTGACAAATGCTTAAAAATTTAAAATCAAATTTTTGGCTATTTATAAGATCACTGTAAAAGGAAGTTGTGTGCGTGTATCACACCAGATTTTTTATGGTTAGGTTGGTGCCCAACCAGTTACCGCAGAGATAGCGCTATCGTGCCTGGATTAGCGATCATCCGGCGAGATTATCCCCGATCCTTGATCTGATAAGCACCTAGCTTTTCAGTGATTCTATAAAGCGATTCTGGATAGACATGAGATGCTCATTTCCCACAAATGCCTTGTGATTTTGGTCTTTTGCGGTTGGGGCAGCAACCGCAAATGTATCTCACAATGACATGAGCTGTAGCTCATTGATCTAGTTAACGTTGGGCTAATAGGTGCCAGCTGCGGCAAGCAGTAGTGTGCTTATTATTACTTTACAGACGCATCATCGGCGCTGGAAGTACTCTGCTAGATGCTACGTGGGAACAGCGCGGGAGACCGCAGAGCCCCCTGAAAGTATTATGATAATGAACACATACTGCTAACTGCTAAATGACGTAATTCTTGCTCGCATGTCTGTGGAATTTGGCTGGTTTTGTGTACGAGTGTGGGTGACCACCTGCCACATGAAACAACCCGCTGCCTGCCTTGCTCTCCTCCAGTATCATGTTTCTGATCTGCAACCCTTAGACCGAAGGGGCGTTATGGACTTTTTGGTAAGTCGCCAGCCCCGTAAATTTATGCATGACAACCGATCTAAATCCAGGAAAAAATAAATTAGTGCATACACTTGTGAACTTTTGTGAATTTTGTTCTGCCATCTATGTATATCAATATTGTTCTGTGTGTGTCTGCATTTTTACTTCCTTTTACGATAAAGGAAGTATTGGATTCACCTCAAAAATTCGAAATTGAGAAAATTTGTCTGTTTAACTAACGCTCTATTTTGTACCGTTTTTATAGAATTTGTAATTTTTAAAAATTTTTGACAAATGCTTAAAAATTAAAAATGAAATTTTTGACTAATTATAAGATCACTGTAAAAGGAAGTTGTGTGAGTGTGAGTGCTTATTATTATTATCGTAACTTTTCTTCTAACACATGGGTACGCTACTGAACTATACATAGATAACACATAGGTATATGACGAACGACGCCGCTGAGAAACAGTAAACTATACTGAATTACTTACCAAAGCGTACACGTCTTTAATCGAGGGCCTTCTGAAGCCATTACGCAAATTGTGTTTTCTATTATTCAAGTAAACATTAATGTTATATGTTTTCACCTCTTTTTCAATTCACTAGAATCTCAAATGTGAGAGGAGAGAAGTGATGCATTCGCACAAACACTATTCACACAAGTCTAGTGCTGATTACTATAACCATGGAAAATTGTTCTTGTTAACACGTTAGTGCAGGGTCTTCTGAAGCCATTGTGCAGTTTTGGAGCGTGTGAGTGGTTGTTATTTTGTCACGTAGGTGCACATGTATTGTTCTGTATGTTTAACAACTAAAATTTTTTAGAGGCAGTGACACTTTCATGGCAATATATTCCTCTACCGCATGGCGGTATAGGTATATAGGTATATAGTTATTAAATAGATTACCTATACTCCTGGTGACGTACTTGACAATTAAGAAATACAAAATCGATTTCACTTTAAGCTCTCCACCTCTCTAGCCACCATACAAACCTCTTTGGTGGTCGCCACCCCTGTAGAAGGGCATTCTGCACCGGCCACGACCCAAGATGACTTATAAAAGCCACACACTATGTGGTTATTAACAGGCCTACATTTAGAGGAAGAAAAAAATAGGTTTTTCCATAATTTTTTAGTAAAATGTATACGTTTTCTGAGATCGGTATCTCTGAACTGATGTTTGAATTATACAACAATTACTTAATTTAAACAGATAACACGTCGCCTTAGCTTCACAAGAGAAACGTATAAGGAAAGTTTGTGTTAATTGTGGTAAATTAATTTCCTATAACGGCTGATAATATTACTACGGCAGCTATAAATAAATATTTAACAGTTCGGTTTTATTAGTGTGTAGTTTCCTTATGTAACTCATCGGAATGCGGGTTTCTTTAATAAGCGCCCGGGGCAGCAGCGGAGATTTAAAAAGTATCTGAATGATTTCGAGCCTTTCTCTCACATCTATAGGAGCTAGAAAGTGTAAACGTAGCCAGATTTAACTGTTTCTGATCGAGTGGTATGCTACCTTGCCGCGCCTCATGTTTGCTCGACCGTGAACTGAGCCAGCTTAAAAGAAAGGCCTAAGCGGATTATGCAACTCGAGGTTGGATCCGAACACGAAGATTAGTAAACATCAACAAAACAAACATTTTCTCTGTAATGAGTGGAAATAATTTCATAAAGATCAGTTTCGGGCGCGCGGCGCGCCCGAATAAAAGAAGTCCAACTTCTGTGACCAAATTAAATTCGAAGGTAATAGAGTTTTAACTTGTTCCTCTTCTCCGCCGTAAAACTTGAAATTAGTTTCTAAATTGTAGCTGGAAGTGTCGCGCTTTTATTTTCGCAAAATTGTTACTTTTAAACTTGATTAACTCCTCGATATCCTTTATGGTGGGCCAATTTTATGGAACCGTATTAAGGCCAACTTTTTGGCTGCGATTGAGTTACGTCGCTCCGCGAGTTCGAAGCAACCCATAAACTGTAGGTAATTCAAAACTCGGAAACTTGATGCTTTTCGAATTTACCGATTTGCGCTCGCAAGTTTTGTTCCGAGTGCATTAGAAACCTGAATCGCTTTATGCTGTAATGAATTAGCAGTTACATCTGAAGGAATAAAGTTACCTACCCCATTTACGTGACTAGGTTGAGTTTATTACTCTTTACTCAGCAATGGCACACGGCCAATTGATTCAGAAAAAAAATGAAATTAAACGATGACAACATCAACATACACACTTGAATTAGGAATTGGGAAAAACTAATACTTTTCAAGTTAAAAAGAGGGCTGTGTTACCCCCAAATAAATCTTAAGAGAGAACTTTCCCAAGACCTCATTGAAATGCAAAGAACATTCAGAAAATGTCAGTCGATACAGAAATTCCACATAACGTAGATTTATTACAAAACGGGGATTTGAATTCCTTGGAATATCAAAGTATAACACATCCATAAACATACCATGACTACGTGTATCATGTAAAACCGAATGGCAACTCTGAAAAATATTTAAATACTGATAATTGATGTATTTGTCAATGTTGCCAAATAATGGAGACATTTTCATATTTGATGGCGAAAATAAACACTGTTGAATGTCACAAAACCAACTTGTCAGTGTCAACAAGAGTCAATTATCTCATAAACGTTGCAAGTGGGAATAATGCTTGTAACATGCAATATCTTTGGAAAAATTGACACTGACAAGTTGGGTTTGTGACATTCACCAGCGTTTTATTTTCGCCATCAAATATGAAAATGCCTATTACTATCGTTAATGTTAGTTACTCCTTTCCAGCAGAAATATTTAGACACAAGATTTTTAATGTCATTTGAAATATAAACCACATACAAACTTCCTTATTGGCCTTTTTCTTCGTAGTATAGTTATGCACTAAGTTCAGTACCAAAAATTTAGAAAAATATGAAAATCAGTAATTAAAATTATATTTCTTGAACTAATGCACGTGCCATAGAAAAATATTACATGGAATTGATCAGCATTATATATGTGATGACACTTTCAAAATTTGAAAACTTTCTGAATTCGTTTGTAGTACAGTTAGGCCGTCAGGGCGTCAGGGTGATTGAGCGGGTAAGCAGCCCGCTTAGCAACTAGGTAGACATGGGTTCGAACCTAGCCAACGCCGAGATTTTATTACAGCAGCAATGGATAGGAACTTTGGCATTTATTAGGTCATTAGTTACGATAGGTTTAGCATTGTTGAATGTGGTGAACGACTGGTTGCGGGGGAGCAAAATACAAATCCCATTGCCTTCGTTGCGCTTCCCACACTGTATGCATGATCCTTGATACCGAAAGGCAATAGATTATGAATGAATGAATAAAAGGCTCAAAAGGAACCAAAAATTAGATAATAAAAATATTTACTTCTTGTAACGATCAGAAGCCGAGTAGCGCAGATTTGAACCGGGCTCGGTGAGACCATTCACATTTGGGCACCAAATTAAATGTGCTCTACTCAGAACCACATACCTAAGAGATAGAGTAACAAGGTCAACATAATACACTCACACATCTCACACAATGGTTGCTGTGCAAGCATAAAAGGCACGCTACAACTTTGTATCCCGAATCTTGGGCAAGTTGAGCATTGTACCGCCAGATGCAAGCACATAAAGCACCAGCCTCTACACCGCAAGGTAAAACGAGGTTATCGATTATACATACATACATAATTAATCAGCGCCCGTTGCTTACTGAGAAATTCAATATTTAAATTATTATTAGACAAATTTGAATTAGACAAAATCTGGGATGATACACGCACACAACTTCCTTTTACAGTGATCTTATAATTAGCCAAAAATTTGATTTTAAATTTTTAAGCATGTCAAAAATTTTCAAAAATTACAAATTTTACAAAAACGGTACACAATAGTGTTAGTTCAAAAGACAAATTTTCTCTAGAATTTTAAGCTGAATTCAAAAATGTAATAATATACCGGGTGTTCTATTTAGAATAAGAGTTAATAAAAACTGGAAAATCACGTATCTCACATCAATACATATTAAAAGTGTAATTTACGTGAAATCAATACATATTTACAGCGAGTTTAAATATTTAGTAAGGTTCTTATGAATGTGTTCGTTAGTGACTTGCTTAGAAATCCGACACACTAACAAAGTAAATTGAGACACTTATGCAAAATATACATAGACGATATGATGATTCTATTTATCAGGAGCTTCAGCGGAGGAAAGTGGTTGGAGATCAAACGTACAATCCCGCTTCCTTCGAGTTTGATTTTTATATTCCCAGTATACACAATTGAATCACAAAATGAATTCGAAGAGGCCATTACGAAAGTTGCAGATCTTTATTATGACAGGTTTATGTCCCCGAAACCAAACAACGCATTCAACACTCGGCGACAAAAACGTCGTACAGTCGCAACCTGATACAGATATTGTATAAAATATTGCCCAGAACAATAGCCGCGGCCGTAAAATTTTACGACAATTGCGTGGTCATATTTGGAAAGCAACAGTTCCGATGATAATACACGTCTCTATCTGCCTTCGAAATCTGCGCTTATGCTCCTTTTTATTAATGCGAGCGCGACGCTGGGACAAAGAGTTACTCAACGACGATAAAAATTAAACGTAACGATAATTTATTCCGAAACACGACCTATTAAATCTGACAGCGACCATAAAATTGTTGTTAATTTAATGTACTGTGCAGAGGCAATCCGTGCAAAGAGCGCATTTGTGTAATTTAGTAGGATGGTTAACACTTAGATCCATTCGAGCAACTAATGGCAATGGCTCGCTGGCCATTCGCCGATGGTGTGGTTTACTTGCATAATTGCTTGTGCTAAATGGCACTTTAATGCCAACAACGACAGAAAAGCTCCGCTAAACAGCCCAAACACAATGTCCAAACATGTTTTCGCCGTTCTATCTGCTTGCGAAAAACGGGGCCGCATTTTTTCCACTGTCTTCCATAACCAATAACCAAATGAGGACGAAAATGAGTCCACAATGACGCCGCAGACGTAAACAAGCAAAGGCGCAAATAAACAACTCCATTTAAAATCTTATCAGCGCGTAGTTAAATTCGGAGCGACATTGTTCCTCTCTCTAGAAACACCAATTTGTTTCGTGCAATTAATCTTTATAATGAATTGTCGTTGCTCGGGCTCCAGATTTTATTGCACACTTCATAAAGCTTCGGAAGGGCGTGCTCAAAAATACCGCCGCCTTTGGCCGTAAGTACCTTCGTCATGATTCAATTTCTTCCGGAGCCACCCACAAGGGCATTTAAAATTCTCGGCTTAATTTTTAAACAGCTACGCCAGATCTACAAGCTGGGATAAATGTTGTGTTAAACGAGTTATCCACTCTTAATCCCTAGCCATTGTAAGTAAGTAACAGGCCCAAAGAGCATTATTCCAAATGTTGTATCATCAAACTACCATTGGTTTTGTTTACTTGCCATCTTGGAAGGAACGCGCTATCGATCCTGCATAATTCTTATTTTAACAAACGGTTTATTAAAGTCCTTAAATTCTAGAAAATACCAGTAATGACAGAGCTATCATACGAAGAGTCACTTTATCTATATTTTTTATACGTTTATTTTATTCGGCGCAGTCGGGTTGCCTCTCGTGACGGTTAGGTTTTATGTTAGGTCATGAGGTGCTCAGGAAACGCCCATACAGAGATACTTAGCAGATTATGAGGAAAACCTCAGCACACCCAAGAACATCCATTTTGATGTTTCGGACTAATCGATAAAAACGCACACGGCTACGTAACAGAAGCAGAAGCTGAAGTAGTAGGAACACACAATGTGCACACCAGCACACCTCCAAAAATCTAATGGAAACAATAGAACGAGAATGACACCTTACGTAAAAAAGATGAAACATAAGTAGAAATCAATCCTGGTGGAACGACAATATAGCTGAGTTAAGACAATTTTATCTAAGGGTCAGACCCCTGGTTATGAGAAGCAACGATAACCAAGACGGTCGTGTCTTAGGGCCAAACGCCTGCTTACGAGAATCAACAGTAACCATCATGCAAAGGAAGAACAGAGCGATATAATAGGAGCAGAAAGCAATTAATGTTTCCAAATAAAGGTCTTGGGAAGGTCTGTGCCAAGAGCTAATTGACGATCTGACGGAAACGGGCTACAAAATAGTGACTGGGAAGCAGAGTTTACGCTCACCCCGAACTTTGAGCGACGACGAACAGATGATGAAGGCACGGGAATTTTCCCTAAACACAAGGTAGGAAAAATGGCCAGTGATCGCGATGAAATACCGTCTTGGACTGAAGAAGAAATCAGAAGGACGGTAAGACGATAAAACAGAAGACGGCTCCCAGTAGTCCCAGTATACCTCCGGAGGCGGTTAAACTGATGGCGAAAAAGTTCTCGGAAATCGAAAAGTTGGAATACTCGGAACGCAATATGGATGTTCAAAATACTAGCGTTACCGGAAATACCTAATATGTTGGGGGAAAATATGAACTACGGACCACTGTGCCTTCTGATCATTATAGGCAAAGTGCTTGAGCACAGAAGTAACAGCAGCGTTGTTGAGCAAATTTAAAGTAGAGGAGGCTTTATGGACGGACATCTTGCCTTCAGAAAAGGTAGAACTACGATAAACGCTAAAGAGAAGGCGTTAACCATAGCCCAAAAGTCAGGTAGGGAGACACGGCGGATGGCTGTGACGTGCAACATCCCCCAGGGTTCCATCCACAGGTCGACGCTTTGGAATATTTGCTATGATAACGTCTTGAAGCTAAATCTACCTGAGAAGACGTCATTAGATAAAAAAGACCGTAAACTGGTTTCCCAGAAAACCAAGATGGTAGTAGTGGTGAGAAAAAAAAAACATCGCAAGTGCGTTTCGAACGGTATCAACCAAGGCAATCCAGTTGGTAGCCGGGACTATCACCGTTCACTTCCTGGCACAGGAAAAAGTACTTATACAGAAATGGAGAGATCAAACGGGTACAGAAGGCTGCCAAAGAAGAAACGGTCCGAAAATAGCAGAACGAGTGGGATCGGAACACCGAAACGGCCAGGTGGATGAAAATTTTACTCAAAGAGATGAAACCCTGGGTCACCCGCCCGCACGGAGAGGTGGGATACTACGGTCATATAGTACAGGACATTTAAGCTAAAACCAAGTATAACGCTAAAAATTGGCGTGCATGTACTTTATGTCCTACTGAATGAGTATCTGTGGTGTTGCAGCACTTGCGCGGTGGGATGTAGCCGCCATCTTGTAATTGTAGTTATTTTTGGGTAAATAATGTATTTTGCAAACTAAGAACAAAATGTATTCTTAAAAATGTGTAGATATTAGCTTTTTAACTCTCATACCTACGCTACTTACTCTAATTAAAATAATTGTTGCCTTTTTTAAATTAAATTGTAGTAGATCAGTAACGTACAAAAGAAAATGATTTTAACGAATTTACACAACTTTTGTCAATTTGAATGACGATCGAAGAGTGTTCAAAATTATGTACAAGATAGGTAACGATATTGTAATATTTTTAAGAATACTGAAAGTTAAAGGAAACATCGTGAATTATTTTCGCAAAGATCTCTGCGCCATAGCCATGAACAATACGATTGCTAGTGAGACGCTTTCTTTCCTCTTTCGACTAAAGAAAGGTGCCTCATATACTAGCTTATCGTTGCACTATGAAGCACGCAGTGGCAACAGTGCCGATCGAAGACAAAGTACGTCCGATCGGTGCCGACGAATATATGACATACACAACCAGGCAGGCACAACACACGTTTACCTATAACGATACCAACAGAAGTATGTTGAATATTAATTGACGTTATTTCGAAAACAAGGTTGGTGACCTATTACACTCAACTGTAACAAAAAAAGTGGCTAATTAGTTTTGTCTTTCTTGCATTGTGCCTGATTTGTTGCTGTCATTTGAGATGTTCTTATTGTGCCACGTACTATGTGTATTGTGTACACAATAAGGGCAAGCGCATTACAGAAAATGGACGAAAAACCTACAGTACAGGAATTGGAAGAACTTGCAGTAGGCAACACAGTAACGCTTATGCTTGAAAGCGAAAGAAAATGGAGATTGTTGGAGATAATAGTGGTTCAAATAATGCGGACCAAGGAATAGCAGTCCTCTTCCCAATTGAATCCGACATGATTTAAGATTTCGCCTCTTTCCTCCAAAAAACAAAGGTTTAGTTACGTTATGTTAGGGCTAATTGATTTTATAAAAGCCATTTCATATACGTTTAAAGCTTTTAAATTAAAGAAACTAAGAACATAAGTATTCTCACGATGTTATACTATCACCTACAATCAACTCTTCTTAAAGTTATGATCTCAGTCTGATTTTTAGCAGATCAAATGTTTCATAGAATTAAGAACAGGATCTACATTCAAACGGTTAATGAAGATGATCAACAAGCACATAGGCATATCCACGCCGATTCCAGTGTTGTAGAAGGTAGTTACTAAAGTAACTAAAAGAATTCACTCTCTCCTGTGTAATTTGTACAAGTCATTTGACACATGGTGTTGGGAAAAATCGCTGCCGACATTAATGATTCCTAAGATACTTTATTTAGATTTAGGAAATCACGCTGCAGACAAATCTTTATTATTATTTTTAAGTTTTAATTACTACATTTGCCATTTCTGGAATGTTTTGAACACCGGAATGTAAAATCTTGACGAATGTATTAGGCGTTGGCTCGCGGTCCCGTATTTCAAGAACTCGAACGACACGTGCAACCAATGCACTATATCGAGGGAGCTCGGTTAGAAATGGATTTCAAAAAATACGGAGTACGTGCGGGATTGTGGTTGAGGCGCGACTATCAGTGAAAGTGGACTGGTTTTCGTAGTTATTTCTTGGCATAAGCGATTACGTGCAAACCAATAATTTATTATGGTCGAATATTTGATAATCGAAGGTATGGACCCTGCGAAAGCACGAGGTTTCGCACAGTGATCCGCGGAAGCATGCAGTTCCGCAGTCGGAAGCATGAAGTTCCGTAATGATAATGTAAGCCCGCGGAAGCACGTGGTTCCGTTATAGCCTAGCGAGATTTACGGTAATTACTTTACTCGTGAAGGACCAGTAGCCTCCATGTTATTACCGACTCTGTACGGGTTGTAACAATAGTTAATCTAGTGGATTACTATTGGGCAGTACTAGCGAAAAGTACCGACAGCTAACCCAACCAGTGAAGGCAGCGATGAGGTGCCAAAAGGTTGTTGCTGGCTGATAAAAGGCCAAATATTGTAACGTCACTGCCAGAAGTACGGAGGGGCCAAAGGGGAAGCCACCCCCGAGATTTACAGGTCAGTAAGTTTCTGTTCTTTTACATTTAACTGCCTGCCTCCGCCACTGAGCCAAGAAAGGCTCGAACCTACACTGTTTGCACCCCGCCGTCACCTTGTAGTAATGGGTAAGTTGCATCCACCACTTTGGACCATAAATGAAAAGTATCAAATCTCAATTTTAATATAACACACAAAAACGCGTCTAACACAAGGTATTGCATGTTGTTATGAGAACACGTTAGTGAGTGGAGCAGGTTTTACAGACTTCTAGTACGATGATATTGCAATCGTTGTAAAAGATACGAGGAGGTAAAGACTGATAGAATCAGTCAAATACCATGAAGAAAATCGAAGCCCACGTAATAAGTTCATTCTTTCTTATGAAACGACAATTCAAGGGCATCATTAAAAGAACAACACACCACAAGTAGATATTATTGCGTCCAGTAAAACATTTTAACTTTTTCTAAAGTTTTTTCTATAATCGGAAATCAATCTTCGTTACGCAAGAATGACTTCCAGGGATTCCGTGGGCACGGAAAATGGCACAAGCCCAATAAAACGTGCCGTAAGCAGCATATTGTTGTTAATCATTTTTCGTGCTCTTGCTGGCATTAAACGCGTTTTCAGATAAATGACAGTTATGCTTTCTGTGAAGTGTATTTATTGGCCACGCCCACGCCGGCATTCGTGGCCACGTTACTTTGTTCTGCTTGAAATATAGTCATAAATAAATTATAATTGGCAAAAAACCATAATCAGCCATATCACGGCGTACGGCGGCGTAGGTGGATTAAACGAACATGTAATTTCTGGTTGCAATAGCGATCGCCACTGTCTGTAGAAAGCAGACGGAACGGGTCGTGCAAAATGTCATAACAGTACATTGTCATTGATTACCACTACTAATTACAGAGTTGTTTCGAACAGCGGCTACCTTGAATGGTAAGACGTGGGACTGCTACGTTGAAGAATTTTCATGATTTTACTCTTCATTAAATAACGGGAATTTACGAACAGTCTTGACATTTACTAAAACATCCAATAATTTTCATCTATTGCAGGCATTTCACATGATTCTAAAAAGAATATTTTGGAAGGTCTGAATTTTTAAATTGCGGCAATAACAAAACTCACAGAAGTTGTATCTTTCTTTATATCATGAAAGCAATTATTGTAAACAACAGGCTCATGTAAATATGAAAGCATACATTCTTAGAACAAAATTCTCAATGCGACCTTAAACAAGCAGCAAAACAATTACCAAATTAAAAATTTTATTAATTAAGGCACTCCTCATTTAATATTCGTGTAAACATCACGATATAGAATTCCTGTAAAAATTATCAACTGGCAGCGAGGACGATTAAAGGTCGTGTCTATATATAACATGTAAATACGTATGACAAAATCGTACTATTTGAGTTGTTGATGCACCATCGACATTTGCTAAATTCGATCTCTAAGTCAATATATGTAACAAATTTGTGCATATACAAAGCAGCTGCAAGACTGCAGCTACTAACCACTTTTTGTATCAAATATTTACTGCAACGGTTTTCAGAAAACCAGCATGGAAATACATAGGAAATACACTTGCGTTATTTTTACTGTATGTAACAATAAATCGCCTCATTATAAAATTGCTGTTGTTTTCAATTTTTATCTACAGTTTTTGTGGAAAAGGTTAAGTACTTTGGGGAATTCGAAACGAGGTCGGCCAGAATCATTGATCACCTCTTTCGATTCCCAGTCGTCTAGCATAGCTTCAACAGCGTGGATGATGCAACTAGCACCATGGTTTCGACGATTTCATTACTCTGTACTACTGCTGGCTTCTCGATGTAGTAGCCTAGCATTTCATAATGCATATGAAAATATTGTATCCTTATCTTATCACCCATTCTGCTGTAGTATTTACTTTAGCATTCTTTTATTTCGTATTTGTAAATATTTCAGTCTCTCGTTTATTAGTATTTCCATGATTATAAGCTGGGAGTAACCTTTAAAATCCTCGAGGTTAGGCAGGCAGTTGGAAACGAGCATGTGTGGATGTGGAGTTTGACACCACAGAGGGTGGCGTCTCGATGCGACAACTCTGTTGTAATTTGTGAAGTGACTTGTGGTAATTACGTGGATTAATCGAAAGGATGAAATAATAATGTCTACAATAGATATTATTGTTTCAGTAGCTTTGCAATGGACATTGTATGTAGTAAAATGGTTGCTCATTATGTCATTTCTGGGTTGGTGTCCAATCGGTACCGCAGATAGTGCACTATCGTACCTCGGAATAGCAGACATCCGGCAAGATGACCACTAACCTTTGACTTGATAATCAATTATACTGATAGGGCCATAATTATATATAACAGCAATGAGATAACATGAACAACAAAATAGAATGCTTGAGTAAGAAAGATATGACCATAAGAAAAATTATTTTAGTAGGCATGCTTGGTTGACATCTGTTATAATTAAAATAAGCGTCAGACCTACTCGAATATTTACTACTATGTTTATTTCTTTCTTACTCAAGCAATACGTGATATTTTCTTGTTCGTGTTATCTTATTGCTGTTATATATAATTGTGGCCCCATCGGTATATCCAGTAGCGCACCTGGATAGTCATGGGATGCTCATTTTCCGCAAATGTCTTGTAAAGTTGATCTTCTGAGGGGGCGGCAACCGCAGCTGCAATTCACACTGACATGAGTTGGAGTTCATTGGCCTAGTGAGCAGTCGGATAATGGAAGATACATGCGGTAAGCATTCGTTACCGTAGGTATACTACATTTAAATCATCTCTGATCGAGATATTCTACTAGATGCCACATGGGAGCACCGTGAGAGCCACATGGGCCCCTGTAAGTACTGCTAAACGTAGTAATGCTTGTTTATTCTTGTTTACAAACCAGGTTATGCAATTTGGCTGTTTTGTGCTTGTGAGCGAGTGTCTGTGATTACATGCCACATGTAACGGGCCACTAATCGCATTGCCTCCTCGGTGTTGTATTTCGGATCAACTTTCAGACCGAAGGGACGGTACAGAATTTTTGTCGCTGTAAATTTATACATGAGGGCCGATGTAAATCCGCGAAAAAATAAATTAGCCCCGAACCTAAGTCAATGTGGCTACAATTACCATCGAGAATCACACATAGATATCTAGACATCTCTACTTGCTTTGAAAATAGAATTTTTAGTCAGGTCAAACCTGATTTCGAAGCGTAACAAACATTTTCCTCTATAGCACAAATGCATGGTAAGAAACCGAGTCAAGTTGGAACCTATTCATTTCAACATTCCTCAAAATTCTCCCATGCTTGTTCACAGTTTTGTCGTATTTTAAAAGCAGTATATTAACGTTACAATCTCAACATAACTAGATACCAAACACAGAATTTCACATTAAAACAACGAGCCCGGTACGAAGCCAGAACAACCAGAGAGCTGTATAATTATGCCTAATTATAATGCATCTTAAAATTCATTTTGAACCTGATATCGCGTTCACCTGTCACACAAAGCCTGCAGCACTCATGTTCATTAGTTAACGTCGAGAATATTCTTTTCGGTTCTGGTTGTTCCTTTTGTGTTTACCGAATCCACTGCGTCCACGTGAACGGCAAAAAATAAATTAAACATTACGCCGTTGGAGGAAATTCGGCCGCGTTAAAAATGCGTTTCTAACTGCACGCGGGCAATATTAAGACACCTTGACAATCGAGCAAGTTTATAAATATGTAATTTAAAAATAAATGCTGTAAGCGGTGCGAGGACGCGGAGTTCATATCGGGCTGTAATAATTGTCTGGAGGCCAAACACGATAAGTTGATGAAAGAACCAGCACCAAATAAGGCAATGACCACATTGAAATTAAATTAACCGATTTCTAGTGGGTGTAAAACCAGTCACGACGTATTGCCGTGATATTTCATACATTTACACATTTACACGCGATTGCAGGTGAATAGAAAGCAGTGCGATACTAGGCAAAGAAGAAAAAAGGCACAACACAAAAATGCCGCGAACAAATAGAACCTACGACAAGAAGATTGAATATTTATCGTCCATTGTGACTTTTAGGTGACTGAGTGAACGACATTGCATTGTACGCAAAGCAACAAATTGTTTCTGTTCGTACGACATTGAGAAATTCGAAAGAAAAATTCCATCTATTCGGATGGTAGGTGTTAGCTCATTCGAACGCTTAACTCGATTCCCACACTCGAGATTAAACAAAGAGCAATGAATAATCATGACCAAATTCGAATAGGGACTTGGTCTACTCAAAATAAGGCTAATAAGCATAAAACAAAGGCCTATTTATTAATGTGGAATTTACGAGACAGCAACCTGAGGTAAACAATGCCCTCGGTGGGCATCGTAATCGCATGATTTACAGGGTGATTATCGTTACGTCCTACCAATAACACGAGAATTTGAACAAATAATGAACGTTGACCACGCGAGCTCTGCGATGACTGAAGCGTGAGTCAAGTTCTAAAACGACCAAGAGTCGGAGGAGCATTTGATTTAGATGCTTATCAAGACCCAGTTGAAACATGCTATTACAACAAAACAATTGAAATTATTCAAATGGAGAGAAATTAAAAATAAGTTTTACAAAATCAATATGTTTATTAACCACATAGTAAAATATACCGGGTGTCCGTTCTCAAAGTCGAACATAGGCGATTAACATTGTATTACATGTTTTTACCGATTCCTGCTCGCCAATTCAACTTACAGGGAAGGTAATGGTATCAATAGAAAGATAAAATTATTACGCATCAAATGATACCAATAATAATATTGAAGATGCCATTTTTATTTTAAAATACCAATTTAAAACTTGGGAATTTTTAAATTTGCCATTCCTTGCATTTGTCAAAAAAATTGGTAATTAGTTGGCGTAAATCAGGTATTTCTGTCAACGTCTGTTAAAATTATCTACATAAAAATGAATTATTTCAATGAAGAACGAGTGAATGCAATAATGTGAATTGCCTATGTTCGACTTTAAGAATGGACACCCGGTACATGTGGAAAAATAGTTTAAATTGAATTATGCATGGCAGATATGAGAAATGATCAGTCTTACACATTCTAGGAAAGGAAAAACTGTTCCTGAACTTATGGGCAATACGTATTACTTCCACATTAGTATTAAATGTTTAAATTCTGTTTACATATACAAATTATTTATTTGAACAAAATAGTCGAGCGTGTAGACGAGTTTAATGTATTTCGGTTGGAAACATTTTATTTTTATTCGTTCTCTCGTTCCTTCTTAACCTTTTGCAGCATATTCAAGTGCCTCTATGAAAAATACAATATTTAGAATTGTTAACAAACTTAATGTTGCTATTTTATTAGGCAAATTTTATAACCAATGCAAGGCTCTAACTATAATGCATTCTTCCTTTGCAAATTAAAAGAAACACTGTAGATCTAAATACCAATACGTATTTAACTATAGACATTTAATCTCTTGGGAGGCCTGCACTTTCTCTGGGAGGTGTGATTAAATTGGTCCATCCTGGTCTATAATGCAACTCGTGAGCTGATGTTCAGATTAAGACCACTTCAATTAGCAGTTGCATCTGCTACTAGTTCGATTTTAGTTTCCTTTTCAAAATATGAGTGATTCTATTGATATCTGTTACATATCAAATGGTATCGACGTTCTGTGAACTACTTGAAAAAAGTTCTCTTGGCGATTCGTAACGAAAACAACATATGTGTTCCTACTGTTTCTCCATCTTTTTAATACAATTCCAATAGCACAATGTTTTTTTTTAATTTCTTCCAGACCATGAAATATTCCTTTGCACGAATTTTTAACTATAATATGTTGACCTACGTTACCAAATATTGTCCAACCTACGAAGAATATTTTCATAATACTGTGTTCGGGGTGTTTCTATAGTAGTACGTATATTTAAAAGCAGTAACTCCAGTGATTCATTTTCAAACCCAGAAACCATTTTCTATAATCTTGATTTTCGGTCAAAAATGCCTCGTCTAAAATGGTAATCAATTTAGTATTTTTATTATGAATATTTTTAATAGATGTGGGTGTAACATTGTTTATACATGCACACAGTCCTATTGGCAATATTATTTTCAAATAAAATGTATAGTAACTTGTACGATTCTTCTCGCAATCGCTTATACGAGCGCACGCCTCCCAAACGTCAATGAAAACCATGCGAAAACGGAGTACGGGAACTAAAAGCGAAAACCATACGAGTTTCGATTACGCTAGGAACCGATATCTGCGCAGAAAGCCGTATGCGTTCGATTACTTAACTATACTTCAATTCGTGTAATAGCCGTTAACGAGAAACAGACAAAAGTGTCAGTACTCGCAATTAACGTTATCGCATACAAGAGTCGTGAATGTATTCTACATTGAGTAACTGAATGCGACTAAAATCGTCGAACCTGAGCGCCACTGCAAAAATACTAAAAGTACTAGGATGTAACGAATAATTCGCCGTACACAAGGCAATACAAGAAAAACTACAACCGATTTATTCCCCAACGATCTGCTTAGAATCGTACTACGTAAGTAAGAGTTCGGCATATACACGAGAACTATTTTCTCCAATTCGGCATCTCCGGCTCCTATAACGGGCCCGAGCATGATGGGAATTGGAAAGAAGGTACTTGGGGATGCTTAATCCTGTAGGAGGGCGGCGGCCATAAAGAGACCTCGGGGAGTTCTGGTCCTGAATTTGGTGATGAAGCTGCCTCAAAACTACAAGACTAGTCTGCAGGCTATTCCCCAGTATGACGGTGTGAAATCGTAGCAGAGGTATTTTTGCCAGCGTAGCTGGACTACACACCCAAACTGGTTATGAATCCTTTCTCTAGGTCTTTCTAGTGATGGCATCAGAGTCCCAAGAAGAAAATACATACCTATACTAAGCGGGATGGTAAGAAGCCTGAAGTATTCCAATATCGTGAGCAGCTACAAAACTGAAAGTAGAATAACCTACAGGAGACTGAAGAGCAGCTAGGGGTAAATTTGCTTCTGAAATATTTCTGAATCCTAACATTATTAGATAAATTTCAGCTACTGCATATACAACACGTCAATGCTGATCGAAAATTTACAAAATATCGGACGGTTATTTTGGACATGTAATTACAATCAAATAAATTTATTAAGCCACGATTTATATAATTTAATGTCACTTTAAACGTTTGATATTCTTCATTGCTATTTTTACATACATACAACGTGAGTGACAGTCCTATATGGCATTATAGTTCTGTTTGCGGTGTAATGATACCTATACAGATTGGTGGATGCTAGTGCGAAGATCAGGGATATGCAAAACTCTTTTGCACTATTCATGCACCTCGATTTCGATATAAAATTCGGTGTACTCTACTGATAAAGGGATAGGGCAATTTTCAAAAACTACAGCAGATAAATTACGTATTGCACGTACTAAATTTCAGTTGTAAATGCATTTTATTATTTTTTGCACTTTCTTGATCACCTCGAACACATTCATTGTTACATATTCTAGTAACTCTAAAAAAACAAAAATAATACTGTAATAATGTGACAGTTATTTGTCAGTACAGTACATCAATGTGTCTGCCGCGAAAATTCAGTTGTCATGCATGTCCCTATGTTCGCACAAGGAGCCACCAATCTGTATATGTATAACTATTTCCGTGACTTAGGTCTTATGTACCTATTCATATATTTTTGGAATTCTATACATACATACATAATCTGTAACCCCTTATACCGCTTACAGTGTCGGGGTGCCGAGCGCACCGAGCCGCTGAGGGTGTGTGCATTTTAAATTCGGCGGAGGTACTTGGGGTAGTGGAGCCTGTCTGGCTAGAACACTACGCCCGCTCTCCAGATGGTCACCCATCCAAGTTCTGACCGAGCAGACTGGTGCTTAACTTTTGCAAGTGCCGTGAGAGATGCATCACCACTCAGCCGTACTGCCGGCTGGAATTTTATATAGTTTTTTAACCGTACTCTCTCTAGTTCCACACTAAAGCTTCATCTACAGTTGAATTTTTTTCTGGTCTATGGTATCATACAGCGTAAGAGTCCACTTATCCTGGTCATCACTTTCAAAACATTTTTGTATGGATATATACCTGTTTCAGGAACTATATATCAACTTCATCCTGATTTTTTTTCAGTTAACATCTTTCCAGTACTTTTCTTCCTTTCCTTGGTACGACTACTAAAGGCGTAGTCTATTGTGAAGTGTAAACTCTTTCAACTAAGTTCTTTTCTTCTCAGTCCGTAAGTCATATCTAACCCGCCTATAGTTCATTACCAATACAGTTAACGCCCAGGTGCCCAAAAGTCGTTCAAAATAGTCAACTTTAGTTACTAATAAATTATTGCTTAAACTGTTTTCCAAGTACGCCTACCTTGCTACAGTACTTTGTGATTGTAAAATTTATGTTTTGCAAAAACAATTTCTACTTTGTGTTCCTATGTATCATTTATGTGACCATTAGAACATAATGCACTGACTTTGTTTTCTTCTATGGTACCAGAACCTAAGATTCATTGAGTGTCCTAGTACTAGGGATGGTTGTCAATTCCCGGACCTACTCTTTTGAACCTAGTTCGAATGCCGGAGTAGGTGCACCTGGTTCAGCGTCCCTTAAAGAGTAGGTCGCCTGATCCGGCGTTCCTTCAACGAATCGAACCGCTGTGCACCTAATTCGAATCGTGCCAGCGCGCGGAGCGGCGGACCTGTAAACGGAATGCCGGACTCTCGCACCTAGGAGTGATCCGTCGTTCCTTCAATGAATCGAACCGTTTTGCACCTAAGCCAAACCGCCCCAGCGCTAAGGAGCGCGGAGCGGCGGAACTGTGGAACGGAATGCCGGACTCTCGCTCCTACGAAGTGGATCGGATCGCTCCTCTTTCTCGGACTCTAAAGACGTCGAATTTGAAATCTGAATGGAAATAGATCGACGCGGTTTGCGCTTCGCAATCGTTCGTAACTGACTAGGAACTGCATAATCTACGCAAGGAATTTCAGATTCGGATTCGGAATTGCTGGATTGTTATGACAATGCCTCGTGTGTTGTGCCAAAATTATAGACCATGTAGGCTACTGTAAGGTATAAATAGAAAAAAGGGAAAACATCTCATAA